>JAVIWB010002452.1:0-316797 GCA_031893035.1 Dermolepida albohirtum | reverse complement strand
CCAAACGGTTTTTTCTTATTTAAATGTTTTTAATAATAAATAAACGTTAATTAACCTGAAAGTGCAATTGTTTTTATTCTGAAGTTATATATAAGAAAGCGTGGCTGAAAGAGTTAATACATGAAACTAGTGTCGCTATGTTAATTTCAACTAACTAAATATCATAAAATAATTAAAATTAATTTCAATTTTAACCGTTTCAAAAATTTTCATGGTTTCATTTGTCAGAATATGTAAGTTTGCAAAACTTTCGCACGTGGTCAAATGGCGATCAAGATGTTTTTTAAGGATGCTATACTGCCTCCCATTAATGTTAGTAGTTGGATTGCAATGTCAAGCTGACGTATTTACGAGAGATATGCAACGTTACCGACGTTTATCGACGACCTGCACGATGATGAATTAACTTTGGGGTATATTTCCAACAGAACAGGGCTCCAGCACATACGGCACAAGATACCACACATTATTTAGAAGATTATTATGATCATAAGCCAATTAGTAGGAATCGAAGCCCAGCTAGTTTACCAAATCTGACTCCGTTAGATTTTCTTCCATTGAGATATTTAAAAAATAAAATATTCAGTAACAGACTTAATAATTTGGGCGAATTGCAAGTTGCAATTACAACTGAAATAGAAAATATAGCTCCTGCAATCTTAAAAAGTGTTCTTAACAATATGAGAAACCGTGTAAAACTATGTTTACAAAATAATAGTGGTCACTTGGAACATCTCCAGTGAAGTAGACAGATATGTCGTTATAATTAATCATGTAAATTTATATATATATATATATATATATATATATATATATATATCAGGTATACCGGAAAGTCATTACCGGCTTTTCCGTAAAAAAATACATAATTTTCAAGATAATGGAAAAATTTTGTTATTCAGTATTGGTCATTTGATTTTACACATCTTGCCCATATTTCAGTCAATTAATTAATGCATGCCATCCCAAAAAAACTGTTTGTTCTTTGAACAAAACCATTCATTGAGACATTTTCTAACTTATTCGAAAATAGTTAAGTGCTGCTTTGCAAGTGCGTCTCCCATTGATGGTAAAAGGTGATAGTCGCATGGGGCAAGGTCTGAAGAGTAAAGCGAGTGCGATATTATGTTCCATCCAAATGATTTCACCGCTTTCTTGACCAGTTTTGCTGTATGAGACAGCGCCTTATCGTGCTGTAAAATCACTTTAGCGTCTTCGGACCCATTCTAGATGTTTTCCTATGGTTTAAGATATACCTTGAAGGACATGTCTAAAGGTGAACTTAAAAATTCATTGGACATGTTAATTGACCATGCAAAACGTTGTATTGAAGCCGAAGGCGGCTACTTTGAATAAAATAAATGAATTTTACCAAAATAGTAAGCTATTTTCTATTTTAAAAAAGTTCTGTTTTCTCTGCGACAGACTCTGTATTACTGAATAAGTTGAATACTCGAATAAAAAAAAATTCCGTTTCATCGCGACAATATACCCGCACATTCGTCGTTTATTGTACAAACATTTATGTTTGAACAAATAACTTTTTTCTAAATTTAAAAAAAATGTTTGAATGAAAAAAAATTTAGCTCGAATGACGAAGTGTATCGAAAACTGATGTTTATTTTTTTTGGTAATAATAGTGCGTGTTTTTTAAATAAAGAAAAAACAGCCCAGAACACATTTTATTTAAAAAGAATTGCCACAAAATAGTGTATTGTTCATTGTTTTGCAACGCCTTTCCATTTTTTATGTAAGTTGTTTACCCTTTTGGGAAAAAAATGTAATTTTAAGAGACGGAAATCGCTAAATTATTCTTGCTTGCAGAAGATTAGTGTCATGAAATCGTTTAATTTTGAATATAAAGAGAAAATTAGTGAATGCAATTAAATTAATGCGTTAATACGAAACATGAAAACCACATTACAAGTTACCGCAATTAATTTAATACAGTTGGTATCGAAAACGGATATTTAGTTGGTAAGTAGCAAAGGAAATGACGGCGAATTGCCTCACCAGAGAGGAAGTTTGATTTAAACTGAATTACAATTAAATTTTGTACATAATTGCAAAAATAAAGATACTCCTTAGTAAACAAATGTCACATTCACATAGCGTAGATCAGCTTTTTTATGTACGGCCTTAGCACTCTGACAGTTCAAGAACTAGTTTCGAATACCGTAACATAACCTAGAGATTTCATTCGAATAAGAACAGATACAATATCAACAGTTAACAAGCTTTATAGTCCTTTGCTATTTTCCAATTTTATATAATTAAATGAATCAATGATAATATATTATACTCTGTACCGCGAACGGATATACTACTTTATAAAATATCAGCTGCGGAAGTCTGATTTACACATACACAATTATCGTATTATTCATTTACTTCTAATCAAAAAAATTAACCCCACAATTTCCATTTAAATTTACCTTCGAATTTCTTATTTTATAATAGCCGCTCCTATAGTTTTCTACGTCAGCACAGTTTCTTCCCTGGGAGGTCTAATCTCACTAATTTGGCTTGTTTGATGCAGTTTGCCTGTGAAGTTATAGGCTCATTTTGGGCATTCGACAAAATAGGTCATCGAATATTATTAGATAACGGTTTCGCACCATGCATCCTTAAGCTAATTCGAGAACCGAGTTAACTATATCTTTTACAATAGGCTCAGTTCAGCAACATTTATTTCGTCATCTGGAGTTTCTCAGATTTCAAACCTAGGCACACTATTATATCCACTTTTTATAAATGACTTGTTATTTAGTTTGCCTTCTCCTACCTTTTATGTTTAATCGTCTTTGCTTGAACATGGCAAAATGTCTTCTTATAGCATTTGTCCGCAAGTTAACTCATCCTTCCCCATATTCTATAGATGAACATAATCGTATGAAAGTCGACTCTATCAAGGACATCGGTATGTTTTTTGATCACCGAAAGTTGACATATAACTCCTTGCCACATTAATTTTCCTATTCTGTATACGTATTTCGAAAACCTGTTGTCGGAATACGTTTACAGAATACGAAAATTAACGTGGAAAGGAGTTATATATCAACCTTTAGTGATTAAGTTAATCAACCACAGGCTCCATCAAAATTACCTCCGTATTTTGCTTGATTCGTTAATGAACATTAACCTACGTATTGAACTGATATGTCGTTCCGAGATTAAGAGAGCTGGCTTTGTAATGAGGATACTATTTTAGTGATATTGGATTATTCAAAATACTTTTCTTTGCGTTGGTTGTTAGTAAGTTGGGAGTACGGTACAGTTCCCAAATAAATGCAATTGAATGTGTTCGACGTCGATTTCTGAAACCACTGGCGTTTAAACCTTCTGGTATATATCATGCGTTGACTAAAAACTTTTTTTGTAGGAGCATAATGTTAAATCGTACAATTTCTTTATAAGATATTTTATAAATAGCTCTCTTGCACAAATTTAATAATATTTATTAATGATATTAGAGAAACGAAATATATTATATTTTATACTAGATAACTGACATTTAAAACTAATATTTTGTTCCAGGAGTTTCGCATACGTTACACTTGGAAGATAGTGGAGACGACATTATTTTTATCGATCAAGTAAGTTTGTGTATTTTAGTCTAAACATTTGTGTAAAAATAATCATGCAATATGTAATAACAAGCAAATGTACAGAAAATATGCTGCAAGACTAAAATCACACGTAATACATTCATATATATTAATTCACTATATCAAATATTTAAAATTTTAATAGAAACGTTTTGTATAATATTAAATATGGAAACATTATTGTTAAAGAATTGAATTTTTTGCAAGTGGTCACTAGCCTATGCGGGCTACTGTGTATCTCTGTATGTATTTATGTATTAGGTGTGCAACTACATAAGTTCTCGCTGTTTTTCAAGAGATGGCTCCAGTAGTAAGTGCTGGTCGATTGTGACATAACCAAAACGTCGTGAACCAAGCTTAGACATATGGTAAACAAATCGCTTTGACACATTAGTGATTTTCTTTTTGCGTCATATACTTTTGGTTGTGCGAAAATGTCTGATTTTATGCCAAATAATCGTCATTTGCGGGAAGTGTTGCTTTTCTTCTTTCATTCGAAGGAAACGGCGGCTGAAGCGCATCAAGAACTCCAAAAAGTTTACGGAGATGCTGCTCTAAGTGAAACAACGTGCCGTGATTGGTTCCGTCGCTTCAAAGATGGTGATTTCGATGTTGACGACCGTTCGCGTGAAGGAAGACCAAAAACCTTCGAAGACGCTGAATTGGAGGCATTACTTGATGAGAATCCGTGCCAAACGCAAAAAGAGCTTGCTTCAGCATTAGGAGTTACCCGCCAAGCTATTTCCCAGCGATTGCATGCGTTGGGAATGATTCAAAAACAAGGAACTTGGATTCCTTATAATTTGAAGCCAAGAGACGTTGAGCGTCGTTTTTTCGCCTGTGAACAACTGCTCCAGCGGCAAAAAGGAAGGGTTTTCTTCATCGCATCATTACAGGTGATGAAAAATGGATTCATTACAGCAACCCAAAGAGAACAAAATCATGTGGACTGCCCCGTCATGCTTCTACGTCGTCGGTTCAGCCGAATATTCACGCTGCAAAGGTTTTGCTATGTATTTGGTGGGACCAGGGCGGTGTTATTTATTATGAGCTGTTGAAAGCGAACGAAACCATCACTGGGGAAAGTTATCGAACTCAATTGATGCGATTGAGCCGAGCACTGCGCGAAAAGCGGCCACAGTACGAGCAGAGGCACGAAAAATTAATTCTACAGCATGACAATGCTCGGCCTCACGTTGCCAAACCCGTTTAAATCTCCTTAGGAACGTTCAAATGGGAGGTCCTACCCCACCCCCCATATTTCCCAGATATTGCGCCGTCCGATTATTACTTGTTCCGTTCGATGGCACATGGTCTGGCTAATCAACAGTTCCACTCATATGAAGACATCTCAAAGTGGCTTGATTCGCGGATAGCCTCAAAAGACGAATACTTCTACCGTGACGGTATTCGAGCTCTTCCAGAAAGATGGGAAAAAGTTGTCGCTAGCGATAGACAATATTTTGAATGATTCATTTGTAAACATTTTTTTCACAATAAAGTTGCATTTTCATCAAAAAAACAGCGAGAACTTAGTTGCGCACCTAATACTTTACTGTATATTTCTGTATACATTGTATACAGAGATAATATTAAATATGGAAACAATATGATTAGAAAATTGAATTTTTTGCAACTAGTCACCTTGCTGAAAATTCAATTCTTTAACAATATTGTTGCCATATTTAGTATTATTCTAGTTCTACTATCAATAATAAATTTCTAGGAATTAAAAATTTATTGTAACTGAAATAGAAAGCAATTTCTGCGAAAATATTGTTAGTCAATCCTACTCGGGTAATCCAACCCTACCTATTTTGTTATCTGCTTAAGTTGGTGCACAATGTGGGTTAGTTACCATATTAGCACTGGACTTGAAAACATTTGGTCGAATTATTGTACTATCAATCATAAATTTCATTAATTTTTGTATTCTGTATACGTATTTCGACAACTAGGTTATCATCATCAGCAGATAATTACGCAGTGTCGCACATGGAAAACTACGGCAAAAAACCGAAACAAATTCCGCACACGATCTGTACTGTTGAAAGCCAAAACGCACACTGTATATTTGTTTCACATAATTTTTAAAAAGATTGTATTCTAGTCTTAAACTAAGATACAAACTAAACAACATGCGTTTATTGCACTCTCCCTTGTCAGTCGTTTAAGAGATCAAAGAGAGATGGTCAGTGTGTCAGTGCTCAACACAGACACACTGACCTGGGCTTTAACCATAACTCATCTCTCTTTGATCTCTTAAACGACTGACAAGGGAGAGTGCAATAAACGCATGTAGGTTCTTTTCTTTTCTTTCCCTTTCTTCTTTTTTCTTTTAACAAAAAACTCTTATAAAGATGAAAAGGATTAAAGAGGTATAGGAAATCATGTGTTAATGTAGAAGTAAATTCGAACTACATATATTTTTATACTCCAATGTTAATAATTTTATTTTTTTCGCAGTCCCAGACCCAATCGTTGTTAGATAGTATTGTTTCCCCTTTACCATCTCAGTACTGTCCTTAGCTATTAATTCTGCTTATTCCTAGCTTGTGTTAGGGCGGTTTATTCTCTCGTTTATGTATACCCTACATCCTGTTTAATGTATTATTTATTGCTTGCCGGCAGCAAAGTTAATATTCAACTTAGTAACATTACTCCCCAAATTCAATTCTATCTGTTTTTTACAGTAGTAGTTCTTTTCTTTATCCCATCAGCTATCAGAATTAATGAGTTAATGATGACCATTTGCTATTGTCTCACAAATAACAGTCAAAGTTCTTTGGGTTTTTAGATTCCCGCATTTTTATGAGATGTTCAGATACTCGTTTGTTTATAAAACGCCTGACTTCTTGCTATACGAGTATTTCTTCTCTGATAAGAAATCATTAACGTTTCATACTGTGACTAGTTAGCACCGTGGTTCAGTGTTTTTTAGCTCTTTAAAGTACCCTAGTTTCAAAATGAAACGCCGATTGGGATTTTAAAGTTAGAGTAAACGAATACTTACTTTCACGTATAGGAGTGAAATTCTTTCATAGTGAGCTTGCTGGGACAAGTTGGCACCGTGGTTCAATATTTTTTGACTCTTTTAAGTATCCTAAACTTCAAAATGAAATCCTGAGTGGGATTTTAAAGTTAAAGTAAACGAATAATTCTCTTAATTTCACATACAGATGTGAATTTCTTTCATAGTGAGCTTGTTTTATCCCCTAACGTGAATAAGCGGAAACTTTCTAGGAGGATTTGTAGCATTGGATCACCGAAAAAAACAACTAAGGTGCCTCTGTACTCCTAATTAGTAAAGGCCACTCAGAAGAGATCTAGTAGCTTCGATGATCGACTAACGAGGTAAATTGTTCATCCATTTTTCTGTGTCTGATACCAAATAATAACTGCTGATAAAACTTGGATTCATCTTTATACATCCGAAATAAATCAATAGTCGAAACAATGGATTGAGGTTGGCGCAATTGCTCCGAAGGTACAAAAATCATATATTCAGACGAAAGTATTACAGCTACTGTCTTTTGGGACTTCAGCAAGACTTCTTTTATCGATTATCGTCAAAAAGGGAAAGCGATAATAAGAGAATACTACGTATTTCTCTCAGGTCAACTACACTATGAAATAAAACCCCAAAAGTTTTCAATTAAAGAAGAAACCAGAGCTTTTCCCTTAGGGTAACGCACATATTAACACTTTGACTCTTTTAATGGCTAAATATTTATGAACTACATTACAATGCTTCCGTATCAAGCTTGTTTGGCATTTTATCCCCACAAATTTTTCGATTTTTACCAATCTGAAAACTTACTTTGCTAAGGAAAGAGATTTAGGTCGAACAAAGAGATAATCACAGAAACTAAAGCAGATTTCCAGCTGTTAGAAACTTACTTTTCTGAAGTAATAGAAATACTTGAATGTAAGTGGATAAAATGCAATGAATTATGAAGAGACAATACGTTGAAAAATAAAATAATTTATCACCAATTACTTATCTGAAAACTTTATTCGAATCTTTTCTCCAAAATCATAAAACCTTGATTCAAATATGTATATGTACTTCAAAGTAATACAACGAACGTATTCAGTTATTACTTTAACATTTTTATGGTAATTAACTAAGTAATCAATTTGAATAATTCTATCGGTAAATATATAAACAGCGCTATTTTTACGTTTTTAACAAAAAATTAAATATATTATGTATTTCGATACACCCTCGCACGTTAATATGCACTAGATCTCCATCATGTCTTTGTCTTTCTCCTAATGCTGTATTTGTAAAACAGTATCGGCTAGAAATCCCAGCCGAAGACATAATGTCCCTTGTGTAGACCACGCTTCCGCGTCCTGCTAATACGACCACCGTTGGATTTAGGTTCCTGCTCATGGCATCCCTTAAGAGCTTTAACACACTACGGCCTTACCATACCTCTCTACTAAGTGATCAAATTATTTATATTGCCTTGGAAAAGGCCAGATATTCCACCGAAATACCGAGATGTATTGGACTTAAATCATTTATTTAGATTTGAATTTTATTTCTTCTTTGTTTTTCTTTGGTATTACAAGTAGTTTAGAAATAAATGCCTGTAAACGGTAAATTCTTTTTACTATTGACATAATAAAAACTTTTTAATTCTGTGTCAAGTCGATAACGTGCAGGATAATTAGAACTTACATTTTTATTATGTTGCCATTATGAAAGAAAATTCATTTAATTATACAATACTCGGCAAGTATATTAACCCAGTTTTAGAGATAAAATCCAAACATATGAAATTTATAAGTATACTTCTATTTACATATGCTAGTATAGAATTGAACAGATATTTACAATTACAGAATATATTTGTTTAAATATTTTGTCAAACCTCTTTAGCTTGAATTCTTTTCGGCATGCTGTCGAAATAGGATTTACGGTGTCTTGCAACTCTTTGTTTTCTTTCCAGGCTTTTTCGATATTTTCTTTTAAAGCGGTCCAAATATTCTCGATTGAATAGAGATCCGGAAATTGTTGATATAAATATATGAGAAGAATTTTGTTCACTTATCAAGCATATTGAATGAAACAAACGTCGTATATTTTGTGCATATTGTATTGAATATCATTATTGACAATATTTCGTTAAACACGTATTGCGATAAATTTAATTTTCTAGTAAGTTCTTATCTAAATTCTATTACAATCTTAAATGAGATACAAAGGGTACTAAGAAAGTTTTGCAATACAGCTTTGTTTATTTAATTTTTTCAAAGTAATCTCCTCTACACTCAATACACTTCTTCATCCTCCGAAACCAATCTTTAAACCAGTTGTACCAAGTTTCACTAGGGAGTAAAGCATACTCGTTGTCCCAAGCCCGCAGAAGGTCCTCATCACTGGAAAACCGCCTTGCTTTATTTTCACATGTGGGTACAGTGCAAAGTCGCAGGGAGCAAGATGTAGGGAGGGTGTTCGAGAAATTTCAATCCCGACGTGGTCGAATATTCGGTGCAGGCTTTGGCGCGGTGAGCTGGAGCATTATCGTGGTGGAGGACTTTGGCCGCAGGTTTTTCATAGAGCCAATGACTTTAGGCAGGCACTGTTCAATATACCACATAGCCGTGACTGTCTGTTGTGTGTCCAAAACGACGCGTTCCACAGTTCCACTCAATTTGAAAAATACAGCTATGATTTTCTTCTTTACATAATAGGGTTTTCTGACAACTACGGGTGTATCTTCATCATCAAAGATATAAGATATGAGCTTTGGTCGGCATATCGTAATAGTACAGCCAAGTCTCGTCATCTGTCACGATGTTGTTCACATACCGAGATTGTCACTTATTAAACTTTTTTAGCACCAAGTCACACGTCGTGTCATTTACTATTCAGTCAGTCGATGCGGCACCCAGAGAGAACGAAGTTTCTTTACGTGCAAATGATCATGCAAAATCGAACGAATTGCCGGTGCATTTAGGTCTGAAGAACCTTCTATCCGTTGGTAGGTCACTCGCCTGTCCTCGCCAAGTATTTTCCTCACAGTATTAACGTTTTCTTCCGTAACTGACGTTCGTGGCATTCCCAGCCTCTCAGCATCCTCTCAGTTAAATGTCCCCTTTGGAATTCTCTATACATCCTGAATATTATTGTGCGATGTGGACAAACATCACCTAGTGCAAGAGTCATTTCTTCGAAGCACTGGTCTATGTTTAAATCACGCACGAAATTATAACGCAAAACTGCCCTTATCTCATTTCATGACCACGATGCCATCGAAAGCATTTTACACTCTCACTGCTAATGAATAATTGAGCCCATCGACATGACGCGGCGGCTACTATGCACGTATGAGCATGTTTCAACATGCAGCAACAAGCAGCTTCCGATTTATTGTTGCGTCATATTGCAAAACTTTCCTACTACCCTACATAATGCTATATTGTTATCTATTAGAGTTAATACGAACATTACGACATGTTAGTTAAAAGGATCTAAAAATAAATACATGTAAAATCAAGTTAGAAATATAATAATAGCAAGTCAAAGGGAAAGTAACACATATTTATCAATAGGAAATGTAGAAAGAATCTTTTTATATGCTACTTAAATTAATGTTAGAAGGATAATGTAATTGCAAGGGACTTAAGGGAATATAATGGAATAAAAATGATTCTATTTTTACTGTAAGCTTGTCTGGAATAAGCAAAGAAACATAGAACAAGCATACGGGTATGTAATTTTCAAATAACAACTTAAGTGTTGGTTAATATTTAAAAACCACATTTACTGGATGAATAGAAGTAACAATGTATATATTGCTATAGTTTTTATTGCATATAATACTGTATTTTAATAGAATTTTAAGATTTTAAAGTTTGATAGAAATTTTAGATATTTATTCATATTTAAAATGGTAAAGTTAATTTATGAAGATGTGACACTAAGGTAATTTATATGTGTAGATTAAGAAAATCGATCGTTCCACATCTAATGATGACAATATAATACTTAACTGATCCGTCGACTCACTATTACAAAAATACTTCAACTACTCCATTTTAATTATTGTGAATAATTCCTAAATCACGTGCAACTTGAGCATTTTAGAATTTGTTTCGACTTTTCTTGACACCAATTGCTACGTTTGGATCAAATTACGAAACTTCAGACTTAATCTGTTGAAAATTGTGAAAGTAATAAAACGCTGCCTTTAACCACGTTCTCCAGCGTGATTTTATACGCCATTAAACCGTCTTTCTCGAGATGACACATTCGAATAGTTTGTACCACGTGATTTAAAGCATGGATTTTATATATAATATGTAACAAATTGCCAGAGTTGTAAATTACCGGCCTACAGAAAGTATGTTTACGGCGCCATCGGTCGTGAACATTAAGAGTTGGTTTCTCGAAATTTCAAATTTTCTCATTGTATTTAGCACCTAATTTGCAATTACTTGGGTAGTATATGTTTCTAGTCTTTTACTAACTAGTAAAATTGGCAGTTTAAATGGCTCCATTGTACATACTATGACATTAGGGACGGCGTTTTTTGACGATCAGTCGAGTTTTTTATTTTGTAGTTCATATTTAATGCTGTTTTCAATTTCATCTGATACTGGTGTTACATTTTTTCATAAAGATGTCCGACTAAGTAATTTCCATGCCATTGGCAATTCAAACCAACGCCATTTCTTTATATTTTTATGCTGTGCACTATTCACGTGGGTCTTACATTCAAATTTATTCCGGAACATGACAACTAGGTCACAAAAACACAAAACTCCATCATGTATTAAATTTGAAAGTTCACCGATTAACTTCTTTACTTTGTAAGCCGACGGTAGCTTTCGTAATTAAGACATAACTGAAGCGTACAAAACTCCTAACACAATAAAGACAATTATATAAACGGTAGATATGATCGGCCCGAAAATGATAGCTGACTGACGGTTCGCCGACTATATCATCTGCTAAACCTCTTGCACTTTTTCGAAGCACGCTCTACTGACCGAACGCTTACAGTGATAACTCTAATTACGTAATTAAGGAAATGGAAGATGTACAGGGTGATTCAAATACGATCACATGATTTTAATATTTTTCTGAACTATGTGTTATATTTATATTCCATAAATTATATTTGAATACATATGTACTAGAGTTTATAGACATTCAATGTACCCCTTCTGCTGTAGTTTAATTCGATCCACACTCAATAAAGAATGTATTGCATCACTGAGTTCACCACAGTCGTGATGGTTTCTTTTGTAATTCAAATATGTGAAAATAGAGGATAGGTAAATTGAATCTTTAATGTTAAATTTAGAACGAAATTAATGCTGTATTGCTGTCGCAGACTAACTTTTACTAATCTCACGAATGCAAAATGTTTATGTCGCATAGCAGCCATCACTGTTAGTTGTGGTATTAGAAACCTTACAATATTCTAATCTGGCTCGTAGACTTCCGTGGTCGTTGTCCATACTTACTTATTCCTCTTAGTTTCCAAAGTGGAAGCACGGGCTCGGGATTTTTGCTGCCGACGTTTCGTCTTCACTTATATGGGATATCTTCAACTGCTGCTACTGCTTTCGTTGTTGGACTGAGACTGAGCAACATTCTCTTTCAAATGTATTTCACAGAATTCAAATATAGTACCGGAAGTGTAGCCAATTGAAATTGTGATCGCTTTTTCGAGACATATATATCAGTCAAATGCACGATTATTTTATGATAACGATAACAAAGAATTGAAATCTAAATATATCAACAAATATTTATTTACATTTATACGTAATACGTTTGAATGTGCTGACTGGGCCTATTGATGTGTTTAATGCTCTTTTTGCTGTTCGACTGGCCAATACAATAGACCTGCTATTCTTATTGGTCATTATCCGTCTAGTAGATAAAAAGGAATGAAATGAGTGAAAGCTGGGTTACCGTAAACACGCACGTTCGCTTTTGCTCGTGGAACACATATAGAATTCGATAAAGAGTAGTGGTTTGTGATTAATATTTATATCAATATATTGGGTCTGGGAAAAAGTTCGTGGCGTTTTTCCCGATAGATGGCATTGGTTGCCGATAACTAAAGAACAACAAGTCACAGCGACACCACCGAGGGCTCGTTTTTTAGATGACCTTCCGAACGTTAGTTTGAGCGTAGAAACATTGTAATCGGTGCAGTGGTTGGAAAGTTATTCGCACTTGAAAATGGAGAAGAATAATGAGAAATTTCGCTATATTCTGCAATATTATTATGATAAGGGGAAGAACGCTGCGCAGGCTTGTGATAAAATTTGTGCTGTGTACGGTGAAGGTACTTTATCGAAATCTGTTGCGCGGAAATGGTTCGCTCGCTTTCGTTCTGGAAATTTCAATGTGAAAGATGAGTCACGCTCCGGTCGTCCAATCACTGAAAAATCTGATGAAATTCTTGAAAAAGTCCAACAAGATAAGCATATCAGCAGTGTCGATATTGGCATGGAGCTAGGCATTGACCACAAAACTGTTTTGAACCATTTACACAAAGCTGGTTACAAAAAAAAGCTTGACGTATGGGTTCCTCATGAGTTGAGCGTGAAAAACATGATGGACCGAATTAACATCTGCGATGCGCTGCTGAAACGGAATGAAATCGAGCCGTTTCTGAAACGTTTAATAACCGGAGATGAAAAATGGATTACGTACGATAATCGGAAGCGTAAAAGATCGTTGATAAAGGATGGTGACCCGTCACAAGCTTTCGCTAAGCCAACATTGACGCCAAAAAAAGTGATGCTGTGTGTATGGTGGGACTGGAGGGGAATCGTCCACTACGAGTTACTTCCAACTGGTCAGACGATTGATTCTCAACTCTACTGTGCACAACTAGAGAGATTACGCCAGGCGATTGAAAGAAAACGGCCCGAATTGATTAATAGGAAAGGTGTTGTCTTCCATCATGACAACGCCCGACCACACACTTCTTTGATGACCCGTCAAAAATTGAGAGAGTTTGGTTGGGAAGTTTTGATGCACCCACCTTACAGTCCGGATATAGCACCCTCTGACTATCATCTGTTTCGATCTCTGCAGAACTCTCTCAATGGAATTAAGTTGGTTTCAAAAGAAGCCTGTGAAAACTACTTGATTCAGTTTTTCGACCAGAAACCACAGAAGTTTTTCACCGATGGGATCATGGATCTACCAAAAAAATGGCGAAACATTGTCGATAATAATGGAGCATATTCGGTTTAAATGAATTCGTCCACGCGCCATGCGGGGACCAGTTGAATTTTACTGAAAAAACGCCACGAACTTTTTCCCAGAGCCAATATTTATATACTTATTAAATCCTATGATAAATTTAATGTGAATTAGTCAATTTAAAGGTTTTCTTAATTTAGTACAATATGTTATGATATGTTTATACACACGGGCTATGAAAGGTCTATTTAAAACTATTTTATGCAAATATTTCATAAGAGCGCTGTTCGTTTTTCAGATTACATACCAAATATACATTTGTGAAAGTCATTGTTTCTTTTTTTCATATTCCCAGTGTGTAATTTCATATGCAAATGTGGGGGTTTATCAAACATTGCGTTAAAATTTCAGACACGAACGCCAAAACCTATACTTCGTGACTCTAGTAGTTTAGAAAGACATTTAACTACGAAGCGTAATTATCAAAATGTCTTAAATGTAATTAAAATTACGTCCAAACTAATATAAATAATGCTCTGGAATAGACAAAACGTACCGAATATTTTTCTTGTTTAACTATTTGAATTAAAACATGATAATATCTACATTTGATATTTATTTTATAAGACAATTGTTTCAGCCTGCTACTACTGAAAACTGTGCTTTAAAAGAAATAATGGAGATTGATTTACATCAAGCTAAAGTAAAATCAATAAAATACTTTTTTATTTGCTTCTGGGTGCCCTCTCCCATCATCATCCCGCCCAAAAACAGGGCGTTGTCAATTCCTTAGTGCAAAGAGCTGTCAACATATCTGACCAGCATTCTATATCCCAGGAATTAAGTCATGTTACCAAAGCTTTTATAAATAATAATTTCTCCAACCATAATATTCAGCGAACCATAGATCGACATCTTAATCCCAAAATCCCACAATTTAATACACAGCTTACATCATCTCTCTCCCTCTCTAAAGCCCACCTACCCTATATACAAGGTGATACTGACCGCATCAGTAGGGCTCTTCCCAAAAACAACATCAAAACCATCTTCAAACCCCATTCTAAATTATCTGACCCTTTTTCCATAAAAGACCATGTTTCTTTAGAATCACCTGGTGTGAATAGGATTCCTTGTTCATGCGGGAGGGCATATATTGGTGAAACAAAGCGGTCTGTCGGCACTCGTGTTTCTGAACATGAGCGTTGTACTAGGTTGCTGCGCATAGCCGGTTCTGAACTTGCCGAGCATAGGCTGGAAACCGGGCGCCATATTCAGTTTAATTTGACCAAGATCCTATCCCGCACTAACCATTTCTATGGTCGCAAAATCCGTGAAACTATAGAGATCTTTAAGCACCCCAATAACCTTAACCGCGATGATGGCTACCCCCTACATAAGGCTTGGCAATCCTGCATCTCCAAGCTACCTAACCGCAACCGTAACACTCCATTGACCCATGACCCATTATCCATATATAAACCCGTCCCCCATCAACTTACACCAGTTTCAGTGCAGTAGTTCAGCCCTGAAGATGTCCCATTCAAATAGGTACGAAACGTCGGCAGATATACAAGTGACGCGGTTCCAGCCCGGAAACCTAGAAGCAGATAGCATGGACCACGACCGCGGAAGTCTACGTACCAATTTACTTTTGAGGTAGCAAAACTTGTTATACAGCTATCTGCTTCTGGGCTTCCGGGCTAGAACCCCGTCGCTTGCATTTGTATGGGACATCTTCAGGGCTCAACTACTGCTACTGTCTGTCGCAGTGAAACTAACTCAGTTTCAGTGAGACAGGTAGCAGTAGTTGAGCCCTGAAGATGCAGTTCCAGCCCGGAAGCCCAGAAGCAGATAGTATGGAAACAATATTATTAAAGAACCGATTTTTTTGAAAGTGGTCGTTTACTTATGCACTCTACTGTATATCTCTGTATACATGGTATGCAGAGATAATTTTAAATATGGAATCAATATTATTAAAGAATTGAATTTTTTGTAACTCGTCATTCTGCAAAAAATTCAATTCTTTAACAATATTTTTTCCATATTTAATATTATTCTACTTCTACTCTCATAACAAATTTCTAGGAATTAAGAATGCATTGCTAATTGAAAAGAAAGCAGTTTCTGCGAAAATATTGTTAGTCAATCCTACTCGGGTAATCTATCCCTTATCGATTGTTATTTTGTTATCTGCTCAAGGGCAGTTGGTGCGCAATGTGGATTAGTTACCTTATTAGCAGTGGATTTAGAAGCATTTAGTTGAATTATTATGCTATCAATCATAAATGACTTGTTTAAGTACAAGTTCCTGTAAATATTTTTCTGACACTCTAAACCGAGATTCTACGTAACAATTCATTTTAGCCTATCAGTATTCTGATTAGCTTCATTTTTCGAAAGGAAAATAAGGCGATATACAAGTGACGCGGTTCCAGCCCGGAAGCCTAGAAGCAGATACCATGGACCACTACCGCGAAAGTCTACGTACCAGACTTGTTATATTGGGTTGCCAACTAAGTACTTTCGGTTTTGTAGTATAAAATAAAACACTTTTTTTTTAAACAAAGAATAGTTTTTAATCAATTATATATTTTCCATTTTGCTCAATGACCTTTTGCCATCTTTCTTTCAGCTGCATGATTCCGCGCTCATAAAATTTCTGGTCCTTATCAGCAAAAAACTGAACCAAGTGCGAGTGAAGGTCATCGTCATTTGTGAAAGTTTTTCCATTCAAAGAATTCTGCAAACTTCGAAATAAATGGTAATCAGATGGTGCTAGATCAGGGCTGTACGGGGGATGTGGCATCACTTCCCAGCCAAGCTCCAATAGTTTCCCACGAGTTGCTAAAGATGTGTGAGGCCTTGCATTATCTTGGTGGAAAACTACACCTTTCCGATTAGACAATTCTGGCCGTTTTTCTTTGATTGCTTCATCCAGTTTTATTAATTGTTGACAGTAAACATCAGAATTGATCGTTTGGTTCCTTGGAAGCAGCTCAAAAAACACAACACCTTTGTAATCCCACCAAACTGACAGCATGATCTTTTTTGGATGCAATTCAGCTTTCGATGTGGTTTGAGCTGGTTTATCGTGTTTGCTCCATGATCGTTTTCGAACTATGTTACTGTACAGGACCCATTTTTCATCACCAGTGATGATTCTTTTTAAGAAAGTGTCGGTTTCATTTCGTCTAAGGTGCATATCGCAAAAGTTGATTCTTTGTGTTAAATGGATTTCTTTCAATTCGTGAGGTACCCAAATATCAAGCTTCTTAACTAGCCCAAGACATTTTAAATGTTTTTCAATTGTTGTGTGCGATACATGTAGCCTCTCCGCAACCTCTCGAACAGTTATATGACGATCCTCTTCAATTATGACTTTGATTTGGTCATCATCAACCTCAGTAGGTCGACCAGAACGTTGCTCATCTTTGAGGGAAAAATCTCCAGAACGGAATTTTTTATACCAATTCTGACACGTGCGCTCTGTTAAGCAATTAGCACCATAAACTTCACATATCTTTTTGTGAGCCGCAGCAGCTTTCTTTCCTTTACGGAAATAAAATAGTAAAATATGTCGAAAATGTTCGTTTCTGCACTCCATTTAAAATTAACCCACAACTAATAGCTTTAATAAAAATCACGCACTACTTGCTTCTGAGGTTACGTCAATGTGACTAGTATCACGCGACAAACGGTAAAGTACAGCACTAACGTACGTTATACAAAAAATAAAGCAACGCTCTCTATCAGTAAAAACCGAAAGTACTTAGTTGCCAACCCAATACAACGTTATTTATTTATTGTCCAACACGATTAGTCAATTTTTTTTATTACTTAATATTGCATTTCTACGTGAATTTCGTTATATTCGCACGTTTATTAATTACTCGTCAGTACACACTTTAATTAATAAGTACCGATTTCATTTACTCACATAAAGTGAGGCGAGTAGTTACTTTAATAGCAAACATGGTTAAAGAAGTTTATCCTGTATGGGTGAATTTAACTTTTATGTATTCCGGGGAAAGTTTGTTCAATATCACGAGTACATACCAAATAGAGAAAGTAAACATCTTTTACCAAATTTTCGCTATTAACAATTTCCCGCAACTTTAACAGCCGAAGTTCGTCCAAGATATCTTTTTCGATAGGGTAGTTTAATTATTAAGACAAGTCGAAACTTATATCGGCAATCTAGATGACAATTGTATCACAATTTCGTAAAATTATTCATACATTAACTTTCATGAGCTTAAATAAAATAATTAAAATTTATTAAACTCTCATATTTTATTTGAGATTAATTATGTTCTAGAAGTTGTCTTACTATGACTGTATTTTCAACGAGAAATTGTTATTGGAGTGAGAAATAAGGTCGACCTAAATAGCCTAAAATTAAGCCTGTGATGGCTTAATTTTAGGGAATTTAGGTTGAGTTGGTACGTTAGTGAATAGATTAGTGACACCAAAGCTAATCAATTTATAATACTCATCAACTTTCGGATTTTTGATTTTATTGTTAAAGTGTTCCGTATTAGAAACGACCGAATGTGTTTTATATGATATTGGAGTGATATTTTCAGTAAGAACATTACCAACGGAAGGCAAGGAGAATTCCTTAAACGAACAATTGGTCTCAAAAGGATGTTTGGTTTATCGATGTTAGGGAATCC
This sequence comes from Dermolepida albohirtum, assembly GCA_031893035.1. NCBI lineage: Eukaryota > Metazoa > Arthropoda > Insecta > Coleoptera > Scarabaeidae > Dermolepida > Dermolepida albohirtum. Next base: position 298,318 of record JAVIWB010002452.1, on the reverse strand, counting down.
ATACAGATGTGGGGGCTTGCTGTTGCGTAGTGTAAGTCTATGTCTTATTGTTGATTAGGAACGGCCAACTTATATTTGTATGTTTCGTAGATTTTGGATTCCACTGACGATATGATACCTCTTTACAGTTGTTTATATTTGTCTGCTCTTAGAACATCCTGAATTTTATTATTATATATTGCCACTTCCAGTATATCTCGTGCATTACATTTATCCGCAGGAAAGGTTGTAATTGATCTATCAATCCAGTTCTCTGAGGCTAAGTTGCTCTGCCTGTAATATTGTTTTGCCCTTGTTATTACTGTCCTTGCTCTACAACGACATTCTTCTGCTGATTGTGGTGGTTTTATTTCAAATGCAATAGAAACGGTCCCACAGAGAATAGAACCACCAGAGGTAACAAGGCAATATCGTTAAAGAATAAAAACAGCAATTGAAAGGGCAAAACCTAGACAGATTAGAAATAATATAACAAAGGCAGAACAACTTAGCCTCAGAGAACTGGATAAAACCTTTTCTGTGGATAAATGTAATGCAAGAGTTATAATGAATATGACAAAATACAATAACAAAATTAGAATATTCTAAGAGCAGGCAAATATGAACAACTATAAAGAGATCTCATATCCTCAGTGGCATCCAAAATATACGGAATATTATATAAATACAAGTCGGCCTTTCCTAATCAATAAATAAGGCATAGACATACACCATACTACAGCAAACCCGTGCATTAATTACCTAAGATTCATAAACCAGACATCCCTTTGAGATCAATTGTTATTTCAAAGAATTCTCACTGACATCCGGCAAAAATTCTCACTGGAAATAATCACTACGATATGGGGCAAACACAATCGGTTATTTCTAACACAGAACACCTATAAGATAATAAACATACCTATTAAAGAATGAAAACTTCCAGTGGTACTAAAATCGTTCCAAAATTTACTTATGGCCTCTTTATCGGCGTTTGAAATATTTTCGGCGGTTAAACTTGTTTAGTATGCTGAGGCATGTTCTTTTGAAAATCGGTCTTCATCGACAGGTTCGCTACTGTTCAAACTATTACCGGAACCGAGATACTTGTGGGATGGCAATACAGGCATACTGCTATATGTAAATGCATTTACATTCTTATATACATTTTTTAAATATTTAAAATGACTACCGTGATTTCACGCGACACGGGAACTGGAAGCTTGTTGATAAAGATTTGTAGTCTTTATATCCAGCACCAATTGCTTATTTGCTTACCGGCTTATTTGCGTACCGGCTTTTGCTGCTCCCTTATTACGTATACAATGGTATAGAATACTGTTGCAAGCAACAGCAATAGCAAAAGCCGGAGCTCGCACCAGCGATTGCAACTTTGAAAATTTAAAAGTTAATAACCATGATAAATTGGTTAGCTTTTATGCCTATTCACTAACTTAACAACCCAACCTATAATCGCAATAGTCAAAAACAGACTCTCCTTAGACACCACTCTACATGAAAGAACAGCTCTGAGTGTAGAAGTCATCATAGAGTTGCTATTCATTAGCATCAACACAACATAGTTTCAGATAAAGAATTTTCTTTGTAATGGCCATGGGCCTCTCGTTTTTATATACTAAGCAATATCTATATGGAAGAATTGGAACGTAGAGCAATGGATTCGTACAATCATTAACCAAAGATATGACTCGAATACGTTAATGACACTTTCGTCATATAGCCGTATAGGGAAAATACGATAGAGGGTTTCTTATAACAGCTAAACAACATAGAAGATTCTATCAAGTTCACAATGGAAGTGGAAACAAAATACAAATTCCTTTCCTTTATGTTCAGCACATAAAAACCCACTCCAGAGTGTTTACAAAGCCGACATAGCCAGAACAATATTATACTTCTATTCCAATTATCTTCACAATGTTAAATTTGGATACATACGGATTAATAAGATACGATGGAGCAGTTTGAAGTCATAACGAACATCCCAAAATTAAATGGCTACAAAATAAAAGCATTGTCACAAACAAGGAAATGGATAGCGTGTATTGAAGATCATAAATAACCAGAAGAAAATGTTTGTACAATCGTAATTCTATACATCAAGGGCCTATCAGAAATGATCATGAGGATAGGCGACACCTATAAAGTTAGCTAATGTAACAGCTATAGAGGCCATGCACACAAACAGGTCGATTCTAGCAAAACAAAGCCTCTCAACGAAAATCAAAGAACGAAAAATTGTGTTGATAGAATACCATGTGCATATGGACAACTATATATAGAAGAGACAAGCAGACACTTCAAAGCTAAAATCAATTAACACCGAAAACTGATTCGGCAAGAGAAAACAGATAAATCGCGTCTTTTTCAAAATGCTTGAGAAGAAGAACATGGGAGTGTATGGAACGAAGGTACAAACTGGGCAAAAGAAGGGCATTGCATTAAACGAAGGCTGATAGAAACAGTATACATGGCCACAACAACAAATACCATAAATCTTTTGCTTAGAAAATCTCAAAGATATACAGAGTATGTCATTTAAAACAAAAAAGTTAATAAAATAAATAGCATTAGAATTAGTTAGGATCCTGAGAGCTCAAGTTCAATATTTGATGCAAACTCGCTTAAATTTTCAACGGAATAAGATACAATATTTTTTCCAATGAAAAATTTGAGTTAGTTTTAGATCTATCATTAGATAGATTTAGATTTATCATTTAAATGTAGTAAATATTAGATACACTTTGACTGAGAGTATAATTGAAGTTAAAAATTTGCACTGATTTAACTTTAGATCTACTCTACAATGTCTATTACACTTGCTGCTATTAGACATACTTATATTTAAAGTCATTGATTTATTAAGATATGTTACATAACCTTTTTCTTTCCTTTTGTAATGAAAATTACACTTTCTATACATCTAGAGTATTACATGATAGTCTCTTGATTAAATTTGTTCATTACAGAGGTTCGACTGGCCTGTGGCACGTGCCGTAGAGGAGACCGAGGCAATAATAATAGAGCTCTACGTACGGAGTAGATTATTCGCGGACAAATTACTAGGCGCTTACGGTCTGGTGCTGCAAAGTGTCATACGAGATGGAAGGTTGTCGGTCAGCGATAATCTCGTGGACCCAAATAACAAGCCATTACCTGTGAGTAACAATCTCTTTAAATATTAATATAATGCTTATGAAATATATACGTAATTTTGAAATAGAGTTGATTAATTTTAGTAAGTTCAATATTAATTCTGAATGAATCTAATTATATAATGTCTCTATCATAATAGTAATAGTAATAATAATATTTATTGATCACTAAATCACATACATATTTGTATGTAATAAGGATAAGTCAAAAAAAGGACAATATAATATAAAACTTAAAATATAATGAAAAGAGAAATGCACATATCGTGATAGATTAGAAAAAACAAGTTATACCGTCAATTGGGGTGACTTTGATTTTTAGTGTCGAATTTTATGGAAACTAAAATTTTATATTGAATACTTAACTTTCCTTCAAAATCTGTAATCTCTCACCCATAAACATTAAACGTACATTTAGTATATATGTCGTGGTCCAGAGACATGTTTAAAAAACTGCAGTAGCATTTTTATAAGCAATCGAAAAAAATAGTGTAAATTTAATGAATTTTTATTAAACGCATATGCAATTACATATATACATATGTGTATATACATAATTACATGCATTCCGCAATATGAATTAATGAAAACTCGTAACCTTTCTATCTGTTACATCGTTATAATTAAAGCAGAAGTCAATGAAAAAATCCTATCCATTTGCTAAGGAATCAAGCCCCAGTTGTCCGCTTACCGGACGGATACTCTACCATTTGAAATAATTATATATATATATATATACGTATGTATACCAGGTGTACCTGAAGTTCATTATCGGTTTTTCAAACGGATGTCTCTACGCTTAAGTATGCGATGTTATGGTTTGGCACATATGTCATTTTATTCTACTGACATCAAGCTTCAAGGCCGTACATGCTATATTTCGCGAAAGTAACATGCCTGAAAAAGTACATTTGCGGCACGCACTACATTTCTTATTTAATCAAAAGAAAAAAGCGGCTGAAAGTCATCGTTTGTTCCTGAGCATGCTCCAACCTTATAAATATGTGCGACAGGCTATCTGCTTCTGGGTTTCCGGGCTGACATGCGACATGATTTCGACAATTCAAAAGTGGTGATTTTGATGTGCAAGACAAAGAACGTTCTGGTTCACATCTTCGAAAAATTTCGAAGATGTGAAACTGCAGGAGTTACTGGATGAGGACCCAACCCAAACTCAAAAACAGTTGGCAGAAGCGTTAAATGTGGCCCAAAAAGCAATTAGCGACCAATTACGACCAATGGGAAAAAATCCAAAAGATGGAAAAATCGTCTGTGAAATGCTGCTTCAACAGTATGATCGGAAGTAATTTCTGCATCGAATAGTGACGGGTGATGAAAAATGGATTTATTTTGAAAACCCTAAGCGCAGAAAATCATGGTTGTCACCTGGCGAAGCCGGCCCATCGACTCCAAGGCCAAATCGTTTTGGTAGCAAGGCATTGCTTTGTGTTTGGTGAGACCAGAGTGGTATTGTGTATTACGAACTGTTGAAATCTGGTGAAACAGTTAATACTGATCGTTCCGACAACCAATTATCAATTTGAGTCATGCATTGATAAAAAACGTCCAGAATGGGCCCGAAGACACGGTAAAGAGATTTTAAAGCACGATAACGCCCCGTTTCATACAGCAAAACCGGTCGAAGAAGCGTTGAAAGCACTTGGATGGGACATAATATCGCGCCCATCATACTCCCCAGGCCTTGCCTCGTCCGATTATCACCTTTCTGCAACAATGGAACACGCGTTTGCAATGTGTAGAATCAAATGGCGAATTCTTTGAATAAATAAATTTTTTCTTTTACTTGAAAATTGTGTAGTTTTTTTACGGAAAAAACGGTAATGACTTTCCGGTACATTTGATATATGCAATTGCATTTGCATTTAATAATCAATACCTACTGCTGATTTTCAATTAAAGATTTGTTTCCATAATGAGATTTATGGCGTAATTAAATAATCGAATCTCACAGTTCTTGGTATCTCGATCGTAGAGCATCTACTACTCTTGTAATAAGCAGAAAATTATGAGTTTTTATTAGAGAATTCCTTTTGGTAAAATAATTTGTTTAGTAAATTAATATTGTAGCTTAATAGTTTTTCATAACCTAATTTATATTTTCATAAAGTATTACATTCTTCAAAAGAATAAAGTGTATAACAATGATGCGACTTAGACTACTTTTCGGGACGACTTCGTTTTGCTGCATAACTTTGAAGCCATTAAATTAAATTCGAAATTTTGCTATTTCAGGTTCTACTGTATGAAGGGATAATTTTTTTCTTTTTTTAATGAATAGGAAACATTTAGGTAAGGTGAAGCAAGAAGGCAGAAATATTACATCTGCACTTATCGTTAGTATCGTGCTTATTTTGTGTTCTGTATTAAACTATTTATGAACGATGTGGTACCTGCAATATGATGGTTACATACCTACAACGTACAGAAGCCATTCAGAAATGTTTTGCGAGATTCGTCAGAACCAGACGTAGTATTGTACATACAACCATGCTCAAATGTATTAGACACCTTACGAATTTATGTACATACATATATAGTTTATATAGTTTAGTCAAAAGAGAGGTGAGGAAAATAAAACTGTTGTGAAAATTATGTACAAAGTGGTATTTAGTAATATAGTACAATTTATCAATATTTTGTCGCTCCGCCCTTGGCCTTAATGACAGCTCGCACTCGTCGAGGCATACTTGCTACTAAATTGTAACACTCTGCCGGTGGTATTGCAGCCCATATTTCGCGAATTTTTGTTGATAATTCTGCTTTTGACAGGCATTTATATTCCGCGATCTTAGTTTTTAAGATACGCAAATTTTCAATGGGCGACAAATCGGGAGTTTGTGGCGGCCAATCCAATACCTCCACTGTGTTTTCCTCGAACCAACGCATTACAGTTCCCGATTTGTGGCAGGGCGCATTATCTTGCTGAAAAATGTATTGTGGAATATCCTGGTTGAATAGTTTTAGCACAGACGGTTCTAATACTTCCTCCAACATGGCTAAATAGCGTTGGCTATTCATCCGTCCATCGCACAGGTACACTTCTCCAACACCGTATGCAGACATACAACCCCAAACCATGATACTACCACCTACAAATTTTACTGTGGGAATGAAACATTGTGGTTCATAAGCTTCCCCTTGCCTAAGCCGAACGTATAGCGTCCCAGGTAGTCCCCAAAGCTGCCAGGCAAAAGAAGAAAGTTAGCACTTAGACAGGATTAATTTTGTTTAATATTACATGTAGACTGAATTGCATACAACGATAAGAATATTAGTCGTGAAGATGTACTTACATACCTCGATATTCGATTCATCATGTTGTTTGGCCCATAAATATCGCTTCTTTTTATGAGCGTCAGTTAAAAGCGATTTACGTCGCACTTTACACCCTCGTAAACCAGCACGCTGGAGACGACTTCTCACTGTTTGCGCAGAAACTGTTACGCGATAACGCTGTTTCAGCTCACTGGCGAGCTGTTTCGACAATTTTTCCCTATCAGAGCCAGTCTTTGTAAAATTCTGTCTTCTCTAATCGAGGTACAGGGTTTTCTGCCACTTTTTGGTCTGTTAACAAACGACCCACTCTCCTGATAGCGACTAATGGTTGTACGGACTGCACATCGCGAAAATTTTTTTTTTTGCAATCGCAGCTATTGATAACTTCTGGGAATGCAGTAGCACTATTTGGGCGCGTTCCCCTACCGACAACTCGCGTGTTTTAGGCATTTTTCTTCAACAAATAACTGACACAACGTGAAAAAATAGGATAATCTAATTGATCTCTACCACAAACTTACAAACGCACGTTGCTCACACACTGCTAGAAAGACACTAAATTTCTAAAATCCACAATTTCCCCTTTCCACCTATTCTTTTCAATAGGGGATTAACTAGGGTATTCAATTCATTTCTGTAAATACCATTAACTATTTTTGTGGTTAATTTCAGTCAGACTTGGATAATACCGAGAATAAGGGTTTTTACCTGGGGTGTCTAATACATCTGAACATGGTTGTATACATATACTATGGAGATACCTGCAATGTTTTGAGAGTACAAACTTTAATTAATAAAAGAAAAAGTAACAAAGATTAACGACATATTAATACATACCATAAAATTGTCAATGTTTTTATGCTTCGATGTCTTGAGCAAGATCATATTTAGATAGTTACGAACGCCACCACTTTTTTTAAATTGCGAATCAAGATACTAATACTTGCGGCCACTCTTCTGTACGTAGAATGATGCGTATTTTCAACAGTATATATACCAATGTTGATATATTTGCTAGCAAGTTTCAACCGTCTAGAAATCAAATGCAAATATTGTGTCACTCTCAAAGTTTAAAGTTTAACGGCATAAAATCCTTGAATGTCTCTCCTTCCTTTATCAATTATCGTGTTTTTTGTTTTAATATGGTTACATATGTATGTATTTGTGTATAGTGAGTTATAATTTGTAATGGATAATACATTAGGTTAATAACCTGTTTTTGTTTCACGTATATTAAATAAAATGAAATAAAAGAAATACAAATACTCTGTTGCAAAATATAGCAGTTATTAAGGTCACTTTTACCACTTCGTATGCACTTGTAAAATGCAAAAATGGCTACTTCTTAAGTATTTCCTTCAATTACAAAAAATCGTCATTTGATGTCGACATAAAAATTAGTGAAAGACACTGTACACATACTCTTACGGATCGAACAGCAAGCTAGTCGACCGAACGATTTAATGTTGTAATGTCTTCAACTCACGTTAGACACCCAAGCCATCAACATATTCGATTGAAGTCGCGACATGTGCCACAGCGATTTAAAAAACCACTAAATAAACGAAATTAATTTGTTTGTTGTATTATCGCCGACAGATTACTGACCGAAATGCGTTTCGTGGACTGCCATCACTCTTCAACAGGACTGACTTTATCAATAACGATGAATGGAATGATTACTATACTGAATTCCCGGCATTCGCGATCGCGGTTTAAATAACCGCTAGATAAGTGAAATTAATCATTTCGTTGTATCATTATAAATAAAGTACTAATCGAGACACGTTTCGTAGAATGCCACCACTCTTCAGTCAGTTTGACTCTATTTGTCTATCAGATCGGTCGAAGAGTGTTGGCATTCTACGAAACGCCTCTCAGTTAGTACTCTTATTAACAACAAATACAGTTGCTTGCTGTTCGATCCGTGAAAGAGCGTGTAGTGTCTTTCACTGATTTCTATTGTTAGGAATGTTTTGATATTGACATATTATCTATGTTATTATTATTCGTTCAGCTGTAAATTGAAAAATCAATATTGTAAATAACAAAGTATAATTTTATAGAAAACAGGTAATAAATTACTTAACAGAAACAGCTTCTGTAAGGCAGTAAGTCAGCGCATTTCAAAATATAATTTCAAGTACGCCTTGAATAAAATTATCTACTGGAAAACTACTGGCAAAGTTTGTCAAGCAAAAGGGGGACATTTGTTACAGATCACATACACAAGTTTCAAATTAAACTACAAAGGCTTAAAATTCTAGAAATAGTTTAGCATAAAGAGAAGCGCATGATATGTATTATAATATTCTAGTATATTGTTATACGAGTATTGTTTAGGCTTGCCACGAGCACAATTATCACGAATTAAAGCGTTATTAACATTTGACTTCACCGCTTGTGCCGTCAAACAATCTCATATTTCGCAAAATTGATTCTATATATATATATATATAGAGAGAGAGAGAGGGGGAGAGAGAGAGAGGGATTATTAGTATATTTACATTGTCATGACTCTACAATTTAAAATAAATCATAAGTTTATCTGATAGCTTTCAATACATATCGTAGGTTATTGATATATTTACATCGCCATGACTTCAATTGGTTTTAGCATATAAATAAACTTGAACATGTATATGTATAATATATACATATACATGTTATACTCTACTATACATACATACATATATAATGTTACGAAGTTTTTATTATTTACTTATAATTCAAGTCCATTTGTATACAAATATCAACTGAAAAGTCATAGCATACGACGAAACGCGCCAAAAGACGCTTCATAACACCAAGTTAATATACAACATTGACTGTTTGACTAGTTGGTACAAACTCTTTGTGCACTATGCCTTTCGAATCATAAAAACAAATCAACATTGTTTTCAGTTTTAACTTCTGCAAACGGCTTTTTTTCAGTCTTTCTTCGCTTGGATGCTTCCATTCAGAACATCGTTGCTTGGTCTCTGGATCATATTGAAAACACCACGTCTCATCGCCAATTACAATGAAATACCTGAAGTTTTCATCCTTTTTTTTGAGTCTCTAATCAAGTCTGTACCATGTTAAATTGAGTTAGCTGTGGTACAAACCTTGCACAAATCTTTCCCAGTTCCAAATGCTGTGTCAAAATGCGATGAATTGAATCTTTGGAAATATTTAATTCTATTCCCACATATCGTAATGAGTATTTCGGCTCATTTCTGAGAAATTCACGTACAAATTCGGTGTTACTTTCCGTAGCCACAGATTTTTCTGTACCAGGATGTTCGTCGTCGTTTATATTCGCACGACCATCTTTAAATCGTTTATACCACTCATACACATACACACTCATACGTGATAAACATGCATCACCATACACTTATTTCATCAAATTAAACGTTTCAGTAAACGATTTACTGAGTTTAAAACAGAACTCGATATTTGCTCTTTGTTCGAAATTCAGTTTTCGACCAATGCCAAATACACAGTTACTTTATGCGTAATTTCTCTGCTTCTAATTTCTAATGATGCAAATGTCATGATATTTTGACCTAACATTGGTGAAAAATCTACCTTACCGACTCATATTTTTTTAATAGATTGCGCCACTAAAAATTACTATTTCAAAAATATCGGTCTTCTCAGCAACAGACTGTATATATATATATATATATATATATATATATATATATATAATGGGTTTTTTTAAGCTGCATCAGAACTATCGATATCGATAACTATGGTTTAACAGCTGATAATGTCAAACTATGTTGACAACAGAGGACTTCGTCCATTTTACGGTCAACATAATCGGCCTAGTGAGCAAGCAATTCGTTTAGTTATTGATCGTTTTCGCACAAATTTTACTCTTCTGGATTCAAAACAATCAACAAGACAAAGAAATGTGCGTATCGAAGAGAATATTGATGCTGCAGCGCGAAGTATTGAAGAAGATGCCGAAATATCGATTATTCGTCGTTCTCGACTTGTTGGCCTTTGTCCTTCGACTACGTGGAAAATTTTACGGAAGGATCTTGGCTTACGTGCCTAGAAAATACAACTCGTGCAAGAATTGAAGCCGAACGACCATGGTTTGCGTCGCATTTTTGTTGATAGGGCTCATTTGAAACTGACCGAAGATGAGCATTTTAATCAAAGAATTGTGTTTAGTGATGAAGCTAATTTCTGGTTAAATGGCTACGTCAATAAGCAAAATTGCCGTATTTGGAGCGAAGACAATCCTCAAGTCGTTAACGAATCACCATTACATCCATTAAAATTGTTTGTTTGATGCGGTTTACACGCTGGCGGCATCATCGGTCCTTATTTCTTTCGAATTGAGGAAGGAGCTGCCGTTACGGTGAATGGCGAGCGCTATCGAGCCATGCTGACTGAATTTTGGTTCCAACAATATGGCTCACCTTACCATACAGCGCGCTTAACAATCGATTTATTGCAAAATCAAGTTAGTGACAACTTTATTTCTAAAAGTGGTCCTGTTCAGTGACCCCCTCGTTGGTGCGATTTAACGCCTCTGAATTACTTTTTATGAGGCTATGTTAAGTCAGTAGATTATGCCGACAAACCAGCAACCTTTGAAGCATTGGAAGCCAATATTCAAGCCACCATTGACGTCGTACGGCCAGATTTAGTGGAAAAAGTATTCAAAAATTTGACTGATCGAATGGACCATGTAACTCGTAGCCGCGACGGATATATGTTGGAAATCATATTTAAAAAACAAATGCCTTGAAATTATCTACCAGATTAAAATAAAACAAATTTCATTACAACAATATTTCTGTCTTGTGTTATCATTTTAAGTTCGCAAGCTCTTAAAAAAACACCTAAATATCAACTCAACCACACGACATATATGTACATAAGTTGCTTGTATCATCTGACGCACCAAGTTAATAACAGAATCCGCTTTGTGCATTTGACAGCATGTATTTTATGTGTTTATGTGTTTTATTTCGATTTTTCTTTTTTTAAGAATTTTTTGATATATTTTCAAGATCGAATATAGCAACATGTTTTTCCCATACTTTTTTTCACATACTTATATCCCCCTTAAAAGATCAGCCCTGTTTCTACCATTTTGTTAAGCTTCCGATATTTTTCTCGGTTGACGATTGTATCAAGAGCTTAACTTCTTGACTTTCAATGTGCTTTATCTTTTTCATGGCTATTATGTTATTTTCGGAAATTTTTCTTTATTCTATTATCTTTATTAACTTGTACATTCAGTATTAAATTTCCATCTTTCTCCATGTATTTTACATCTTCGTCATTTATCCTACAATAATTCAATAATAAAAAATAGTTTTCTTAAATATGAAATATAATATACTAAATTAGAAAATCCACAAGAGAGAGAAAACGAAAATACACATATTTGTCATCGTGTCACGTACTTAGTTACAGTTTAAGTAATAAAGTCAGGAGTTTATAGTATATGTATGTGTAATGTGTTGGTTACAGAAAAGGATTTCCCCCTGGTAAACCCTAAGATTCTGTTCTTACTTGACCCTAATTCAGCCAACCCGTCCTTCATGCTAATTGCTTACTAATGTACTGGCATAAATCGGTACGACGAAAACTCGTTTAAAACAGGAAATAACTGTCGACATGGAAACTACTTTTATGCAAAGTTAATAATTAACCATTATAAATGACAGGTAAAAAATATTTTTTTGAAATTAATGAACTTGTAGTGAAACCTAAATTAAATTGAAATAAAAAACTTTTTTCACAGTAAATTATTTTATTATCCCCAATTTCTATTAAAATATGAATTTAATTTTGAAAAAATAAAAATATAAAATTATGATAAGAGGATATTTGGTCTAAAACACCTTTTTAGTAAAAACTAAAATTAGTTTTACATTGGAGTATGGAAAAACAAAATAAAATATAACAAAATAAGACACGGAAGAAGAAAAATTGAAAGTGAGAAGGGAAGAAGATAACTGGAATAAGTTTTAGACAGGCGTAGGAAGAAACAAAGAAAAAATAAAATAAAATAGGACTTGGAAGCAAAAAATTGAAGGTGAAAAGGAAATAAAAATATTGAATAACTATCTATATAACAGATAATTCGGCAGGAAATAGAGGCTCGAATTCCAACATTATTATTTGGAAAAACTTGGCATTCTATTTCCGTTATCTTTTCTTTTATTGACAGATGAAATACAATTAATTTTTAGTATGTGATTTGTAATTTGTAGCAGTTTGGATAAAGGATCCAAATGGGATCCGAAAATGCATAAGTTTGCAATTCGTACTGCAATCTAACTGAACCGCACCTGAAGTTGTAGCTGGTATGCAACAAACTTCAAACTTTAGGTGACAATTCTTCTTCGAAAGGCACAATTTGCTTCTAGGTTCAGCAATGTGCAAACAAGATTACCAGAAACTTCGGAAATGATTAATAATTTTGTTTTAAGAGATGGATGAATGAATATCGAGGTGGCGTACATCTCATTTTACAAGTAGAATTGTGTGAAGTCCAAATCATCGAGGCAGAGGCCGCGAATCTAAATAGTAATCATAAACGTCAAAGAATTCGAATGTCCAGTTTGAAGCTATTTAACAAAAATCAAGTTTATTTTCTGCAAAAATTTTTACGGTTAGAGAATCCTGACTTCACCATTGTTCTCGAATCTATACAGTAATCTCAGCAAGTGACACATCATACCAACATCCAAAGGATGTCAAGACATTTCTATAAGCGCGTTAGGTAATGGCTACGATTTTTGGGATTCGGAGGGCATAATTCTTATACCATTTTGTCAATGACTATGTCATTAACGAGCCTCTGTTTCACTATGACAAATCACTTTTTCGTAGCGAAACATTGGACCAATTGGATTAGGTGACTGATACTCATTCAAATTCATACTTTTTTTTGTTAAGGGGTGCTACTAAGCTGGAAATTCTATTGCAGCCACGCAGAAGTATTTTGAGGATACCAAGAAAGATCATTATGAAAATAACATGGCAGTCTAATATTGCTGGTTTAAACACATTGAAATTGAAGAAAAATTATGAAAAATTTGTTACCCCAACTTAATTGTTTCATTTTGTGTCTAGCTTTCTAGTTACCGTTTTTATTAAAGTTCAATACCTTATTAATACTAGGAGTTGCATAACTTATTTATCCAACAATCCCAATTAAAGGTATTGTCAATTATAATATCGAGATGCATTAAATTCGTCATACTATCATTTATTTTCAGTTTTTTATTACGCGCCCATGTTCGAAAAGTTACAGATGTGATTACTTAATATCGTCAGCATAATGAAAATATTCGCAGTTCTCAAAGCGCAAATCATGTGCTCGTGTTATGTGATGTTATGTTATTTTACCTCATGTATATGAGGTAAAATAACGATCCCAATATACTTCCTTGTGACACTCCTTTCTTTACATCTTTGCTTCTTTTAATTTCACTTTTAATTCTTGCTCAAATTTTCTTCCTCCCTCCCCCTTATTCAATATTTGTGCAGCATATTCATCATTTATTTGTGATCTATAGAATCAAATACCTTAGACGTACAGTAGGTACCACGAAAAGGTTTACGATCTACACGAAAATATATCTGCCGAATTCATGTAGAATGATCTTTATAATAATGGTATGTAAACCAAACTGTTAGCCGGCGCATGTCTCATTCATAACATAGCAATATAAAAACACATTATTTTTCAAATGAAGTCGTTAAGATTTATATTCGATTAGATATTGCAATACGCGCAATATACGAATAATTCTTTCCTTTGATTTTATTTACTTCGAATTAATTTATAAGATAGTAATTCTGATAATACGGTTTTATGAATAGGTTTTCCCGTTTCAAGATTATGGGGATTTTGTTGTATTCATAGGTGTTCGTCGTGCCTGTTAAACATCCCTCAGTTTGTTACACGGTTTTCATCGGTCCATAAAACAGCAAACTCTGGTCAAATAAGTGACTTATGACTGTAAGCTATGTCAAGTCTGTTTTTGCGTACTGCTTTTTTGTACAATTGTCTTTAACGGTAAGAAATAACTAAAAATGCTTATAACTCATTTAGTTAACATGATAACTATATAAAGTGGAACATTTTTGTAAGAAGAAAAAACACTTCTTAATAGTCATAGCCAATCAATGGAATTATAAAAGACAAAAGTTTGAGTCATAACTCAAAAAAGGCAAGTCCGATAAAATTTTTGTTAACTCCTTAAATTAGTTAATTTGGTACTACCTTGGAACTTTACCTTTGCAACTTTTCTCCAAATTCAATAATAAAAAAATACAACAATATAGTTTGTTGCAAATATCTAGTAAGCTGTGAACTTTTGCTGAAATGTAATAGTAGTACCAAGTCAAGTTCGAAAAATTACACTTCTTCCCCCATTTAGCAAAATCTGTGCCTACTGCAGTTTTCAAGATTTTCATACAAATAAATTTAAAAAATTGCCTGTATATATACAAAGGGTACTAGGAAAGTTTTGCAATACAGCTTTGTTTATTTAATTTTTTTAAAGTAATTTCCTCTACACTGAATACACCTCTCCATCCTCCGACACCAATCTTTAAACCAGTTCTGCCAAGTTTCACTAGGGAGTAAAGTACAAGTTGTACCAAGCCCGCAGAAGTTCCTCATCACTGGAAAACCGCCACCCTTTTAGCTTCATTTTCACATGCGGGAACAGTGCAAAGTAGCAGGGAGCGAGATCTGGACTATAGAGAGGGTGCTCGCGAAGTTTCAATCCTGTCGTTGTCAAATATTCGGTGCAGGCTTTGGCGCGGTGAGCTGGAGCATTATCGTGATGGAGGAACCAAGTATCCATTCTCGAATTTGGCCGCAGATTCTTAATAGATCCAATGACTTAGGCAGGCACTGTTCAGTATACCACTTAACTGTGACTGTCTTCTGTGTGTCCAAAATGACGCGCTCCACAATTCCACTCGACTTGAAAAATACAGCTATCATTTTCTTCTTTACAGATCGGGATTTTCTGAAAACTACGGGTGTGTCCTCATCATCAAAGGACCAAACTTTGTTTTGAGCTTTGGTTGGCACATCGTAATAGCACAGCCAAATCTCATCACCTGTCACGATGTTGTTTACATACCGAGATTGTCCCTTATTAAACTTTTTAGCATCTCCCGGCACACGTCGTGTCATTTGCTCTTCAGTCAGTCGATGCGGCTCCCAGAGAGAACAGAGTTTCTTAATGTGCAAATGGCCATGCAGAATCGAACGAATTGCTGGTGCATTTAGGCCTGAAGTACCCTCTATCTGTTGGTAGGTCACTCGCCTGTCCTCGCCAAGCATTTTCCTCACAGTAGTAATGTTTTCCTCCGTGACTGACGTTAGTGGCCTTCCGGTCCTCTCAGCATCCTCCACAGTTAAATTTCCCCTGTGAAATTCTCTATACCACCTGAATATTGTTGTGCGATGTGGACGAACATCACCTAGTACAAGAGTCATTTCTTCGAATTACTGGTCTATGTTTAAACCACGCACGAAATTATAACACAAAACTGCCCTTATCTCATTTCGTAACCACGATGCCATCGCAAACACTTTACACTCTCACTGCTAATGAATACTATGCACTTATGAACATGTTTCAACATGCAGCAACAAGCAGCTTTCTACGATTCATTGTTGCTAAACTTTCCTAGTATCCTTTGTATCTCTCTCTCTCTCTCTCTCTCTCTCTCTGTGTGTGTGTGTGTGTGTGTATGTGTGTGTGTGTGTGTAAAATGTAATATTAATAAAAACTATTAAAAATATTTCCTACTGGTCATTTTTGGAAACAGAGGTTAATTTAATAATTTAAGGGAAGAATAAGTCTGTGAGATCTACTTAAATCAAAAATAAAATATCAAAATTCATATAAAAGAATAACTAAAACCTCGCTTTTGGTAATTCACGCCACATGCATACGTATATCACACATACATTTGATTTTACAGTTTCTGTGACCTACTTTGAAACTTTCTATATTACATAGATTTACATCTCTGCAGACTAAGAAACTGGATATATCCATGAGAATATTCAAACTTATAACTAATAACTTAAGATTGTATTGCATCAGGGACATTTATTTAATTAAAACTGTGCTTAGAAAGATAAACCCATAATGGAAAGGCAAACTCATGAAAGAAACAACCATGTTGCAATAAATGTATAGTACATATGTTGTCATGTTGCAAAAATGTTGAATATTTGCATTGTTAGATATCGCGTTCATTATTAAAAATACAAAACAAATACAAATTCATTCATGAAAAAGTTATTTTTCCACATGATTTTACATTAAACTGTGTTGAGAGTTTTCGGTCAATATATTGAATCGAATAAGCACCCCCATTGGTTTACGCTCACACTTTATATATAATTGTATTACGATATAAGAAACAACAGCGTTTAAAATTCTTCCTTACACTTTTTCTTACGTAAGAAGTTAGTGATAAAAAAACGAAAAAGGGAAGAAAACAAAATTTACAGCTTGCTTACGTACACTCTTGGAATAGAATATCAATACATGTGACGCTAAAAATGTATCCAATTTAAGCTACGGTGTTTCTGTGTCACATCTCTTTATTATATTATCAAGTGTTGAAAGTTATGATTCTGTGAGTCTGGAGTTATAATATATATTTAATATCATACAATCAGCCATTTCCCTGAAGTTGAGTCCTTTTGAACTTTGACAGTGCGTTACTAAGCAATGCAATAATTTTTTTGGTCACCCATATTAGAAACTTGGTTGCTTTCATCTGGTACGTAGACTTCCGCGGTCGTGGTCCATACTCTCTTCTTCTGAGCTTCCGGGCTGGGACCGCGTCAGTGGTATAACTGCCGACGTTTCGTACCCACTCGTATGACTGAACGTATACTGAAACTAGATTCAGTGCGACAGACACAAGCAATAGTTGAGACCTGAAGATGTCCCATACCAGTGGGTACGAAACGTCAGCAGTTATACTAGTGACGCGGTTCAAGCTCGGAAGCCCAGAAGAAGATAGTTGGTTGCTCTCATTTTGTAATGATAGCCCCCTGACTCTGTACAAAGTAAAAAATATAAAAATATTTCGACTTATAATTGCACGATAGAAGACAATTTGTGTACTATACTGTATATAGTTCTTATTATTTTTACGCAATATTAGGTGTGTATCTGAGGTATTAAATTTGGAACAGCTTTAACAACGGTTATTGTGTTAAAGACTTAGCGATTTCATGTTTAAAATATTTTATCTTCTTTGTATATTATTGTGTTGTATGTACAGGGTTCGTCAGTGAAGCGGGAAAATTTAAAAACTCTGTTAATCATTTGACGTTTAGGTGGGAGCGCTGATGTTAATAACAAAGAGAAGAGATTGATTTCTGTCTTAAAGAGCAACAGGAACTATTTTTCTGATGGAAGATCGCGTTGAAAAATAAAATTATTAAAAAAATGTTTGTGTTTTGTTTCATTATTTGGTAAATAACTTTTACAGTTCTCCTCGTACTTAATAGCATAATGTATTTATAAAAATGAGGCCAAAGAAATGAATTTCCTTTATAAACCAGTTACAATAAAATAATGTTATTATTAAAAATTCTGTTTCCACGCACCGCGTATCTAACGATCATAGTATTACAGATAGAGTAACAAATGTGCAGAAAATGCAAATAATTTCATTGCGTGCTCCACATTTCATTTTTTTTCTTTTGATTTAATCTAACATTTCCGTCAGTAATATTCCCCAGTAAATTTTTTATTATATTTTCTACAAGTTACATACATAAACACCCACTATACATACAAATATAGACGTAATATACACATACACTCATATATGCATACGTCTATACATTATTACTTGAATAATTTATTCTATTCTACATAAATGTGCCTCAAAGGTCGTTAACTATACTTAATCTTCAATTTAAGGTAAATAACTAATACGGGCGAAATTAATAATGTAGGTTCAATTTATCTAATGGAAAAGGACAAAATTGTTTAATCCGTCATCTAAGCATACAGCTTTTAATGGATGTTATTAACGAATAGCTGCATGGCGTACTATTCAAATTAAAGTAGTAAAAAGTATTGCAAACCGTAACACAAATTAGAAAAAATTAAAATTAATGAATTACAATAGTATTATTACGCGACAACATACACTATCGCTCATAAGTATTTAGTCTCGCATTTAACCTGCAAATTGCAACAAAAATAAAAATTGAAATACTAATATCCTTTTATTATGAAAACATATATTTTTACATCTAAAACAAATTGTTGTATAATATATTTATCTAAATTTTTGACTCGTCTACATGCCCTCCTTTATTTTTAATCACTGCAGCACAGAGTCGAGGAATTTTTTCCATTAATCTTCGTAATGTCTCAGGTTTTATTTTACCCCATGCTTCTTGTAGATTCTTCCACATATTAACAGCAGATATGGGGGCCCATTTTCTCACCTCTCGGCCAAGTTCTTCCCATAGCAACTCGATGGGATTTAAATCGGGAGTCTGGGGACACCACGCCATAACTTTTATAGTTCCCTCGTTCTACAATTTCTGCAAATATTCCGGACATAGTTTGGAAGTGTGTTTCGGGTCATTATCTTGTTGGAAGATAAAATTCTGACCCGAAATTTTAATTCCAGAGGAGATTGTGTTTTCCTCTAATATGCGCTTATACCATTCTTTTTTAGTATACCTTCGATTTTTACGAGATCGTCCATATTTGATCGAGAAAAGCAACCCCATGTCATGACTGAAACTCTAGCGTGCTTAACAGTAGGGACTATGCATTCTTCCCGGGCCGCTCACCCATAGACCTCCTCACGAAAGCACGTCTTTGTGAACCGAAAATCTCAAATTTGGATTCATCGATCCACAATACTTTATTCCAGCTTTCTATGGTCCAATTTTGGTGATCGCGTGCCTACTTTAAACGTCTTTGCTGGTTTTGCTTGCGTAGAAGCGGCTTCCGCATTGCAATTCGTCCATGAAGACAGGCTTCTTTTAATCACCGTTTAACTATGGAAAGCATTCATTTCTGTTGTGATTTCTGGGACTGTTAATCTATTTCTCCTGCCTGTTACCACCATTGCAAGATCTTCTGCTGAGGTTGTTGCCCTTGGTCTGCCTCTTCGAGTTCTGCTCAACACACTTTCACATTCGCGGAATTTTTTGATGATATAACTCACGGTGGAATGATTTAATTTAAGTTCTGTGGCAACTTCGCGGTTGCTTTTGCCAGTTTTATGGTATGCGATTGTAAACGATCGTGTTTCTACACTCAATTCTCTTCGTTCAGGCATTTATAATCAATTGAACTTCGTCGAAACACACGATGATATTATCACTATGAGCACCTTAAAAAAACAAACTGCCAAAATACCAAAGTATAAATACTTAATAGTTTACAATAACGCCCTACCTTAAAATAAAATCATAACAATCTAAAATTTCCAAAAATTGAGAGATCTAATCCCTTACGTGCAATTATTCTACCTGGGGTTTTATTAGGGTATTATCATTCATTGTGAATAATAGGGTAATCACATAATTATTTTTGAATAAGCTTTTATAGATTTTAATATTTACCATGGAACTATTTCTTACTACAGAAATAAATAGTTTCAACTTTCAACTTTTCTTTAGAAACTGTAATGAAATAAGGGTGACCAAATACTTATGAGCGATAGTGTGCATATTCCAGGTAAATTTGATGGAGGCTGCGGCACACAACTTAATCACTCAAGGTTGATATGCAACCCCTTTCCATATTAATTTTCGTATCCTGTATACGTATTTCGACAACTAAGTTGTCATCATCAGCAGGTAATTAAATAATATCGCATCTGGAAATTGCGGCAAAAACCCGCACGAAACAAATTCCATACACGAGCTGTACCGTCCAAAGCCAAAACACACACAGTGTGCGTACAGAATACAAAAATTAATGTGAAAAGGGGTTATATATCAATCTTACATGATCAAATAAATACATATTTCAACTTATTTCTATTTTACTTTTAATAAAGAACTATCTAACATTAATTGAACATTTTCAGCGAATAATTTAGTTGTAGAAGTTGTTCCTAAAGAAAGAAAAAAGGTTTTTATAGAGATGCAGACAATTCACGGCAATGACAAAGGATTAATCTTTCATTGTCGCTAATGAAGTCACTGCAAATACTAGACGAAGTACACTTACATTTAATCACTTTGAGTGATATAAGACATCATCTTGTTTTAGAAAAGTCCAACAGTGTTTTAAATAAAAGATTCTGACTCTATCATATTAAGAAAAATTTGTAGTAATTATAACAACGTTTCTACAGATCCCTTACGTAATTTCAAAGATTATTTTAACTATGCAAAATTGCAAAGTATCATTTCTTCATTGCGACGAACATCGCTAATAACATGTTATGTTTTAGTTCATCGAACAAATATAAATCAGTATTACTAAGTGTAAATTCTATGTAATAATAATTAATTACTTAATGTAAATTAAAATCCTCTGTATTTAATATCTTGATCCGTTAATACAATCTAAATTTTTCTAGTTAATCTGAAACGTTTTACAAATACGTATTAATAACGTTTCTCCACTCATTCATACTTGTGTAATACATTTATTAATTATATTATCCTTATATATAATATATCTACTTGTCCCAATCGTGTTACTCCTGTTAGTTATTCTTTTCCTTTTGTTCCTCTGTATACCGTGCATTCATTTTACCTCGCTACGAAAACTGTACCACATTATATTCGGGTCTAGCTGCCGAATACCGATCAGAATGTAAAGTGGTGGGGTGCGAGTCATTTGAATCACGACTATAACTGACTACTGATCGTACTAGCTGCAGCCCTATCACCAATTTGACTGTAGGCGTATCGATATCGTATTAACGGTAATTCGTGGTTTGCATTTGGGAGAGTGTGTTACGGTAAGACCTTTAAATTTAAATATTTTTTTAATTATATTACTTTGATAATGTATACATTGGAAGAAAAAATTCAAATGATAACATGGGCTTTGAAAGGTAATTCTTTACGGCGTATCCAGCGCCTTTTCTCTGAAAAGTATGTAGATCGTCCCTCTCCTGCATTAACAACAATATCATTAGTAGATGAAAAGTTTAAATCAGAAGATTGCATTTTGGGATGTAAGTGTCATAAAATACGGAGAATAAATAACGATAAAGAAATGCAGGAAGTCATGGTGTGCGCAATGGTCGAAGAAAATTCCAATATTACTATATCTAAAATATCAGAAGAGATAGGTATTAGCGTGGATAAAGTTCATAAGATATTAAAGAATCCGATGAATCCACGTTTCCGTTGCACGGTAAACACAATCCGTAGAATCTTCGATATTGGTCTATTGAAAACGAGTATCGACAATTGAATACGGGGACACATTATCCTGAAAAATTGATTGTTCGGGCTGGTATTTATGGGAATAACATTATTGGTCCATTCTTTATCGAAGGAAATTTAAATGGGGAAATATATTTGAATCTTCTTCGAAACGACATTGTCCCTGCTTTGAGAACTATTAATCCCAATTTAGAGAACGTATGGTTCCAGCATGATGGTTGTCCGACCCAAGGAACTAGAATCGTGAATGAATATTTAAATAATATATTCCCCCAAAGAGTTATATCTAATAGTGATACAATTCGCTGGCCACCAAGGTCACCAGACTTAGCCACTAATGACTTTTATGGGGTTATGGGGTTACATAAAATCAAAGTTATACGGGCATCAAGACGAAAGGGTTTATAATTTGGAAGAATTACGGGTTAATATCGAACACCAATTCCTAATTATTAATCCTCTTGTTCTGGCTAATGTTCGAAATGAATTTTGTAATAGATTGGGGTACTGTTTAGCACAAGCAGGAGGGACATTTGAGAATTTAATTAATTGAATTTATTTTCTGTATTTAAAAAGTATTTTATAAGTTTTGCAAGTTATATTTATTTTCTGTTTAAAGAGTATTTTTTAAGTTCCGAGAAGTTATTTTATTTTTTAGATTCTTTAAGAATTTTTTTATTTTTAAACGTTTTATTAGAAAACGTCTTATATATATAGACCTTCCGCCAAGTACCACGAATAACTACTTAATCTGTAATCTGTAATATGATACGGTGTTTGTAGCATTTTAATATGAAAGCACGGTATATATCATCTATTTGTATCATGTATCTTAGAATTTAATGTTTACCATTGAGAATCTAACATTAATTTGGTTATACTTTTTATACTATATGTTCCTTGTTTATATACTATGTTTATACGTCTAATTACTCCCGTAGAGGTATTATTATCATAACTTTTCCATAAATGTTTGTCTTGTTGGCATACATTATTGTCATATTATTCTTTCTTATACCTCTAAAAGTTATGTTAACTTATCAATCTAGAATTCATGTTTTAATTGATCTTTATCTGTCAGAGCTTAACAGTAACATTTTTTTTCGCTTGCATATCATAGTTATTATTGTTGTGCGTTTCCGCACATCGTTGTAGGACCTGTTTTATGAAATTACTTTAATTCGTTAAGTACTATTTATCCGTCGCCTTCTATTTTGTATTATTTACAGCTTAATTCATAATCTTATTTACTTGTTTATCAAGTGCCTATGATATGTCGTCGATATTATGGCGCTAACTGAAAACGTTGCTCCATTCAGCGAATTTTTCGGCAACTGAAATAGATGGTAATCTGTTAGAGCAAAATCTAGTTAGCATGATGAACTAGATAAAATAGATCAGCCTAGTTATAATAGAATTTTTTGCATATTCTTAACTCTCTATACGGTTAAGCATTCTATCATTGTCGTGAAGAAGGATAACTTATCATCATTTTTCAATGAGCTTTTACTATACTTTCTACAACTACTGAACAAAGACGTCTGTTGTCACCGTTTCATTGCAAGCCATTAACTAATAGTGAAGAACATCATAGTGCTCACCTCATATACACTTTGGAGTTTTCTTGACATGAATATTGACTTTTGGATCAGGTTTCGGTGTTTCCTTGTTTAACAGCTAGCTTTTTCTGACGATATTCTCATATGTTATCCACTTTTCATGCTCAGTGATGCTTTGGATGAGAAAGGTTCATTCTTTGCCTTTGGAGAAGACTTTGTTTCACCACTATAACTGTTTGATGAAAATTTTGTTTCACCAAAACTTTTAACTGATTTCTATCGAATTCAGATGCTTGGTCTGGCCTTGGAATTTAACACGTCTTTCGCGTATTTATTAACATTACTCTGCTCTTTGTCAATTGTTGTTTTAAGGTATCTGTGTTTATTCCTTCAATGAGTCGTATGCAACTATTGTCGAGTGCAAATGCGCATTTTCAGGTTTTGATTTTAAAGAAAACTGCGAATTAGAAGATCCATTATTCTTTTGAGCATAAAGTACATTCTATTGGTTGAGTTTTTGTAGCAGAGTATTCTGGATGAATTGTTTATGACTAGCCATCTTATTACGTTTTTTGAAAACTTTAGATACTTAGTTTAGTTTTAAACGCGCTAACGCAGTTTTTCGCTGGACAAGGACATTTCAGAAGATAAAGGAAATTTTTTTGAAGACTCCTCAAACTGAAGAAATGCATTTTTTATCTTACTCCATCTTAAACCTGTTTTACAATTTTTCTAATTGTTTCCCTTGTAGTTTTAGAGCTTTTAATACAAGGTTTAGCAGAAAATTTGATAGGTATAATTTGTTCGATTTTTTGGTCTGCCGTCAATACTATTATTTTTAAATTTGTCGTAACTACTGATGTGCTACCGTTTAGATTAATCTGAACTACGAGGATAGTTTCACAAGTACTGAGAATGACACATAGGTGGCGCTCTAATTGGCAAAATAAATGCACTGTAATTTAGGTTGTCTATTTATATGTTTACATTCCGATATTTAGATAAATCGGTTGATTGGTTTATTTTTGACAGCTGATTGAAAAAGAAGCAACACGTCGTTTTGTAAAATGGAAAAAGCAGGGTGTCGTGCGGTGATTAAATACTTCGTAATTAAGGGTATGAAAGCTACCGAAATAAAAGATGAGTTACGGGAAACATTAGGTGAATCTGCTCCATCATCCACCACAATAAGTAGATGGGTAAATGAATTTGAAAGTGGTAGATCAAGCTGTGTTGATGAAGCGCGCTCTGGAGTACCCAACATCGTGACTTCTAAGGAAACGATTATAAAAATCCATAATATTATTACGCAAGATCGACGACTCAAAGTGAGAGAGATAGCAGAAATGGTAAACATTTCAACAAAGCGCGTACACCACATTTTAAGGAAAGAATTGGGCATTTCCAAGCTTTCGGCAAGATGGGTACCGCGATTGCTTACGACCGATCAAAAGTTCACTCCTTTGCGCATTTCCAACGAGTGTTTGGACCTTTATAAGCGGAATCCGGTTGATTTTTGTAGGCGATTTGTTACTTGCGACGAAACTTGGATACACTACTGTACATCGGAAACTAAACAACAGTGGAAACAATAGTTAGAACGTTGTTCTGCACCTCCAAAGAAAGCGAAAACCACTTTATCGGCAAACAAGGTGATGGCATCAATTTTTTGGGATTGAAAGGGCATTTTGCTCATTGATTACCTTCAGAAAGGTGCCACAATAAACGGACAATATTATGCAGAACTTCTACAAAAATTAAATGTTGAGATTCGTGCTAAACGGTCAGGAATGGCAAAGAAAAAGATTCTGTTTCACCAAGACAACGCTCCCTCGCATATCAGCACAGTTGCGATGTCCAAAATCCACGAGTTGCATTTCCAGTTAGTACCGCATGCCCCTTATTCGCCGGATCTAGCCCCTTCCGACTTCCATCTTTTTCTAAAATTGAAAACGCCACTAGGTGAAAAGAAATTTTCGTCTAACGACGAGCTTATCATCATCGTAAATGACTATTTTGCAAGCCTTCGGGAATCGCATTTTAGAGATGGCATAAGGGCATTGGAACACCGTTGGAATAAATGTATTGCTCTTTTATGGCAATATATTGAAAAATAAAAATTATTTTGTATTTAGAAAATTCGTTTTTCTTTCCCATTCTCACTATTTGTCAAACTACTCTCGTATGGTTCGAAGCGACGTGTTTGCTGTTATAGTACAAGCTATGTGCTTATATATTTCTCTTTCTTTTTGAATTAAAAGTAAATTAGGTTGATCTCTTACGATCAATTGTTTGTGACGTTAAGTTCTTTTTTTGTAAATTTAATTAATAGTAATATCCGTCTGTGACTTATTCAATCCTTGAATCGTGTTAAATATTTTTTTGTTATTTTGTTACTAGAATCATGTTCATTTTAATTTGATTGGTTTAATATCTTCACAAAAATTACCCTTTATTAACGTAGTTGTAAATTTTTTAGTTTTTTTCTCTAATTTCGTTGAAATACCAGTTTTACCATGTGATATTCAAAAATTCTCATCTAAATATGGTTGCTCGAGTTAATTTTGAAGAATGATTATTTGAATACGTTTTGTGAAAATATATTCAACGAACTTGAAAATGTTAATTCTTTATTTTTTTTCTATGTAAATGAAATTTATCTCGACATCGAAATATAAGTTTGCTTAATCTGTATCTGTGTTATTTAAGTTAATCATTTATATAAACTAGAACACGAAGTTTATTGTATTTGATTTGTTAAATTTTCTTTATTATTATATATCATTTCGTCTTTTTATCTTATATAATTTAATTTATTTGTGATTATTTCAATTTAAATTATTAAATTAATTAAAGGAAATTAGGTTCCCCTATTTACTTGTTTTCCTTATTTTGTCCTCGTGTCGTTTATACTTTTCAGAACAATTGTTACTCAAAACGAGGTCGAGATTCCTTGTTCTCATCCCGATACTCAGATAGACAGGGTGTTGCTCGTTAATTTAACAAGGTTGCGCGCTTATTTTTTAACAACCAACGCGACCGTCTTTGCCTTGGTAAGTTCGCGAGCTGTATCCTGAGTAGACAAGTTCCATTGGTTAATTAATAATAGAGCATCCGCCCGACAAGCGGACGGCTAAGGTTCGACTCCTTAATAGGAGGATTTTTTATTTATTATTTATGTTCCAATTAAACACACATTATTAATTCTTAATTATAACGATGTAGTAAGCAGAAAATTATATGTTTTCATTAAAGCGTCAACTTTCTCATGCTTACAAATATAAGAATTAAGAAAGAGCAATTACATATCTGTTTTAACACATCTATATTGCACATGAGCTAGGAAACCAATTAACACATAGCTGAGATTAAGGGAAAGTGATAAATATAAGTACAATATATAATACATTTAATAATGCTTACTGTGGGTTTTCCATTAAAGATCTGTTTCCATAATCAGATTTATGACGTATTTAAACAATCGAATCTCATAGTCGTTGGTTGCTTAATAGTAGAGCATCCACCCGGCAAGCGGACGGCTAAGGTTCGACTCCTTAATAGGAGGATTTTTTATTTATTATTTATGTTCCAATTAAACATCCGTTTCATAATATTTTGGCGTAATTAAAGAATCGAATTTCCCAATCCCTAGGAGCTCAATAGCAGAGCATCCGCCCGGCAAACAGACGACTGAGGTTCGATTCATCATCGAATAGCATTTTTTTAATTAATTCTTAATTATAACGCTGTAATAAGCAGAAAATTATAGGTTTTCATTAAAGCGTCAACTTTCTCATGCTTACAACTATAAGAATTAAGAAAGAGCAATTACATATCTGTTTTAACACATCTATATTGCACATGAGCTAGGAAAACAAATTAACACATAGCTGAGATTAAGGGAAAGTGACAAATACAAGTACAATATATAATAAGTATAAAATACGTCTTAATTTTTAACATTTTGAATTTCGAACACGAAGCATATAATTTACAAAAAGAAATAATAATTATTATCATATATTTACAGTCGTTTTAACAAAACATAAATACATATTTAAGTTGAATAACATACAACCAACAACTAATTAAATAATTCCATCTGGAAGTAATTTTAATTTTCAACTGAATTAAAGTATTATAATTAAATCCTTAATTAGAATTATCTGCTAGGCAGGGGCCATGTATACATACATACATACATAGGTATATGCAGCGCCTTCCTGTGACATATATCTTTTTGTTATATTTGCTTTAATAATGTGGGTACCTTCATCATTTTAGGAATTTGTAGAAATTGCTTCCCGAATTGCTGGTCACCGCATGCGACCGGTTTTAAAACAAGAATTTTGTGGAGGAATTTGCGGACTTTAGCAGACAATTTATCAAAGAAAATCCATGCCCTGTTATATATCTACTTTCCTTGGTGTGCTCTTTTGGACGATACAAATATTTGTCTTTGTCTATTCTGCTGTTGATAATAGGATCTGTATTGTCTCGTTAATAACTGCGTTATTTCCTTTTGTCGTCCATATACTTATGTATGTACATGACGACAAGTAAAGAAGCGAAATTGAGTTGCGTTTCATAGGCGTGCGCTTGATAGTAGTTACATAAAATAAAATAGTAAGTAGTAATTTAAAAAATGTGGTGGAACAATTACCGTTTTAAACGTCTCCCGTGGAGTCACAAATTGGATAGGATCTGTTAAATATTTGAAACACAAAATACGTTTCCACAATTATTTCAACAAACCCAATATGTCGTGGAGAAATGTTCTTATATGCAGAAAACGATCGTCCCACTT
The DNA here is from genome assembly GCA_031893035.1 of Dermolepida albohirtum. Lineage (NCBI taxonomy): Eukaryota > Metazoa > Arthropoda > Insecta > Coleoptera > Scarabaeidae > Dermolepida > Dermolepida albohirtum. The sequence continues at coordinate 270,097 of JAVIWB010002452.1, read as the reverse complement.
CCAATGACATAATATATGTGTAATTGAAATAATCTTTGAAACTAATCATCCGATCTGTAGAGATATCTTGACGAATCTATGTTAATATGGTAAAATTCAAATCTTGATCTAAATTTTTAAAACGCAATAATTTTTTGCGTCTTCTACAGCGCATAGCAATGCATGAACAGCTTTCAATATTTGCACTAATTTTACTAACGACAACAAAGGATATTCCAATTTTTTTATTCTCTCCACTAGTCCGAAGTAATTGTTGTGAATAGTTTGTAAGTCTCTTTTAACCTATCTTGAAATTTTGTGTGGCTTGATAGCTGAAGCTTCCATGTTTACGCTCATGACGTGCAGTGGAATATTCTTTAATTATAAATGTATACTGTGAGGAAGAAAGGAATTTATACTTTTGTACTATATATTTTGTTAGTCCTCATTCACTTATAGATATCTTACATTTACTAGAACTTTTTCTGTCAGCGTATCTCTATTTAAGCGTTCCGGAAGGCAAGGAAGGGAATTAATACAAACCCAAATGGGGTTAGAAAAACGACTAATAACTTAATTCATTTATATTTAAAAATCAATTTCAAGTCATAAAGTAAAACAATCACTAATCGAGACCATTGACTATAAAATGGCATTCTTCAAGAATCAGTGCCAGAATTATTATTATCAATTATTCGCATCTCGCCCGCACGTTAACCTATATTATACCAACTCTTCATGCATATTTTAAGATGTGCCAAGTCGCCAGGTCGCCTTTTGGATAAGTACACTCGGAGAAAATTGCATATTTTGTGAATTCAAAATAAAGGTTCTTTGTTTGCTTTACGACTTACTATTGAGCAGTTAGGTGTTGTTTACAAAGAACAACTTTAAAGACTTTTAAAGCTGCTTTCATTGGTGTATAAGATAGAATTGGTTAAAGAGAAGAAGCAAAATAAACTAATAATTAATACAATTTCTTTACAAAAAATGAAAAATACGCAATCTCAGATATAAAGCAACATATTAATTTTCGTATGCCTTCATCTCCTGATTCTGAAAACCTGCTAGTATTCTAAGAGAATGAAAATATTGCTGACCAGATAGAGGGTGCACAAGCAGACAATACTCAAACACATAACAAGAGAGAATATAAGAAAAGGAAAGCAAATCCAATTACATGTAAAAAAACTAGAGCAAAACTTGTTGGAAAGCCTTAAACATTACCATCCACTAGGAAACGTAATACGACCAAGAAAGATATCTGGCGTGCAATGGAAAATGTATGTTTAAGCAAAATGAAGAAAATAAAATGGCTCAAAATATTGGACACTTGATAGTCTGAAATCTTAACGAAAATGTATCTGAAAAATTAGAACTGCCGCTAGACCTCAATATCATTACAAAATGATAAAGAAACAAGGGCTAATGCGAATTTCATTATTACCTCTCACCTATCATTTATAACTAACATAATTTAACATTTATAACTAATTTAATAAATAATAATAATATTATTTAATATTTGCACAGTGTAGTTAGTAAATTTATTACGAGCGCGTCTCCGGTTAGCTTAAGCTCTGTAACAAATGAGAATAAGGAGAGAAGTTGCAGGAGTGAATAATTAATAATAGTTTGCGATGAGCATCGAAAGTCCAGGACGTGTGTCAAGTTAAATGAAAAATTATTAGCGTAAGTAAAACAACAGAATTATCCTTAAATTTTATTTACTAATTTAAATTAAACAGGTTCCTAAAACTTGAATATAATAAAATAAAAACGTGAACGATACGTGAAGTACTTGCGCGTGTGTGTACATTCAAGACTAGGATATCCGTAGTCGCTAAATAAACACATGTACGGATCTCAGAGGAAAACACGGATACGATTATAAAATCCCACAACAAAGATGTGTGTCATTGCTCATATTAATACAATCCCAAGAATTGACAGTCATTACCTAGGGGAATTTATAGAAGGTGGGAGCAGCCTGGCTGAGTTATACCGCCACTACAAAAACAAGTGCAGTGAAAAATATTCCTCTTGCGAATTTCATGATATATTCCCAAACCTTTAACAACAATTTTAACCCTGAAACAGAATCAGTGCGAAAGAATGTAAAAGAAGGAGAAGGAAAAATTATAGTTACCACATACGATCTCTAATCTGTGCTACTTACACCAAGAGAAGACTTTCTTTAGAGAGGAAAACGCCTAACGTACTCAGAGAAGGGACCAAGTTCCCCGTTGTGTAGAGGCTTGCACCCACTAAAAACTTCACTTTGACAAGGTGAAAAATCCATCCCGAAAGTGCTATATGCAGGATGGCACAATATGATTAGCCCTAATTGGCTACCACCGTTGCTTCGGTCACAGTTTTCTTCGTTTTCAATACTTTCTCGACGAACATGCCAATCTCTTGTCTGCGATTGTTTCCAAACATCATTTCCACAACGTTGTTCGGCGTCAAAGAGGTCCATCTCCCGCGAAAACGGTGTGTTGAGTATCGTCTTCTGCAAAGTCCTGCGATTAGCAAGCTGTGTTTTCTACTTTACCCATTTTGGCCAAGTATGTATTGAAGAACTCGTGTCCGCTGAGGAGCTGTGTAAGATAGTAGTTTATCTCACCGCGGTCTATCCAAGCCTTGATGTTACGGATCAATCCCCTCATCTCGTTCCATTTCGCCAACATTCTTGCCACCTCAGTTGAGGGAGTGCTTTGGCTTCTGCCTTCGCTTGTTTTTCGCCAACTTCCTCTCAGATCTCGTAGACCCTCTTCCTTTCTTGAGCCAGTAGATCGATAGGGGTTAGTCCCGCAATTACAAGTATCGCTGGGTCAAAACGTATGATATGAACTTGCGATCCTGACAGTTCCTCGCCTTTGTACTGAATCCATCCGTTTCCTATACTTCTTTTGTCACAAGGCCCAAATCTCATGTCCACACAACAGTTTGGATTGGTTGACCTTCATCAGGATCCGGCGTTTACTCTCTGTTGGTCATCCTACACTAGCCATAAGTCGGCTCAGTATCGTTGTTACTCTAGTGGCCTTATCGCTCGATGACCAAATCTGTTCCCAAAAAGTCATCTTGTTATCCAGCCGCAATCTAAGAGAAGATAAGTTCGCTTTTATTAGAAAGGCTAAATCAACAGTTATAATTTAACTCTGACTGAATTTCGGTCAGATTACGGTAAGTGCTTTTTTTGGCGTGAAGGTCAAATCGGGATGCATTGAAATTGAATCTTGCGTTTTGAAATACACTTTTCCTGTTAGTCAATTCTGGTTGCTTGTATGAAATTAATACAGTAGACGCTCACAAATTAGAACTAGAAACACAAATTCGAATCTTGCGGGAATTAGAATCTGAGATTTTATTGCATTAAAGGTTCTAAAATTAGAACCTTAAGTTCTAATTCTTGAGCGTTCCTTTTTGTGTTGAAGGGAAATCACCGAATTATACGAGTACATGTAGGTGGGAATTTTCTTCACGTACTTATACAATATTTGATCATTCTAACGTGAATATTTAATACGTGCACACATATTTTGCTGATGTTCCGTTGAAAAGTGCAAGTGGATGAAATTCAATATGTCAAATAAACGTAAAAAAACGCTTTGTCTTTGGAAACTAAAGTAAAGATATTAAGAATGCTTGATGAGGATGTCCAAGAGAATCGTACCAAAGTCTTCGATCAGCTATATAAAATCGAAAACGAATGCTATATTAAATACGGTTTCCAACACGTATCAGGTTTCAAAAGCTAAATCTTTACATAACGCTGAATATTCCGAAGTGTTTTTGGCGTTTTATGTTCAACATTGAAAATAACCCATTTTTCATTTCTATGATTCATTTTAGAAGTGGATTTTTTTCTCCACGTGTTAGTAACAAGAATTACAGAATCAATGTAACAGAGCAAATATCTTTTTTGAGAACATGTAGCCACCAATTATACAGTACTTACGACTTTTTAATTACGATGCCATTACTTAAATTGGATGTGTCCACTTATTACTATAAAAGCAAAATCAATAACTGCAACTTAACTATGATCGAACTCCAGTCAGATTAATTGAAGTATTTTCTTTGACGGAAATCGGGATGCCAGAGAACTCGGCGCTTCCGTTCTGAAATACTTAGAAGAAAGAGCTGAATATTAAAAATTACGATAATCTTTAAAATGTATTCTACATTTGCAGTATGAATTTATTCCTTTGCTTGTTACAACAATTACACGAGAATTGTTGTAGCAAGCAAACAAATAAATTCACATTGCAAATGTACCTGTACACGGTGCAAAAATATTAAGTCATCGATTACATACAAATTTCAAATTTTTTGTCAAGTGTCGCTCACAAAATTTTATGTATTTTGTCATAGAGGAGTCAATTAGTTTCCAGTTGATTAACGACAGATAAATTCGGTCTGCGAGGAAAATAGGAAAAAACTCTCAACAGATAGAATCATACTAAAATAAAACATCAAACAACGAACAGATAAAAACAAACGACATAAAAGTAATTAATATACAGAAGACCGACCCGGCATTCCTTTTATGAAAACTACATACAAAAATTAATACTAGGAGAAGGCAAGCATTTCTACAATAAAATGCGTTCCGGAACACAAGAAAAAATGGACACCTCTGCTATAAAGCAAGCTCATATCGAATACCTTCTCTCAGTAATAACGTATTCCCGAACTGTGTAAACCCATTTATATAAATTTATTTATGTAAAATGTAAAATATAAAATTTATTTAAATTGTTTGCTAATTACGTATTTTATTTTCATTTGATATTTTGTATTTTAAATAAATTATTAAAGCAGTTATAGCATGTTAATCAAAAGACGTAAAAAACCCTTTCCACGTCAGTCTTCGTATTCTGTATACGTATTTCGTAAACTAAGATGTCATCATTAGCAGATAATTAATAACGGTGTCGTACTTGGATCCGCGGTCAAACTGTCACAGAATCATATCACACACACACCAAATACACACTGATTTATTTCACACAGTCCTAGTCTTAAAACTAATACTTAAACCAAACTCTTTCACTTTGGAAGAGTTTGGTTTAAGTGACCCTTTCTTTTAAGGATCGCCTTTTCTAGGAAATCAAAGAGGCAATAATGTTTTATCTATGTTTAATATATGATTTATATTTTTTGCTATGAATATGCTTTCATGGCTATCCAATTCACGATAATTATTTTTACTTTTTTATACAATGTTATTTTCTAGCACGTGTTACGCTAAGCTTAATTTCTCAGGTCGATTAAACTTGATGTGTGATATATGTTCTTTATACCACGTTCACCGGCGATTTATTTATGAGAAATTTTGAAACTGAATTTGAACATATCGCTAAATATTGTCCATGGATTAAGTATGTAGATAACAGTTTCGTGATTTTTGACACACATAAATGTAACTTAGACGATTGCGTTACGCAATTCAATTTAAAATTCCCGACGACTAAATTCACGGTAGAAAAAGAAAACCATGACACCTTTCCTTTTTTAAATTCCCTGGTGATTAGAAATAATGAAATAGAAATTTATATTTTCCAAAAAAATGATTTATCGCGGCGGATTCAAATCATATTATGCAACAAAAGATGGAAAATTTCAATTTTCTTATCAATCGTTTGCTTAGTTTTCAATTAACAAAAGTAAGATACGAGAGAGAATTTAATTTTATTTGGAACATTACGAGACAATGGTTTTAATTCGGAAATAATCAATAGATTAATTAGGAAAGCCAACCGTTTTACCCAATGACGAAAAATTTAAATAGGCTTTTTAAAAAGCGCGGGTTTCAGGTTACATTTCGATCCTGGAACTTTACTCTTAGGAAAGGCTAAAAACCAAATCTAGTTAAATCAGAGATTTACGATAAATAAATAATACATCGGTTCGACTAAAGATTCGATAAATACCTGGTATAAAGGACATATGGCAACATTAAGTTTAATCGACCTGAGAAATCAAGCTTACCGAAACATGTGCTAGAAAATAATGGTATTGAAGTAACAAGACTTATTGGGCAGCTAAGCGCCATTCGCAACAGATTGTTTGAAGTAAATATTGGGAATTGTATTGCTGTTATTATACTGAAACTTAATGATAGCAAAAGAGGAGACAGGCTAAGATTTGCAGAAATGTTTATTTAGAATAATTTTTTCCGATGAATTCAGTTTCAATTATATCCAAATGAAGACTACAAAGTATATCAACAAGGAAACACTTGTTTTTATTCAGGTAATATACTGGACCAAAGCCAGAGTGTCAGATTTTCAGTTAATGTGTGAAGATGGATGTCAAACCTTTTCCATACGATTCTCGTTGTATAGAAAATAGAACGATATCGACTGTTCGATATAATGTTACTGTCAGTAAATGTGTTTGCATGAACAAAATTTTGTGTTCTAGTAGAATAATTGTCCTATGCATCTATCATGACTGGTTCGAGAATGGTTTGAAACATCAATCGTAAAAATTTTGCCATGGCTATCAAATAGTCCCATGTTAAATTTTATAGATAATGTTTGGAATCATGAAAAAATGTGTTCCAAGAACTTTTGAAAAGCTTGGGCAGTAAATTTCTTTAGAATATTGTAGAAAACTTATTGAGTCTATGCCCTTTAGACTTCAAGAAGTCATCGAAAATAATGGAGGTTGAACTCACTATTGACTAGCTGTTGTATTTTTTCTATATTTTCAGAGTCCATTAAATTTAGATGTAATTATATTTGTTGATACTATAAAAATATAATTAATTTTTAAATGTAGACATATTTTCTCCCCTACTTAAATTTCCTTTATTTATTTTCTAGTAGTATTTGCAATTTATACGTTTTTTGCTCAATCTATGTATATATATATATATATATGTATATATATATATATATATATATGTATTATATATATATATATATTTTATATATATATATATATATATATATATATATAAATGAATGTTTGTATGTCCTTTATAGATTCGTAAACTATGCATTTGATCATGTGATGATCTTTAGCAAAGTTGTTGTGCATGAGCCCACGAAGGTTTCTAAATTGGTACGACCAATTTTCGATAGATGGCGCCACTGCCATTCCAATGAATATCATATATTGCCGTGACCGTTCATGCTGCTTTGAATTGAAACGAAAACAGGGAAGGAATGATGACGTTTCGAGTTGTGGGTGACATAAGAATTTATGTAAATTGTGAAATTCATGTCCGGCTCACATTGAACAGACAATATTGTGTGTATTTTTATATTTGGGAGCGTTTTTCGAATAGTTTTGTGCATTTCATTGTGAGATAAATTAATTTTATTAATTAATTAATTTAATTAATTAAGAAAAGTTTTCCCAAACATTGCACGGAACTACAAAAATCATCGATGGCTCAGTACGCGTGCTTTATTAGCGGCCAAAAACACCGATGTCAATACCATCAACTTCACCATTCAGAATGGAATACCCGGCGAAACGACAACATGTAAGTCCATCGATACTGTGGTGAATCAAGACGAAGTTGTCAACTATCCAACTGAATTCTTGAATTCGCTTGATTTGTCAGGCATGCCACCGCACGTTCTTACATTGAAAATTAGCGTACCCATCATTCTTCTACGAAACATAAATCCACCACGACTTTGCAACGGAACCAGACTCTCAGTCAAGAAAATGATGAACAATGTTATCGAGGCAACAATTTTGACTGGAAAATTCAAAGGTGAAGACGTACTATTGCCACGTATCCCAATGATCCCGACAGATATGCCATTCGAATTCAAACGTTTGCAATTCCCGGTACGACTCGCTTTCGCAGTGACTATCAACAAAGCACAAGGACAATCGTTGCAAGTGTGTGGATTAAATTTGGAGAATCCATGCTTCACACATGGGCAGATCTATGTAGTCTGATTTATTCGTTTACACACCAGGTGGAAAAACAAAAAATATTGTGTATCCCACAGCACTTCAATAAATATCGAATTGAAACGAAACGCTGCAATGTCACAATTTTTTTAAATGAACAAAGTCAATAAAATGACTCAAAGTGAATTGAATATTTGTATAATATCTTTCCTTCAAATTTATTTTAATTGGTGACGTAGCAACGCGCGCAGGGTATAGCTAGTACTATATGTAAATTTTTAGTTAGAAGTCCATATTTTTCAAACTAAAGATATGTCAATTATACGAATTAAAAACTAGAGATTATTCTTTTCTACATTACCTTTCAGCTAAAGAGCGAAAATATAATATGTATTTATACAAACAAATTAAACAAATTCAATTTAGTTGGTTGTAAACGCAACGTAATTATAATAAACTATTTTATCTTACAAATTCATCAATGCACATTAACATAAAAATGTATTATTCATAACACTTAATTCCATACATAATATATGAGCATGTATTGTAGATAAACAAGCAAGGACTATTTATATCTAATATAATGATACTGCAAATAAAATTTATTTTAATGAAAAACTAAGAATAGAAAATAACAGTTCAATAAATTTTTAGCATACAAGCAATGTCATATGGTTTATATGTATACCAGGCGATATCATGAGTCATTATCCCCAGTTATCAATCCACAATATCTATGCGTAAAAATGAAAGAGCATACTAAATGGGTGCGGCATATCTAGATTGTCATCCTATTACACTATTTTGAATCAGCCAGTGTATGACTCCTTTTAGTTTGTAGATATTAATAATTGAATTGTAATTGCCACTACTGTTGGTGTCCAATTGTAGCACACTCCTGAGGAATTACAATTCAATTATTAATACTTACAAACTAAAAGGAGTCATACACTGGCTGATTCAAAATAGTGTATGACCCCTTTTAGTTTGTAAGTATTAATTTAATTACTAAGGTTGATATATAACCCCTTTCCACTTTAACTTTCGCAATTCTGTATACGCATTTCGAGTTTCTGCAAAGGTTTTGGCAGCGAAATATAGAGTATTGAAAACTAAAATTGTTTGTGTCTTTATTCAACAGACCGATACACTTGATAATAGTTGCGTTTAAGATATTAAGAGTATGGTCGATTATACAGTCCTTACATATATATGTATATGGTTTACGATAAATCATATAGCATCACGTGGTTTTACTTAAATTTCATAACAATTAACGTATAACATTATAGATTAATCCAGAAGTATTTCAGAGAAATTGCATACTGTATATTATATTTAATCTTCAGGTACTATCTCAGTCATACAAAAAAAGAGTTACTATCTGAATGGTATCAAATTTATGTATTACTTACTAACTTTATGATACGTAAAAGAAAAAGTACTATCTGTATATTATCAAATTTATGTGTTAATCATTAATTCAGTGATACAAAAAAAAATCCTGGGCATTAAGTAGTAATTGTACCGCTGTCATTCACGCCTTGATCATTAAAATTCCTGTAGTCGTTAACAGACCTCGTTCCCGCATAGACCACGTTCCCGCGAAGATGCGAATGCCGCCAAGAATGGAGAAGCCGACAGGATGAAATAAATGTGTAAAATGAAACAGGACACAAGAAAAAAGGAGCTAAAAGAATATATCTCAATCAGAACAATATATATGCAAATGACGCTAATGAGAGACACATCTTTGTTGGTTCCAAGATCTTGTCCAAGGGTGTATATATTCTAAAATAGCCAACGGCCAGATGCTTAAACACAGCGTCGCTCTTTTATCGCTTTAATTGAGGAGTTCAAACTTGGCGAGAGGATTACACGACTACCAAACTTTGAAGTTCGATACTTAATGCAGTGTGTTACACGCAGCTTACACCAAATGCACGGCCAGGGGTAAAAGAGGTACAGAAGAAAATATTCTAGAAAATTCGAGAAAGTAATTCGCGCTAGTCTGATTCTCACCTAGACAGAGAGTAACCACGTACAACTGTAGCGAGAGTGAGACAAGTATCTAATATGATTCACTGCGTCATACATACAGACATAATAAAAATTCCGTACATGATAAGACTTGCTTTTTGCAGCTTACATAAAAGGCTATTGAATCGAATTAGAAGTTAACATAAGATACGCATAAGCTAAATGTTATATTTGCGGTAAATAAACCAATTTATGAGAATACATTTGTGCGACATTTGACGAAACTAAATCGAAATGAAACGTTACACAAACAATATATGAACGTACATAAATAATCAAATATACAGACTATACAGGGTTTTGGAAAATGAAATGAAATAAAATAATTCAGCTGGAACAATTTTCAAATACATTTAGCTTTTATGTAAATAATTTCAGGACAAAGAAATATCGAAACTGCTCTTCTACCGTGTAACTCCCTATATGTTGAGAGGATCAGTTTATAGTCTGTTGTATTCGTCAGACTTAGAACAAGCATAAATTGTGAAGTAATTTCAAAATTACAGACGCTGTTAATATATACTGAACTGACAATAGATAGCAACATATTCATTATTAGTTTAAAGTTATTTATGTAATTAAGAAATGTTTTCAGTAAATCCGGATAATTTAATTTCATATATGTATATCCCAGAAATGGGAAACAAACAGAGGGGCGAAAATATATCGAACGCTAATTAGCTTTTATTTACTTCCTTTTCTACCAAATACTTCGCCTACGTATTTATATATTTGTCACATTGGACATTGATTAAACAGCACTCACAGAAGAATATTGATGCTCGTTTTATTTTAACGCGAATTTGGATATTTTTAGATTGACATGCTTCAACAGCCTACGGCTTTGTTTAATTGTACTGAATATTCTGTATGAATAAATAAAATTAGTTCGACTTGAATAGTTAAAAATTATATACGTAATTTTTTTACGACACTATTTCTCGTTGTAAATATATATTTTTGAAACTAAATTACCTGAATTCGTCAACAGTTCTCTAATTTAAATCAATTTGTGAATTGTTTTTTATAGTGACGATATTGTTTTGTGTATTGTAGCTTTGTCTTCATCAACTTGTGTTTAAAATTTTCCCAATTGTTACTAGACCAAGGATTCCTCAAGCATTTTTTGTATTATGGTGAATAGTATTTAAATTATTATTTTTTTTGTATAAACAAACTGCCAACTTACACTGTCAGTTGTAAGTACCTGGTTCTTGCAAAAACAACAAGCACCGGAAAAAGTTTTGACGCGAAAATACGCAGATCGATACCAGAAAAGATTCCTGAAAATAAAATTCAATTACAAACCAAAATATGTTGACTAAACCTAGCCGCCCCGGTTTGAGCTACCAAGGGAAGCTTAAAATGCTTATATTTCATAAGCGAAAATAATAGCTCATCTCTACCCGTTCAAAAACTGACAATTGCCAATCGCAACCGACAATATCAACTTGACGTCGCCCTCTGTTATCTACCAATGGTGTCAACCTCGAGGTTCAATTTATTACAGTTACTTAAAACATTGACAGCCGCACTTTTCACAGAAAGCTCGACATTTATGACTACAAACGAAGAATACTGTCGGGATTTTTTATAAATTCGAACAGATGAATGATACTATTACCTCCTTTGTTTCCGTATGTGTTATGTGTTAAAGTGTTAAATGTCCCCTTAATTAGGACAAGTAAATAATAATAGAGAAATGTTATTTAATAGAAAATATTTTTATTTGCACGTGATGTAAGGAGTTAATAATTAGTAACGGTGTATAATGAGCATCAAAAGTCCAAGACGTGTACCAAGCTGAAAGAAAGATATTAGTGGAAATAAAACAATAGGATTGCCCGTAAAATTTTATTCACTAATTTAATTTAATTTAATTCTTTAAACTAGAGTATATTAAACAAAAATAATTAATAAGATCGACAGCAACAAATAAAACAAGATAAGCGTAATGGTAAAGCTGTAACAAAAGTAAATCTGGATATATAAAGCTGTGGACACTGCGTTAAAAACTTAGCTGTTCAAACTCGCGGAAGTGATGCGTGTGGACTTGGTCATGGCCGAAGAAGAAGTCTCTGTGTCCTACACGTGGGGCCTTTTAAGAAACAACGCGTAGGCTAAGGGGTAGGATACTGGTCATGCTGATAACTGTTGTCTAACTGAAATCACATACACGTGACTCTTGAATTTAGAGTGTTAAGAATTACTAATTTGGTATTTAAATTATAAGTAAATAATAAAATTATATTAAGTAAATAGCTGCGACACCTATAGGTATGTACACACAGGTTTTTAGCATATAACGACCAAGTAAAGATATTTTTTCATCAACTGCAAAGTTATTTGTGTATATGCGCTCCGACGTTCTTATCTGGAGCGTACTGGAGGCAAAGTGACTTTCAGTACACGTTATAAATTTGTTTTTCAATTGAATAGACAAAAATCTCAAACCAAATGAGCTAATGGTAAGAGAATAAATCACTGAAATGTAAAATACTAATTAAGCAAACACCACATGCATTGGGTAAGCGCTCATAGAGATGAATCCGTATGTTAATTATGAAATAATAGACAAAATTACTGGTTCGTGTACTTAACACTGCGCTGATGCAGCATGTACTGACAATATTTTGAAGAACAAACCACTAACTATAATTAAATCTGTATGCTAAATTTTATAATCAGTCGATGAAAGGAATAAATAATAATTAAAAATATTAAAATTGTTATTTTCCGAAAAGAAAGCTATCACGTGGATTCAAATCATAGCATACAACAAGAGATAGCTTCTTTCAATTTTCTTATCAAGCCATTGACAAAAGTGAGATACGAAAGATAGTTAAATTTTATTAAAAACATAGCGAGATACAATGGTTGTTTCAGAAATAATCATGAGATTAGGAAAATTAACTTAAAACAGACAATCCGTGATACCACTTACTTGTCGCCTCAAAACAATAGCGATAAACATACTTACCATTTCACCCAGTTACGAAAAATTTAAATAAGAATTAAGAGAAAATAAAGAAAAAAATTAGGAACGTGGATTTTAAGTTACTATATTGTAAAGTCAGTGCGACTTACGCAATTCTTATAACAACGCAAGGGAAAAAGAAAAAGAAACGATACAAGAAAAATATGATTTAAAGGAGAAAGTTTTGTCAAGAGCAGAGAAAGAAGAAAATAAAAAGAAAGTGAAGGAAAAATTATAGTCGACATTTACGATCTCCAAGCTGTGTTGCCAGATGATGTCAGTCTTTTATTAAAAAAGTGAAATCAACAGCTTCAATTTAACTATGAGCAAACAATCAGATTTTTTTGGCATGAAGATAAAGGAAATCGGTGTGCCTCACAAAATGAAGTCGACAATGTGCATTCTGTCATAGAGAAGTCAATTGAAAACGAACACTTAAACGTTGCTTGTCCATGAATATGAGTGAACAAAGTGGCTTGTTATGCAAAATAACTTCTTCGCTTTTTGTCATGCAGACACACAATAATTTTTTTATAGCATGTATTTATTATATTTCAATCATTTATTTGACTATTTTAGCCTAATATATTTTGCGATCTTTCTGATAGTAGCTTGATTCCTCGGAAAATTTCTGATCGATACTTGCAAAAAATTAAACCAAGTTATTGACATCCTCCTTGGAATTAAATGTTTTCCATCTAAAGAATTCTGTCAAGATCGAGACAAGGGATAACTGAAGGACGCCAGATGTGACATATATGATGGGTGGGATGCACATCCCATCCAAGTTGTAACAACTTCTTGCGAATTATCACACTTGTATGAGGCCTGGTGTTATCATTATGAAAAACTGCATTTTCTGTAAATCAATTCTGGTTGCTTTTATTTCATGGAATCACTCAATTTGTTTAATTGGTGGTTGTATGTTTCAGAAAGAATTCTTTTGAAATTCTGCCAAACGGAGCACACCACTTTCTTTTATAAATATCAACTTTCGTCATCATGTGAAACCAGTGCATGATGGCGATCAGTTGGCATCGACAAATTTAACCTTGTAGAAATTTCTTGTATTGTTATTCAGCTGTTTTATTCAACTATTATTTTGTCCTCAAAAGCTTCAATTAGCCAAACTCTATAAATTTCAAATTTCGTCATCATGGGAAACTAAGCACATGATGATGAACGGTTGGCATCGACATAACTTTTTTTCTGGCTTTAAGTACGTGCTTGCCTTTCTGGTAGTAAAAAGGCAAAATATACCGAAAATGCTTCTTTTTATTTTCGATTTTCAAAATCACAAATACAAACAAATAAACCTTGACATGTGAGCTGTTAAAATTTATAATGACAGTAGGCCTTATAATGAAATTGGTTGAAAATAAAAATTGAAAATGCTAACAACTTTCACATGAAAAACTAAATTGCTTTCTCAATAGTGTCCACAAACTCAAGCGGTTGGAATGAAGGCGATAGAGACGAAATTATTTAATATTCTAAAATTGATTCCAGCTGTCTACAACAATTACTTTCGATTTTCGTTAACAATTCTATAGAAAACAGAAAGCTTTCAATGTTAAATTCGAAAAAATATGTCTTGTGAACTTCCACACTTTCCTCTTTGAAGAGTGTCAAAAAGAGATTTTTAATTCTTTTCTCTCTTTTCAACTTCTTCTACTTTTTCATTTAATGGTCCTATCATTCTACAGTATTTCTGTCCAACACAGTTTTTTTATTTATAGTTTTAAAGAAGAATTTAAAATTGTCTTTCTTTTTGTTTCAGATTATCGTTGAATTCGATGTCCTTTATTCACTGTCAGACGCGTCTACAGTATCATTCGCCGACAGCCAAGCCTATAATATCTTGGAGGATGACCAACAAATGCTAATAGACATAGAACAAAACATCGCCAACCTAGAACGGACTCTCGCAGTCGAGCCGCGTGACGAGCCGCAAAGCACAGAAAGGGGAAGTAAAACATTGAAACGCGGAAGTACGTTAAATACTACAGACAAATCACCCATGGTTGAGCGTTACGAACGCAAACGCACTTCCGCTCTTAGGAGTGTAAGGAATCTGATGCGCTTGGGTAAACAGAGGCCACCGAAAGAGTCAGATAACGAGGCTGACACTGCATCGCTAATTCACGATTCGGCGGCTAACTCAGCGCAGCACTCGGAATCGGAGTCGGCGCCCATATCCAGAGCAGGGAGTCAGACTTCAATCAGCTCAGCTAATGAGAATCAAACACAAGCTGCGATAGCGGAAAGAGGTAGAAAAACAAGGCAAGTCAGCGTAAACATTGTGATTTTATTATGTTGATTCGATACTTCTCTAAATAACTTACGATATTTACTCACTCGAACAAATTGCAAGGTAATTGTATACATTTAGCATAATATTCTGTAACAACTCTCCCATTACAATAATAGATACTTGTTTATATTTATTATGATTGATTGATGGTACAACGAAGCAATATTTTTTCGATTTTGGCATAAGGCCGCTTCCATTTTCAATATGAAAATACGAAAAGAAAATTAAATTGTTTTGTGGCCATTCAGTTTTGGCAGCGAATAAAATGGCTAATTCGTTTAATTTATTTACTGCAATACTTCGCATATACAGGTTTGCCCATAATTATTAAACGTCCTTGTAAAAAGATAAAACATGTTACAAATACATTTATATTTCTAAGTAAATAGAAACTAAAATTATTTTTCCAAGGGACTTTTTTAAGTCATTTTAATGTTTGCAATTGCGTAAACAGATATTTTTTTTACTAAGGCGTAAATTTATAGTCATAAATATCAATTTTTTGTGGACACGCTGTTGTAAAAGACGTAATTCTGAAATTAGTTTTGAAAATTCTACTCTGTACTTTTTCATTATTATAGTGTATACAGTAACGTCAATAAATCTGGTGTATATCAAAGTAATTGCAAATATTTGTAAGGCTATTTATATCGGACAAAGTGGACGAAAGAAGGATAGTAATTTAAAAGAACACCATAGGGCAATATTGAACAATAGGAGGGTAGCCGTTTATATTTCGGAATAGCAAACAAAAAAAAATTTTATTACCGAAAATAGTTTTATTGCACTCTTGCATTCGCTGAAACCAATTCGAAAAGCAGTTATGCCACTGTGTAGGCGGTATCTCTAAAATATGAGTTTTGAATGCTTCAACTGCCGAAGTTTATTCTTCACGTGTGGGAACAAAAAGAAATCACAGGGTGCTAGATCAGGGCTGTACGGCGGATGGCTCATCAATTCAATGTTTTGCCCGGTCAAATATTCAACTGTTTGAATCGACCTGTGAGAGCTCACATTGTTATGGTGGGGAATGATCTGTTGTTTTCGGTTTGTTTTCCTTATTTCTTCAAAAACTTTCGGCAAACAAATATCTACAACTTTCTAAAGGGACGGTTGAAAAGTGACCGGGTTTTACGAAAAAACAGGCGACCATTTGTTTTGATGTGCTTCGAGCGTGAACAGAATTTGTTGGTTTTGGCTCATTTTGGAATACCCACATAGTTGACTGTTGTTTACTATTGGGTTCCTACTCACCGCCATTGTATTTTTTGTGCATTTCTTGGCACCAATCGATGCGAGATCTTTTTTGAACGGTTGTCAAATTATGTGGTACCCATGAACATGGCTTTTTAACGGCTAAGTGTTCATGCAGGATCTTCTGGTGTTACTAATACCTAGAGATACCGCGATCTCACGGTATATCACATGACGGTCTTGCATTATCAATCCAGACACTGAATTGTTTTCCGACACAACAACATTTGTGGGACGACCTTCATGAAATTTATCGCCCAAAGAACGCCCTTCAAGTTTAAATTCACTATACCAACGATATACTGTAGTTTTCGATGGTGCTTCATCACCATATGCAGAATTGAGCTCGTGGATGCATTCTTGTTGAATAAAGGCATGACGTATTTTTCTGTGTTTTCGTAGCTCATTTATTTAAACAAGTAATAAACGACCCTTATCATACTATTATTTGAATCCTAGATACGGTTTCGACAACTAAGTTGTCTTCTTCAGTAGGAACGAAACGTGAATTCATGGTATAAGAAACGCTACGCAATTAACATAAAAAAGAAAAGGAGCGTCATGTTGATGCACATATTATTACAAACGCTGAGATATGAGAAAAGAAGAGTCGCACGTGCATTAAATTATTGTTACGTCCTGTGTGACTAAAATAAGTGTGGTTGATAGAGTTTCGGACTCACTATAGCGTTACAATCATAAAAATAAATCTTAATAAATTAATTTATGGTGAACATCAAAAGTCCGGGACATGTGGACAGCTAAAAGCATAATATCATTAGGAAGACAATTAAAATGTTGCCCTTAAAATTATATTTAACCAAATAAAATATAATTAAAAAAATAAAAATCTTAATGCTTTGAATACATTAAAAATTAATAAGCGAAAGCAGTATGTAAATGCGGTTTTCTAAAGAAAGTTAAATATGTTTGATGTTCAATTATTATCTGTAAAAGGATAGAAGTTTTAACACATGATCGTTATTTTAAATTAAACGAAAACTAAACTTAATAAAATATTAAAAAGAATATTTTACAGATCGGTTTACATGCAAATACGTTCATTTAGATGAAGGTTTCTGGGAAAAAAGGCCAATTAATAGTCCACAGATATTAAGTAACAAAGCGATTTCTCGTTGAAAATGTTTGAACATTGCATATGTAATCTTAGTTAATATTTTTTTGAGAGTTTTCGAAATCGATTTGTATTTAATAGAAGCACGACAAAAAATTTTAGATATACGAGGGAGCGTTCTTATATTCGCGGAATGAGCGGGTTGTAGAGGGGTGAGAAGGAGCATTGGAGGCGTGGCCTGTGCAGCGACTCATGATTAGTATAAATACGAAGTTTCATTGTTATTAGACAGTTAGTCTTTGAGCTATCGTCAACCAAGTAACATAATCAGGAGTGAAAAATGAAATATGGAAAAAATCGAATATCGTGCCGTTATAAAGTTCCTTACCAGGCAAGGAAAATCAGTCGCGACCATAATGAATGAGATGTCATTGGTTTACGGCGACTCTTGTCCAGGAAAAACCATGGTGTACAAGTGGCATAGTTTATTTAAACAAGGAAGGAAATCCCTTGAAGACGACCCGAGGCCGGGCAGGAGCATTGAGGTGACCGCGCCAGCACTTATCCAAAAAGTTGAACAAATTGTACTCGAAGATGCTCGACTAAAGAAGAAACAACTCGCAGAAATGGTTGGAGTATCCGATACAACAATTTTTAAAATCCTACACGATCATCTCGGCATGTCTAAGGTCAGCGCAAGATGGGTGCCGAGAATGCTCACGCCGCCGCAAAAACAACTGTGCGTAGAGTGTTCGCGTGCATTTTTGGATCTCTGTAATGAAGACAAGGATGGTGTATTGAGTGGAATTGTTACTGGAGACGAAACTTGGGTTCATCATTATGAACCTGAGTCCAAACAAGACTCCATGCAGTGGCATAAAAAGGGCACAGCACCTCCCAAGAAATTTAAAGTGTCACAATCAGCTGGGAAACTCATGGCAACGGTATTTTGGGACTCGGAAGGAATATTGTTGATTGATTATAAAGATAAAGGTGTTTCTATAACCGGAGAATATTACGCTTCAATATTAGAGCGACTAAAAGAAGCCATTAAAGAGAAAAGACGGGGAAAATTGACAAAAGGTGTTCTGCTTTTGCACGACAACGCGCCCGTCCACAAGAGCCGCGTTGCGTTAGCTGCCCTAAAAGTAAAAAATTTACTGCCGATGATGAAGTCAAGGAGGCAGTTTCGGCGTATTTTGCAGACAAAGAGAAATCATTTTTTTATGAGGGTATAAATAAATTAATTGAAAGATGTGAAAAATGTATCCGTCTTGCAGGTGAATATATTGAAAAAGGAAAATAATTTGGTTTTTTTATTTCCACCCCTTGTCCCCCATTCCGCGAATATAAAAACGCTCCCTCGTACGTGAAGTGTAACAATAGTAGAGATAGACAGAAAACCGCAAATCACTCTTCTAGACCTCCACGCAAACACCGCCAATGTTCTGTGTTTGTGTGGAGGTCCGGTAGATTGTTAGAGTTATTCGGTAGTCGATTTATTATATCTTTGTCAAATACACTCCGCGCAACATGAATAGGACCAACTGCATATATGACATTTGTAGTTGGTATAAACATGGTAGCGCGCTGGAATTGTTATTTTCGAAAATAAGAGGGTTGAAAAAGATGTATGTAGGTACCAAATATAATTTTTGTAAAAGTCAGTGCAAATGTACGTTACTAATGACAATAAGTAGAGTAAATAAACGCCACTTGAATACGACCAATCTACAAAATAAAAGATTCGTTTGCAATAACAAAATACTTTATTGTTCAATAATGAGTACTTTTGCCATTATTTCTTATAACCTCAAATAGTCGCAGGTTCTCAAGTAGTCAACGGGAAGTAACTTCGTTTCATTGAATTGGGTAATGGAAAATTTACGCGACAACCATCCCCAAACATTTTCTATGATGTTCAGGTCGGGGGAGAGCGATGGCCAATCGAGAACCTCCATGCCTTGTTCTTGAAACCAGCGTCGAACAATGCGCGCCGTGTGAATACTGGCATTATCCTGTTGGAAAATAAATGGCCCACCTGCCATAACGTTGAAAATTTGTGTTGCAGCAGCTGGACGTACTTTTCCTAATTCTGTCTGCCCTTCACTATTACTAAATCAAAAGGTCCGTTATAGGAAACAGCTCCCCATACCATGACTTAACCAACATCGGCTCGCCTTCGTGAAAACTTCATCTTTACGTAAATCGTGGAAATAATAAGAAAACCCATCCGGGCCAAATTAAACTTCTTCTCGTCACTGAAAATAACAGTTTGCCATTTTTTGCTTGAGCAAACTGAAGACGTGCAGTGCGCTGAAATTCCCTCCGTCGTTTAATTTTCAAACGTTTTAAATGCGGACAGGTCTTCAGTAACTTCTGTAAGTTCTTACCGACATTCGCCAATTATTCGCGATTTGTCTTGCCGTTAATGTTGCTGCGTAATATATGACGTTCTCTCTTAGATTTAAAACGTTTTCCATAATTCTCGGGATCCCTAATAAATTTTTAACCAACTGGTGTGATCGACTTATTTTCTTTGCAGTAGCCCTTGAGGAATACCCTTCTTGATGGAACGCTTTAATTTTTCCAATTTCTTCCATACTTAAGCACTTCTGTCGTCCCATCGTTGCACAATACCCTTAATTACAGATGTTTGTTTATCCGGATACACGTTGTAACTCGACACTCATCCGGTAGCTTACTATTAAATACTGGTCGTAGTCGATTTATTATATCTTTGTCAAATACATATATTAATAATGAAAGCATCGTTTCTTGAAATATTTAATGCTTGTTACTGATAAGGTTTATCTCTTAAGAGGTTATAACTACAATATTGGGTTTAATTGATATACTATTACTTCTCTCCAGTCCAGACGCCACATGCTGAATATCAAATATTTCTATAATCCTCTAAATAACAAGACTTATAAGTAGAGTGCGCAAATTCAGCCGGCGTTTCAATGGGCGTGCGCCAAGAATGTAGAAAGGATTTCGTCGTTGATATGTATTTATGTAATGCAGTGTGTGTCTTCGTTCGAAGGTGTTCACATGTATTGGGGAGTTTTGTACGTTGTATAGAATTATGTCGTGGTTACGTAGATTAAAAAAACGACCATTACCTAACTCAGTAAATGAATTTATTTGCGATTTTCCAGATTCAATGTACGATGGCGCAAAAGTGAAAAGTTTGCAAATATAACTGCAAAAAACACGTGGATAGTGGGCGGCACAAAAAAAATTCCACACGATCAAGCACTTTCTATTGATGGTGTGTAATCTACCGTTTCGTTTATTAGATAACGAATGGTTCTGGAATAAATACGCGTACTGTAAATTACCCAGTTCGAAAACGTTTCGAAATTATGTACCATCTGTTCGCGAAAGTATTGAAAATAGAATTAAATCGGAATTGGAAAATAATAAACTATGATTATGTGTGGATGAAACGTCAAATTGTATACAAAATTCTATTGTTAATATCATACGAGGGAGCGTTTTTATATTCGCGAAATGAGCGGGTTGTAGAGGGGTGAGTAGGCGCATTTGGGGCGTGGCCTGTGCAGCGACTCATGATTAGTATAAATACGAAGTTTCATTGTTATTAGACAGTTAGTCTTTGAGCTATCGTCAACCAAGTAACATAATCAGGAGTGAAAAGTGAAATATGGAAAAAATCGAATATCGTGCCGTTATAAAGTTCCTTACCAGGCAAGGAAAATCAGTCGCGACCATAATGAATGAGATGTCATTGGTTTACGGCGACTCTTGTCCAGGAAAAACCATGGTGTACAAGTGGCATAGTTTATTTAAACAAGGAAGGGAATCCCTTGAAGACGACCCGAGGCCGGGCAGGAGCATTGAGGTGACCGCGCCAGCACTTATCCAAAAAGTTGAACAAATTGTACTCGAAAATGCTCGACTAAAGAAGAAACAACTCGCAGAAATGGTTGGAGTATCCGATACAACAATTTTTAAAATCCTACACGATCATCTCGGCATGTCTAAGGTCAGCGCAAGATGGGTGCCGAGAATGCTCACGCCGCCGCAAAAACAACAGCGCGTAGAGTGTTCGCGTGCATTTTTGGAGCCCTGTGATGAAAACAAGGATGGTGTATTGAGTGGAATTGTTACTGCAGACGAAACTTGGGTTCATCATTATGAACCTGAGTCCAAACAAGACTCCATGCAGTGACATAAAAAGGGCACAGCACCTCCCAAGAAATTTAAAGTGTCACAATCAGCTGGGAAACTCATGGCAACGGTATTTTGGGACTCGGAAGGAATATTGTTGATTGATTATAAAGGTAAAAGTGTTTCTATAACCGGAGAATATTACGCTTCAATATTAGAGCGACTAAAAGAAGCCATTAAAGAGAAAAGACGGGGAAAATTGACAAAAGGTGCTCTGCTTTTCACGACAACGCGCCCGCCCACAAGAGCCGCGTTGCGTTAGCTGCCCTGCATAAGGTGGGCTTCGAAATTGTGAATCACCCACCCTACAGCCCAGACCTGGCCCCGAGTGATTATTACCTGTTTCCGAAAATGAAAAAAGAGCTGCGGGGTAAAAAATTTACTGCCGATGATGAAGTCAAGGAGACAGTTTCGGCGTATTTTGCAGATAAAGAGAAATCATTTTTTTATGAGGGTATAAATAAATTAATTGAAAGATGTGAAAAATGTATCCGTCTTGCAGGTGAATATATTGAAAAAGAAAAATAATTTGGTTTTGTTATTTCCACCCCTTGTCCCCCATTCCGCGAATATAAAAACGCTCCCTCGTAGCTTGTACAATGACACCGTCATCTACAATCTTACTGGATTTCAGCAGAGTATAAAAACGTACTGTCGAAGTCATTTTAAAAGTGATGTTAAATACAATCGAAAAATTTTAACTTTGGAGAGACCAACTCAATGTTTATGACTGATGCCTGTTCTGTAGGTCGGTGTCTTAGAGATGACTGTGTTAACGTCTTACATGTTACGTGTGAAATCCATACCTTACATCTTGTTGGTGTCTGAAACAATTCGGAGCTTCTGTCCACACAAAAGCAGTGTTCTTCAAATCCTCTAAACGCATTCGGGAATTCCTTAAGACAGGCAATGTCCCGAGCCTCCACAACTGATTCCTGCATCCTAGAAAACATGTCTAAAGGCAACATTTTATTATTTTTTGCATTTCCAAAAAATTAAGTCTGTAGTTTAACGATGTGCTCCTTAAGAAGCAACTGCCATCAAGGAAAATCAAAACAAATTCCAAGATGATGAAGTTGAAACAGATTTACAAATAATCTATAACAATTACAAAGGAATAGTTGAATCAATCGATAAATTATCAAATCCTTCGTTAGTATTAGTATATTCACTGCAAATACCGGACACCGTTCAATGACCGTTACATGTTATCAACGATTACAAAAATATTAGTGCTACAGCTAAAGTAAATCGCGTATTAAAAAAAGAACAAACAACTTTTTAGTAGTAGTAAATACACTTACCTCTTCATATAAGAAGATTGTTCTTCTGACGGCGAATTGGATTTGATGAAACAACTGTGGGAACATATCTGATGTTGCAAATATTTAACCGATCTTATCCTGTTCGTAATTGCATTAAAATGCTGCTTAAAACGGTGTTTCACATTTCGTAGATTATATATAACTATTTAATTTTATCTACATACTATCAAGCGCACGCCTGTGGTGCGCGGACTATATTCCTCACTCTACTTATGAATAAAATAGCAAAACCAGCGTCAAGATATCAATAGACTTTTTACACATTCCGTAACAGAACTATGTTACAATTACTGATGTGCTGTAACTTTAACTCTATATGAAATAATTTTAACATACGTCTATTTACTTATTAAAATTAAAGTTATTAATACTTCATTTAGTTGCATTTAATATTGTAGACCTGATTTTATTCACAATTTTCTGTAATTAGGTAGTTAACCTGTTAGAAATAAAGTGATATTAATTATTAGTTCGATATGTGTTTGTATAATTTTGAATTTCAGTCGATATAAATTCGAAAACACCTTTTCTTTTGATGTATTTACTCAATACTACTGAATGTCGGTAGTACATAAAGATAATTTAATAAACATATTAAAAACATAGGGTATCTTTTAGTATAAGTGTATATGTATATATGTATACAAACATAAGATTATTTTATTTCTATGATTCCGAAAAGAAAAAGAAACCGTTTTCGATGTAAAAGAAAAATATTACATTGACAATGTCACAAATCGAAAATTTATTTATTCTGTAACCCTCTTTCAGGATAAAAACAGATCTGAAGTCACGGGTACAATCCGCCTTGAAAGCTCAGGATTTTCAAGTCTGCATAACAATAATAGAAGCTAGACAATTGGCCGGACTTAATATGGACCCGGTCGTTTGTATTCAAGTTGGGGACCAGAAAAAATACACCAGCGTCAAAGAAAGCACCAACTGCCCTTATTACAACGAGGTAAGGCTCTGTCTGTATCAATTCGAATAGGGAATCTGAATAATATTACGTTGAAACAAACAAAATTTCATTTTCACTGAACTTTCTATATACGTTGTAACTTCAAATAATATACTTTATTGTATATAAAAGGTGGCTTTGCCATGAACTTGTAGATTTTTTTGAATAAAATTCTTATTTTTTCAAACTCATTATATATTAACATAGATAGAAAGAAGAATTTTTAAAAATTATGATAAACACAGTATCTGATACATGTGAACTTTGGTTCCTTTCACATATATGATTCTTTTTACGAAATTTTCAACTACTTTGTTGCATATATTCAAGTCCATTTCATCTATAATTCCACGAATATTGATTTTTATATCATCAATTGTCTGGAGATTATTTGCGTACAACTTTTTCTATTAAAAGAAGTGTTAATTAGTACAATCTTTCGGGGCAATCAATGTTGCTATTTCGAAAAGTTACACCGCCTGGAAATTTTTCATGTAATAAATTCGTCGTTATCGTGTTTCTCGTTTCTTCCGCAGCTTAACAAGTAGCACCATCTTGTTGCTAGAACCTGTTAAAATTTATTCTTCTTCCAGTAGAGGTCATAAAAAGTTAGTCACTATCTAACGACAGCGTTCACCATTAACGGTCACCATTTCCAAACTCCCATTTGCAAAAAGATAAGGTCCAAGTGCACCTTGGACCGGAAATCCGCATCAAAGAGTTACACGAAGACGAATAAGTGTTTCCACAATATCTTGGGGGATCTCAAATGCGAGAGTTTTGCTTATTAACGTAACCACTGAGATGGAAATGGGCTTAGTCACTGAATATGATTTTGCCAAAAGTTCGAAATCCAATTCATAAACATGCAGAGACTTTTGTGAACCTTAAGCTTAAATTCTTGTGTTAATTTAATTTTGTACGTATATAGACGAAGGTCTTTTATAAAATTTTCTACGTAAACGATTTTGAAATCCCCGAATTGCTGCGATCGATGACCAATTGATCTTCGATGTTATGCAATATTTTCATTAACCCTAGTGATGTTTTCAGTGGAACGAGCATTACGTTCTCGTGATGGTCTCTTAATATCCAGAGAATTGATCTGGTGCGCTTTTTTCATTAAGTTCCTAAATGCAGTGTCACTAGGAACATTATTTTAACTATAAACAGCACGTACTCTAAAAATTGTGTGGCGGAGCACGCTATTTGAAATAAGTTTTGACAATTTTTATGCATTCTTCGAGGTCTAAATGCTGTATCATGAAACTCACATGTCTCTGGATGATGTTAAATACAAACTTTATAGGTTATAACATTTGACAATAATTCAAAATAAAAATCCTCAACAGCCGAGGCAGACTGCTTTTACATCAAGTTTCAAAATCAAGCTCAGTGTTTTTAATTAACAAATTTTTAATTTTTTAATGTTTTAATGCGTGTTAAATTTTTCTTATTTAGTGAATGGTGGGAATATACCCCTATTAGCCAAAACTATAGATACTCCTTGCCACGGCTATCTAAAAACTGAATACTTTTCCATCTCTATTTGTTCTGAATTAATTTTTTAATAATTCTTGTCGCTTCCTAATCTATGTTATTTATTCAATATTTTAGAACATTGTTTGAGTATGAACATAATAAGGTTTTTTTTACATACCCATTTTTGATGTTTGTATAAGCAGATAAAATAAACACTATTATTTTGCACGCTTTTTCTATTTGTAGCGTTCCTATCGTTTCTTAGATATTTCACAAGATATTCGAAATATTTTCATTATCATTAAACCTTTCAATCTTTGTCTATTATGGCTAACAACAAGACACTCAAAGGGGTTTTCCATTGGGGGCGACATATTAATTTCGTTCATTTATACATTGATTTCGTTCAGTCTTGCCAAGTTTGTTTCTGACATTTGTGCTTGTCTATGCCTACAATTTAATTTCGAAACAATACACACTTCGGCGACGTTCGCAAACTGAATTTTATCAAAATTCACATTCAATCGTGGTTACTTTACATGAATTAGCTCCAACTTTCAACTTTTTGAAAGTCTCGTGCAAAAATTCGAACCATCATATTCACTTTATAACGTCCCCCCTGTCAGTGGGGCAAGGAAGTGTAAGGAGGAAGGAGAATATTACAGTTGTACATCCGAATGGTCGTGAAGATTTAAATGTGTTAATTCCTCATCGATCTCAGATGTTGGGAATTTACACCACCCGTTTGTAGCGAATTCTTTAAAAAGAGCTTGGCCTAGGTGCTAGATTACTTTAACTCAAGAACTCAAACCAAAGGATCATTTGTTGCGTTGGAGATTCAGTAATTGAGCTTTATAGAAACTCGAAAATGCTCCCGAACTTCATTCAAAAAATTATCTTCAGTGACTAGGTTCATTTTTGGCTCTACGGTTTTGTGACTAAACAAAATTGCCATATCTAGTCTAAAAATTAGCCACAAATAATGCATGAAAAGCCATCACATCCATTTACACTAACTATCTGGTTTGCCTTTCATCCTGGAGCAGTTGTTAGTTCTTACTTTTTTTCAGCTCGATCAATGTTGACTGGATTTTTTTGGCTTGAATTGAATGCTCTCGCCTTGGACAATATGTAGAGCTTTAACAAGACGGCACCACTTGCTACACTGCCAATCACACAATTTTCGTTCGATTATTTCAACAAATGAACCAGTCAATTATCCTCATCCTCACAGCCCTAGATTTTTCTTGGTGGAGTTACGATAAGTCGTTAGTTTATATCAAAAAACCAAGCATATTACACAATTTGCAGACCAACATTGAACATGATATTGCTGGCATTTGAAACAATTTAAATTGTAAAAAGGCCGTGGAAAATTGAGTTCATTGCATTCATTACTGGCAGCGCTTTCGTGGAAACTATTTCAATAGTGTTGTGTTTCATAATGATGTTAATTGTAATTTTCACTGAATTGAGAATCATCTTAAATATGTCAAAATGTCTGTTTTAATAGACAAACGAAATGAGTCACTCTTAATAAAAAATCCTTCGCAATCCATCAGGTAAATTATACCTCATATTCTTTGTTTTTTTATGCCTGCGTGTTAAGACATAAAAATGCGTTATTTTTTTCTACTTCCTTCTAACCTTGCATCTTCTCTCCCAATCCATCACTCCCATCACCCTCGCATTTCTGCAGAGCATCCCTTCATATTTTCCTCGGTCTCCCTCCGTTCGTGGGTCATATTGGGATTAGCTGCGTAATCCATTCCAATTTATTTAAATTTACGTTTTATCTACATTTTTATTTAGGCAGGGTTGGTTGAAAAATTTATTTAATGCGATATATGTTTTAGTCTCCAACCTATTACATTAATGTATTCTTTCTTTTTTAAGTTGCTAATTTTATCTTAATCATAAGATTTATTCTTTTGTATTTGGGTTTTGACCAGTATGAGATAATAAAACATTCAGTTTATATTAACTTTTTGCGACGTTTTCTTCCTTTTTCAAGTTATTTATTTTTCTTTTAGTCTGCAACATATATCAACTTTAGATACATATTTTCATTTCTTTTTAATCATTTAAGGTTGATATATAACCCCTTTCCACATTAATTTTCGTATTCTGTATACGTATTTCGACAACTAAGTTGTCACCATCAGCAGATAATTAAATAGTATCGCATCTGGAAACCACAGAAAAACCCGCACGAAACAAATTTAATACACGATCTATACCGGCGAACGCCAAAGCGCACACAAAGAAAGAAAACGATGACACTGCCTTTTTTGGACACCTAGTAATTAAGAATAATCTTAAAATAGAAATTGATATTTTCTGAAAAGAAACTAATGTCAATAGATTCTTTTCTTTCTATATATATATGTACACTACCGTTCATAAGTATTTGGTCAGCCTTGTTTAATTACAGTTTCTATAGAAAAGTTGTAATTATAAAATTGATTTTTGTACTACGAAATAGTTTTACAGTAAACATTAATCTATAAAAGCTCATTCAAAAATAATTATGCGAATACTCTATTATTCACAATGAATGATAATACCTAATGAAACTCCAGGTAGAATAATTTTACTTAAGGGATTATATCTCTCAATTTTTAGAAATTTTCCATTGTTATGATTTTATTTTAAAGGTTGGGTGTTATTGTAAACTATTAAGTATTTATACTTGGGTATTTTGGCAAAATTGCAGTTAGTTTTCGTGAGGTGCTCATAGTGATAACATCGTGTGTTTCGAAGAAGTTCAATCGGTTAGAAATACCTAAACCGAAAGAATTGAGTGTAGAAACACGATCGTTTATAATCGCATATCGTAAAACTGGCAAAAGCAACAACGAAATTGCCACAGAACTTAAATTAAATCAGTCCACCGTGGATTATATCATCAAAAAACACCGCAAATGTGGAAGTGGGTTTAGCAGAATCTTGTAATGGTGGTAACAAGCAAGAGAAATAGACAAAAAACAGCCCTAGAAATCACAGCAGAAATGAATCCTGTTCGTCGAAAACCCATAAATGTTTCCACAATTAAACGGCTATTAAAAGAAGGCAGTCTCCATGGACGAATTGCAATGCGAAAGCCGCTTCTACGCAAGCAAAACAAGCAAAAACGTTTAAAGTGTGCACACGATTACCAAAATTGGACGATAAAAGACGAATAAAGTAGTGTGGACCGATGAATCCAAATTCGAGATTTTCGATTCACGTGTTTTCGTAAGGAGGTCTGTGGGTGAGCGTGCCCGGGAAGAATTCATAGCCTCTACTGTTAAGCACGGTGGAGGTTAAGTCATGATATGGAGTTGCTTTTCTGGATCAAATGTGGGCGATCTCGTAAAAATCGAAGGTATACTAAAAAAAGAACAGTATAAGCGCATATTATAAGAAAAGTCAATCCCCTCTGGAATTAAAATTTCTGGTCAGAGTTTTATCTTCCAACGAGATAATGACCCGAAATACACTTTCAAACTATGCCTTGAATATTTGTAGAAATTGGAGAACGAGGGAACCATAAAAGTTATGGCGTGGCCTCCCCAGAGTCCCTATTTAAATAACATCGAGTTGCTGTAGGAAGAACTTGACAGAGAGGTGAGAAAATAGGCCCACACATCTGCTATTAATATGTGAAAGAACTTGCAAGAGGCGTGGGGTAAAATAAAACCTGAGACATTACGAAAATTAATCGAAACAACTCCTCGATTATGTGCTATAGTGATTAAAAATAAAGGAGGGCATATAGACGAGTAAAAATTAGATAAATATATTATACAACAATTTATTTTATATGTAAAAATATATATTTTTCATATATGTAAATAATAAAAAGATATTAGTATTTCAATTTTGATTTTTCTAACAATTTACGAATTAAATGCGAATGACTAAATACTTATGAGCGATAGTACATACACTCCGCGCAACATGAATAGGACCAACTGCATATATGACATTTGTAGTTGGTATAAACATGGTAGCGCGCTGGAATTGTTATTTTCGAAAATAAGAGGATTGATAAAAAGATATATGTAGGTACCAAATATAATTTTTGTAAAAGTCAGTGCAAATGTACGTTACTAATGACAATAAGTAGAGTAATTAAACGCCACTTGAATACGACCAATCTACAAAATAAAAGATTCGTGCAATAACAAAATACTTTATTGTTCAATAATGAGTACTTTTACCATTATTTCTCATAACCTCAAATAGTCGGGATGGAATGGAATTATACAGGGTTCTCAAGTAGTCAACGGGAAGTTCCGCCCAACTTCGTTTCAGCGCCTGCTCTAGTTCGTCAGCGCAACTGAATTGGGTAGCATTGGAGTACAATTTACCCAACAACCATCCCCAAACATTTTCTATGATGTTCAGGTCGGGGAGAGCGATGGCCAATCGAGAACCTCCATGCCTTGTTCTTGAAACCAGCGTCGAACAATGCGCGCGGTGTGAATACTGGCATTATCCTGTTGGAAAATAAATGGCCCACCTGCCATAACGTTGGAAAATTTGTCTTTCACCTGTTGCAGCAGCTGGATTTTTCCGAATTCTGTCTGCCCTTCACTATTACTAAATCATCAGGTCCGTTATAGGAAACAGCTCCCCATATCATGACTGAACCAACATCGGCTTGCCTTCGTGACTGAATCACTTCATCTTTACGTAAATCGTGGAAATAATAAGAAAACCCATCCGGGCCATCTAAATTAAACTTCTTCTCGTCACTGAAAATAACAGTTTGCCATTCTCTTGTCCACCCCATTTTTGCTTGAGCAAACTGAAGACGTGCAGTGCGCTGAAATTCCCTTAAAGGAGGCCGTCGTTTAATTTTCAAACGTTTTAAATGCGGACAGATCTTCAGTAACTTCTGTACAGTTCTTCCGATGCATTCGTTCCAACGTTATTCGCGATTTGTCTTGCCGTTAATGCCGAATTCGATGCTTCGCGTAATATGGCTCGACGTTCTCTCTTAGTTGTAACGGATGTTGTTCGCCCTTTAAAACGTTTTCCATAATTCTCGGGATCCCTAATAAAATTGTTCACAACCTGGTGTGATCGACTTATTTTCTTTGCAGTAGCCCTTGAGGAATACCCTTCTTGATGGAACGCTTTAATTTTTCCAATTTCTTCCATACTTAAGCACTTCTGTCGTCCCATCGTTGCACAATACCCTTAATTACAGATGTTTGTTTATCCGGATACACGTTGTAACTCGACACTCATCCGGTAGCTTACTATTAAATATTGGTCGTATCCAACCGGCGCGGTGCATTTTATATGTATGTGGTACTTACGTCACCCAATGCATAACGTTAGGCACTATTGCGCAATAATGCGTATTATTTGCCATATCATACCATTACAAACTTGCATTGTATTTTTAGTAAATGAATTGTTTTTCAAACCACCGAAAGCTTGCAACAAGTCGGGTGGTCCTATTCATGTTGCGCGGAGTGTATGTACATATGAAAATTAGTAGATTTGATATACCAATATGAGTAAACGTTATCGTCTTTGTGTGGTGATGTTATATCCAGGAAATTCAAAGAATTATTATTTCCTTTTATATTGTGAATTGAAGTTTTTTATAAAAGGAATTAAAACGAGTCAAAATTTTTTATCTGCATGAATTGATATTTCTGAAATACAGTCACCAATATATTATTTAAAGAAAAGTATGTGGAAAGGAGAATTATTTAGCATTTTATTCTCTCAATTCCTCTATAATGAGGTTTACTATTACGACAGAGATGGGTGACCCCATGGCAGTGCCATCTTTTTGTTCCCAAAAGGTGTTATTGAAACTGAAATATGAAACATAATTGAAAAAAGGGAAAATAAACTTAACGAAACGTCATTAATATAAACTGAACGCTGGTCGAAAAATTTAAAAACAAAAGAACAAAGTTTATATTATGCTTATGTCAATTCTTTTCTATTAAAGTGATCTATTAATTGGTCTTTGTCACACATATTGGCTTAATATATTGATATCATTCATTATTTCAGGCAACTTTTCTAACATACATAAAGGTCTCTTTGACATTGATATACAATAGGGCAAATATCCGCCTAACGTTTCCTGTTTGTAAATACATCTCTTTATGCCGTAACCTCTTCTTATTATTGTACGCTCATAAATATTGAGTGGTATTTGCTATTCATAAATACACAAATTTGCTTGACTTAACAGTATCATCACGATACATATGCGTAAGTTGTCTTTGTATAACTTCCTACAATAGATAAAGCGTAAACATTCTGCTTCCGACTTCTAAAACAATAAGAGGTATTTGAACGGAATTTACACGGGTTCGAACAATAAGTAAAATGGAAACAACGTCGTTCCATGGCATAGGTATACGAAAACAACAATTTACATACGTTGTTTATGTTGATTTTCGTTTTCACGAAATATACGTATGTATGTATTACGCATTCACTTCAAACAAAAGTATCCAAAATCTACAGAAATTTATATTATATTGTTTGAACGCGCTTCCGTAAATATTTGTTAATTATTTAGAAGATGAAATCTACAGAGTGTAATATGAGCAACAAAAAAGCTTCGTAAAAGAGTAAATTTTCAAGTTAATAAAAAGGTGTAATATATAGGACGATTACTAAACATGTAGCAAAAAGCAAGTTAATTATTCCTTGGACGAGATTTCTTTGTCTTCGGATGATTTTTAAAAATCATATCACATCCATCAATTATCCGATTTCTCAAATGTTCTTCAATTTCCAATGAAGTACTGTAATGTCTTCATATGGCTCAATAGAAAAAAAAATTAACTGATTTAAGTCTAGGGACCGAGCAGATTTGTTGCTAATATGCCTTTCATGAAGAAGTAACTAATGATAGCGCGAATTTCAACACTGAGCATAAAAAACTCCGAACCACTTTTAATTGAACAGTCGTTGTAACGAAACTTATAAACATAGCGATATGAAAGTTACTAGTTGATGTTGTTAGGAAGAGCATAGTTTGAAACTGCATCATCTGTCTCTCATTCTATGAACGTATCAGTCCACCCTAGTATTTTCAACGCAAAATACGAGGGCAGCCGTTTATATTCGGGAATAGCAAATAAAAGAAAAATTTTATTATCGAAAATAGTTTTATTCCTTTTCAAAATATTCTCCTTGAAAATCAATGCACTTTTGAATTCGTTTAAAACAATCCGAAAAGCATTGCTGCCACAGTGAAGGCCTCTTCCGGCTTAGAAAACCGTTGACCACGAAGTTTATTCCTCACGTGTGGAAACAAAAAGAAATCACAGGGTGCTAAATCAGGGCTGTACGGCGGATGGCTCATCAATTCAATGTTTTGCCCGGTCAAATATTCAATTGTTTGAACCGACCTGTGAGAACTCGCATTGTCATAGTGGAGAATGATTTGTCGTTTTCGGTTTGTTTCCTTATTTCTTCAAAAACTTTTGGCAATCAAGTAATTGTGTACTATTCGGAACTGACCGTTCTATAACACTCTACAGGCGCGGTTGCAACGTGACCGGTTTTTCCGAAAAAACAGGAAACCATTTGTTTTGATGTACTTCGAGCGCGAACAACTTTTATTAGTTTTGGCTCATCTTGGAATATCAACACAGTCGCCTGCTGTTTACTATCGGGCACATAAGTATAGATCAAAGATTCATCACATGTGACAACTTTATAAATGTTCTTTGAAGCACCGCCATTGTATTTTTTGTACATTTCTTGGCACCAATCGACGCGAGTACTTTTTTTGAGCGGCTGTCAAATTATGTGATACCCAACATGAACATAGCTTCTTAACGGCTAAATGTTCATGCAGGATCTTATGCACGCTGGTGTTACTAATACCTAGAGATGTCTTGATTTCACGATATGTCACATGGCGGTCTTGTATTATCAATTCAGACACTACATTAATGTTTTCCGACACGTCAACATTTGTGGAACGAACTACACGAAATTCATCGTCCAAAGAACGCCGTCCAAGTTTGAATTCACTGTGCCAACGATATAATGTAGTTTTCGTTGGTACTTCGTCACCACAAAAAGAATACATCTCGTCAATGCATTCTTGTTGAGGTAATCCACGCCGACAGTTATTTAAAATAATTGCACGAAAACGTTCGCTAGTTAATTCCATTTTTTCTCTGACTTAAAATTTTCAAGTTACTGTCAACAATAGGAATAGCGACCGGATAATAAAACTGTCAAGGTAAATATTTTGTCAAAAATAACAAACTTCACGATGCAATCATCAGATCGGAAGCAACACTAACAGCGTTTCCAGTTCCCGAAATATAAACGGCTACCCTCATGTAATATTAACTATTGTAGGAATAACCACGACTAATTATAGGCAATAATTTTACGCA
The DNA here is from genome assembly GCA_031893035.1 of Dermolepida albohirtum. Classification (NCBI taxonomy): domain Eukaryota; kingdom Metazoa; phylum Arthropoda; class Insecta; order Coleoptera; family Scarabaeidae; genus Dermolepida; species Dermolepida albohirtum. Next base: position 236,213 of record JAVIWB010002452.1, on the reverse strand, counting down.
GCATTAAGAAAATTAACTAGTTGCAATTCTTTGTCTAGCATATCATTTCATATCATATTATTTATATATATATATATATATACTTATATAATATATGTATATATATACTCAATGTATATATACTTATACATATATATTAACATTAATTTGAAAAAAAATCAATAATGTGTTTGGCGAAGGTTTACACGGGCAAGGTCGATGTCTGCTTGTGGCACCTTTAACCAATTTGAACTTGATTAACTGTGCCAGAGTTTGTGGAGGATGGTTCGTGTCCCACACATGTTCGATAATGACAATTCTCGTAAACAAGGAACGCGCGTTGTCTTGCTGAAAAAGGACGTGTGGAGATAATTAAAGTGGTCTGTGAACTAACGAAAGACTTGATATTTTTTTCTGTGCACATGCCTCTTCCAATATCACGTTCTCCACGACGGCGTAGACTCTCATATATTTCGCCACTGCCATTGATGGCCTCTTCAGGAGACTATTCCAAACAAAATTGAGTATTATATATCTGAAGGAAGAGTCGACAATAAATAAGAAAAATTGATTTAATAGGTGTGTCAAGGTTAGATGAGACAACATATAATGTTCTTCGATCGTGACGGTATATGTGTATTGTTATGTCTAGTTAGTGTGTGGCTTTGATAATTTTCTTGGTTCTCCTGAAGAAGCCACCAAGCAGTGGCGAAATATAGAGAGTCTAAAGAAAAAATATCAAGTCTTTCAGTTCACAGACCGAATTACCTACTAGTTCCTTGTTTATTATATATATATTGGGTCTGGGAAAAAGTTCGTGGCGTTTTTTCAGTAAAATTCAACTGGTCCCCGCATGGCGCGTGGACGAATTCATTTAAACCGAATATGCTCCATTATTATCGACAATGTTTCGCCATTTTTTTGGTAGATCCATGATCCCATCGGTGAAAAACTTCTGTGGTTTCTGGTCGAAAAACTGAATCAAGTAGTTTTCACAGGCTTCTTTTGAAACCAACTTAATTCCATTGAGAGAGTTCTGCAGAGATCGAAACAGATGATAGTCAGAGGGTGCTATATCCGGACTGTAAGGTGGGTGCATCAAAACTTCTCAACCAAACTCTCTCAATTTTTGACTGGTCATCAAAGAAGTGTGTGTTCGGGCGTTGTCATGATGGAAGACAACACCTTTCCTATTAATCAATTCGGGCCGTTTTCTTTCAATAGCCTTGCGTAATCTCTATAGTTGTGCACAGTAGAGTTGAGAATCAATCGTCTGACCAGTTGGAAGTAGCTCGTAGTGGACGATTCCCCTCCAGTCCCACCATACACACAGCATCACTTTTTTTGGCGTCAATGTTGGCTTAGCGAACGCTTGTGACGGCTCAAATTGATCCTTTATCCACGATCTTTTACGCTTCCGATTATCGTACGTAATCCATTTTTCATCTCCGGTTATTAAACGTTTCAGAAACGGCTCGATTTCATTCCGTTTCAGCAGCGCATCGCAGATGTTAATTCGGTCCATCATGTTTTTCACGCTCAACTCATGAGGAACCCATACGTCAAGCTTTTTTTTGTAACCAGCTTTGTGTAGATGGTTCAAAACAGTTTTGTGGTCAATGCCTAGCTCCATGCCAATATCGACACTGCTGATATGCTTATCTTGTTGGACTTTTTCAAGAATTACATCAGATTTTTCAGTGATTGGACGACCGGAGCGTGACTCATCTTTCACATTGAAATTTCCAGAACGAAAGCGAGCGAATATTCATTAACCATTTCCGCGCAACAGATTTCGATAAAGTACCTTCACCGTACACAGCACAAATTTTATCACAAGCCTGCGCAGCGTTCTTCCCCTTATCATAATAATATTGCAGAATATAGCGAAATTTCTCATTATTCTTCTCCATTTTCAAGTGCGAATAACTTTCCAACCACTGCACCGATTACAATGTTTCTACGCTCAAAAACGTTCGGAAGGTCATCTAAAAAACGAGCCCTCGGTGGTGTCGCTGTGACTTGTTGTTCTTTAGTTATCGGCAACCAATGCCATCTATCGGGAAAAACGCCACGAACTTCTTCCCAAACCAAATATATATATATATATATATATATATATATATATATATATATATATATATATATATATATATATATATATGTACTTACGTAACATGCGAAGAATTTTATTATTTTTTGAGCGAACCTCACATATACACCAAACTCAAGTTACATTAATATTTATGTAAGTAACTACGAGAATTCTCTAAATTCTTTACTTGTCCGCTGTAATATAATATAAATTGTTGCGTTCCTGATATGTATGTATTCATTTCATTTATAATGTAATATAAATAGATAGCCACAACTTATTTTTAAGAATGAAAGAAAAAATGTTTCTCATTAGTCTCTTTTCATTTTTCAGTACTTTGTGTTCGACTTCCACATGCCTCCCATAATGCTCTTCGACAAAATCATTACCCTATCGGTAAGTAGCTCCGCTGCATTCCTTTTTTATATTTCGACCTTTTACTATCTTTACAAAAATGATTTCCTTTTAGTTTAAGAAAAATTTATATTATTTATGAACGAATTTTATCAAATTCTCCGCATTATGAATAATATTTTGCGAAAATATATTATGCTCTGAAAAGTATTGATTTTAAATATATTTTTCTTCGGGGTTAGTTAATGCATAATTACTAAAATGAAAAAATCAAATAGGTATTTTTATCTTTTATCAAATATTAAATTGGTAACTGCATATAAGAGACATACATATGCTCTAAGATAAGACAAGTTTTTATTTTTTGTGAATTACTCAATATATGGCAAAAATATTTGAAAAGTATTTAGTATATTCTCCCTTAACGGACAATAAACATCTCTAATCAATGGGCAGCTTCTGATGCACCGACCGTCAGTATACTATTTACTATATAACAATATCTCTCACCAAAAGACATTCTTAACAATGGACATGGACAGTAATATACATTCACCACAGTAATTTTAAATGTAAATTTATTTCTTTACAATGGACATCAGTAATATGGTACGTAGACTTCCGCGGTCGTAGTCCATGCTATCTGCTTCTGGGTTTCCGCGCTGGAACCGGATAAACATATACACTCTTTCGTACCCATTTGTATGGGATGTCTTCAAGCTGAACTATTGCATTGAAACTGTTTCAGTGCAGTAGTTCAGCCCTGAATATGTCCCATACAAAATATATCGAAACGTCGGCAGATATACAAGTGACGCGGTTCCAGCCCGGAAACTCAGAAGCGAACATTAGTACTTTATTACAATTCCTATAATTTTAAACATAATTATTTTAATACATATAAAAGGTTTAGTAATGATTGTCTATAGAGGGATTAAATCAGGTACATAATAAATTTATTGCAATTCCTATAATTTCTAAACATAATTACATATTTTATTATAATAAGACACAGTAATGATGGTTTTTCGGTTTATTATATATAATTACATACATACATATAAATGTACAATAATTATGACCGCTGGCATTCTTAACAATGGACATGAACAACATATAATTAAGACAGGTAATAAGTACAACTGTAAAGATGGTCTTACATAAAACGGCTACAGATTTTATAGCATTCAGTTGATATTTAGTGCTCTAACAAATAAATATCTAGTGTTCGTACAAGTAATATGCAACGAAAAAGAAAAATTTTCTCAGTTTAGAAGAAAAAGTTGATGTTATTCAGTGTTCAGAGAAGAATAAACTTAGTGTGAGACTGCTTGCGGAAAGATTCTGTATCGGTAAAAGTCAAGTAGGCGATATTTTGAAAAACAAAGTTGATATTAACAGACGGTTTACTGATAATGGAAATTCACAGCAAAAGAAGAAATTTGTGAAAACAGAAGAGGCTGCACTGGACCAAATAATGTATGACTGGTTTTGCAAAGTGTTCGCTAAAAATATTCCATTGTCCGGTAAAATAATAAGGGAAAAAGCTCTCGAAGTTGCACAAGAGTTAAATTACGAATTCAAAGCTTCAAGTGGGTGGTTTGACAAGTTTTCTCAGGGACACAACATACCCCTTTGAACAATTTGTGGTGAAGCCGCCGTAGTAAATGTGGATGAAATATCTGTCTGGAAGAAACAGTTGATAACTATCACAAAGGAATACTCACCGAAAGACATTTTTAATGCAGATGAAACTGGCCTTTTTTTTCCAGGTGTTGCCAAACAAAATCCTTGCATTAAAAGGTGAAAAATGTTCGGGCGACAAAGCTGCTAAGGAAAGGTTAACTATTCTCTAGTGTGCGAATATGGTTGGAGAAAAGGAAAGACTTTAAGTAATAGAGAAAAGTAAGAATCCACGTTGCTTAAGGGAAGTTGCTAGTGGAGTGGTATTCTAATAAAATGGAGTGGATGATGAGGGAAATTATGACAATTTGGATAACCAAATTTGATAGAAAAATACAACAGCGGCAAAAAAAAGTTCTTTTATTTTTAGACAACGCCACGTCTCACCCAAAACTTGAGTTACAAAACGTTAAACTAATATTTTTGCCCTCAAACACTACCTCTCATTGTCAACCACTTGATCAAGGGATTATCAATAATTTTAAACCCAACTATAGAAAGCTTTTAGTTAAGAGATGTTTATCGTCTATGGATCACTGTAACGCTACCGAACCGAATTACTTTGTTTGGGATATTAAGAGAGGATGATACATGCACGTAGGAGTCTTCCTTTCTATAAACAAAATTTTTATAGTTACAAGTCACTCTGAGACTAGTTAATAGTTATATGTCACTCTGAGACTAGTTCATTGTTTAACAGTTGCTTGAACGCAAGCGCTTCCAATGAAAATGAAATATGGATAAAACTGGAAGATGTGGTCAATTCCTTTTACTGAGAAGTAACAGATCGAATGAAACCTATGAGAAGATTGTGCCTACAGTAAGTTACTCATGTACTTCCTACGAAACGGTGAGACTTTGACCAAATGCTGTAGCTGTAATACCAGAACACATTAACAAAATCTATAATATAGTTTTGTAGACAAACAAGTGAAAATATGTGAGTTAGCATGAGCTACAGGTATCTCAACTGACAGAGTACATTTCATTTGCATAATGATTTGGAGAAGAAAAGATTTCACGCAAGATGTGTGCCGTCTTTGTTTATTACAGAGTAGAAGTAGAATCGCATGCTTACTTTATTCACTTTGGACTGCTCCTGATTTCTATCAGTTCTAGAAACTCAAAACTTTCCTTGTTTGATCAAACTTGAGTGCAATTAAGAGGGCTGTCAACTGTTTTGAGAGCCTTTAAGTAAATTACTTCAAGGAATTGTTGTTTTTCACATCGAACAAAGTTAATTGTCGAACAATCTTCGTAGTCCTGATATAACACTTGAATTCTTTTCATATCCACGTACCAAATATAATTTCTATTGAAAACATTTTATTTCAGCAAATGAAGTCAATTTTCTCAAAAGATAGACAAATTGTGTATCATAAGAAACACGAGAAAAGTGTGTTGAAAGCAAATCATTGATGTGAAAATATGGTGACTGCAAAATACAATATTTTTATAAAATATAAAAACATTTTATGAATAAAATATTGCATTTTACTACATTTTACATTTGAGAGTTTCATGTTACACCTGTGAAAACAATAACATATAAGTGTACAAAAACGATATAATTTATGAAAGGAAAACGGGTAAAAAACCTGCAACAAAATTTCATATCTAACTTGAATGATGTCGGGCAATATAGTATATTTGTTCTTTCACATTCTTGATTTATATACTACGAAAGAACGTGGAAAGTGAGAAAGATGGATATTTCATTTCACTGTTATATGACTTATTGCCAATATGTCAGTTGGGTATAAGAACATGTGTATGCATTATTGAAATTTGAAATGAAATACCATCAAAAAACGTACTCACGCTTGATATTAGAAAATAATCAAAAAGCAAACTGTTTATGAATGATGAAAAACGTTCTTTAGAAAGTATGTACGTAGTAAATAATTCACAGAGAAATACGAAAGTTGAAGGAATTGGTTTTGATGAAATTTTTAAAACAACGACTCAGAAAATATTACGTCGACATATTTCGCCATTTTTATAATTTGTACTATTCTAAAGAAGGGAAAATGTATCTTTGAAAATGTAATTGTTTTTTTTTTTTACATCATTTTCAACCGAACTTAAAGAGATGTTTAAACACCAAAAGTATTTCCTCTGTATTAGTCATAACTAGAGTGAGAACTATAGTCAGCGCACAACAGGCGTGCGCTTCTTACTATGTACATAAAATAAAATAAATAGTAGTAATTTATAAAACGTGATAAAACACTTACCGTTTCAAGTGTCTTTCGTGAAGTCACAAACTGGATAGGATCTGTTCAATATTTGAAGCATAAAATATGTTTCCACAGTTATTTCAACAAGTAGAATCCACGCGCCTGTATCTTACCTCACGAGTGGTCCTTTCGCTTGACTTTCAAGATACTAAACTAGCTGTAGATTCATCTCTACCACTGTCCAAAATTCAAACGACTTATCAGTAAACTATCTTTTGATTTCGCCACTTGTCATGAAATCTTAGTTAGTTATTTTTCGGCAGTTATGAGACCCTCGGGGATATTTTGAAATGAATCCGTAATCCACTCGTAACTTGCTATGATGTTGTCGTCAACAAAAAATACTTTTAAAAATTCTTTGCCAACATGGCTAAATGATTTCCAATGTTTACAAAAACAACTTTAATATGCTTCTCTGCGACCTTGTTACAAATTCATTCAATCAATTTTCTACAAAAATCATTAACTTTCTTACTCGTATAAAAGATATGTGCGTTTGCTCCTTGGAGTTGAAGGATTCGAGGTATTTAATTTCTCGAATATGTTGACTAAGTAGCTCAATTTCATCACAAATAAATATCTTGAAACTTCTCAATTTCCGATCTGTTTTTTCTTCTCGAAAAATGACGATTTCGTCTCGTAATTCATAAGCAAGTTGCAAAACTTTCCTACTGGATAATAATCTAGCCTCGCTATAAAACAGTAACACTGAATGTACTGCAAAGTGAAGCAAATATTCTAGATTTAATGGACTTAGATGGCGGAATTAGTTCCTCGTCAATGGTGCGAAACTTTTTACATATGGCTATTTTATATGAAGCTTTAGACGAGGCAAGTAAAGATTTTTCATTCACAAAGCTTTTTGAAAAATGATTTTTGCTTTTAAAAAAATTTTAATGTTAATTCTAAGTCGAACAGTTTTCATGGTTTGTTAACCTACTCCCTATATAGCGTTTCCAAATGTCAAAATTTTTGAATAAGTGACACACAGAAGCCTCTCTTTTTCATTTACTTCAGTGCTAGTAAACCCAGAATTAAAGTATTTTTGAGAATATTTTCTTGATTTGATCTTCTGAACAACACTCGTCAATGTATTTGTTGATGCTTCACAAGCGATAGTGAAGCATCAACAAATACATGCCCATTTAAAAATTTGTACACGATTCTGTATAAATCTTCTGCTACTAGAATAGCGACAATTGCAGTCAACACGTAAATTATATGAGAAATTGTCTTGCAAATATTAAAAGATTGAGAAACGCTGTGTTAAAAACAATAATTCGTGAATTTTTATGGTAACCGAATGTTATTATGTCTCTGTAATCGTCACGACATGACGGAAACAAAATTCTGACTTTCAAATGTGGATCTTTAAATATTTAATGCCTCTTATATTATGCATACGTACTTGATGTTTACATTTAACTATACCGCAGCACAGTAAAATGCAGGAATACTAAATAATACTGTCATATTGGAATTTCCAATTTTTAAATTCATTAAATTGTATGGCTAATTTGTTAGAATTTATCGCTTGATTTAGTAAGACTAAAGTGGATTTGGAAAAGCTCGCTCAAGACTAATATAAAAAATGTGTTGGGTTCGATATAAAAAATGCAACGAGACATTCCCAAGCTTCTAACAAACATTTTCTAAATGAGAGAGGTGCAAAATAACATCAATTATTCAAGAATTCCGGCAACGAGGGTGTTTCAAAAATATATTTTCCTTTAGCCTTTATAAAACACTAATACTATTATCATTAAGAACTTCCGAGATAAATGTCTTTTCTCAATTTATTTGGATGAAGTTACGTGATTCAAACAACAATTCAAACTTAATTATCCGATCAATTACCGAACCGGCGATTGAATCCCCACTCGAAGCCGAACAAACTCACTTAAAAAAATAACTGCCGTTCATTATTTCGATACTTCGGTAGAGGGTTTTTAAGAGAACAGGTGTTTCTTTTTCGATATAGAATACATTGATGGAAAGCCATTAAAGAATATCTTTTAACACACGATGTTACATTTATCAAAGGACCCTTGAGTACCGTCGGAATGAGTGATCGATTCTATATCATAGCGTTCATTGAAATGCACGCGATGCGATATGAAATGTAAAAATACTTATTGTATGCGATGAGACGCTTTTTATTTCAAAGCGACGCTCCAGAAATTATAACTGGCATCTGAATGTGATGTTTTTAAATTGCTCGTTATCCTTTGTTTCGATCTTTTTTTTTGTGTGTGAAGAGCTAAGTATTGGGTGCCCTGAATAATGCAATTTTGGATATCTTCAATTTTATTTTTTATGGATTAGGAAACAGTGATGTGAAATATATAATAAACTATACAATATTCCCCATATTATCCACAATTATTATTAAACATGTAAAAACGTGCTGCGCTACATATTGATTGTCAGAAAGAAAACATCAATTTAAAGGATTTGTATATAGTATTTGAAAACAGGTTGAATGGGATGCAATATACTGCATAAAAATTATTCTGTATCAAATCTTTGAACTGGAGAAACAACAAATTGAACATAACTAATAAATAGAGGGGTCAATTTTTTTCAACGTAACAAGAAAGGATCCGCTGTAGTAAATACGTAACAACGTATAGCAGGACGACCGAATAGACGTAAATATTCGGTTCATACTTTGTACGAACCTAGTGTGCCGACCAGAGTGACCATTCTACTAATAAATGTGGTGAATGATGTAGAATATAATAGCTTAAATGATTACGTTTTGAAACTATTTGAAATGACTGGCCTCTTGTGGAAAGGGAACTAGTTTTACGATGAAGGTGATAATTTTCGGTTTTCTTATCTAGTTTTTTAATATTATAAATATTATTCTTTAATATTTGTGTGTTTCGACCAGTATGGGATAATAAAACATTCAGTTCATATTAATGAAGTTTCGGGGGTTTTTTCCTTTGTCTAGTTTTTTATTATTTCTTTTAATCTGCAGTAAATCAATATATATATATATATATATATATATATATATATATATATATATATACATATATATGTACAGTCAAGTGCACGCAAATATCAGTCCTAAATTAATACAATAACATTTACAACGTTTACTTACATGCAGCTGTATTGAAATTATTTAAAATTTCTAAATATAAATATATGGTTTCCGGTAAAGTACCGAATATGAGGAGGAATTACTGGGCCTTTTAGTCATGCTCTATTATTTGCCTGTGTGCATAAAATAGCGGTACCATAGCTGGCGGCACTAAACGCAGACATAAAGTTCTGTCTGTTGCAGAATAATTCAACAATTTTTTAGTTATTCATTTCTGTTATAATATGGGCCGAGCAAAACATTGTTCTTCGGAAAAAAGAGCAATTATAAATTAAAAAAATTTGCGCATCTGAAAGTAGAAATTTGGAAAAACCTCTTATATCAGATTATGAAACGTGGTAATGAAACAAGTTTCCATCGTCTTGTAAGCGTGCTATTTTGCGATCACAATTCAAAAACATAATGGTCAATCTAATCTTCCTAATTGGTGATTGATTAGTATTCTCTTTAATAAGCGTAAAATCTTATAACTTTATTGATTGTATAATAGCAGTACTAAATATAACTATAGATATGATTTGTAAAATCGATAATGGAAATATTTTATGTATCTAATGAACTACTAAAATATCTTCGACATTATCGATCATGACAGTTGAACGAGTGCAGAGCCAGAAGTCTGGTAGAAATTAAAACAAGAATAGTTTTTGCGGAAGTAGATATTTTATATTGTAACATAATCGCTTATTATGTCAATACAAGTAATTCAGGAACAACAAAATTCGGATCTATACAATTAAATCATTATATTTACAGATGTTATTCATAAAATCGTACGATCAGAATAGTTATCTTATAAATTAATTCGACATTCTATTTAATTAATTAACTAAAATATTATATATACATATACATATTATATTTACATAAGGAAAAAATAAAATAAAAGAAAAAAATTATCATAATTTATGCGCATTGCTATTTCTAGTCGAATACAAATGTTAACTTCCTTCGGAAAATAATGTACCTTTGTACTCTGTCGTATGAATGAGACATGCTCCGGCTGCCAGTTTTGTTTACATCCAATTATTTTCGACATTAATTTGGCAGATATTTTTTCGTGTAAATCGTTAACCTTTTTATGGTACCTGCTGTTCTTTACCTGTAATTTTACTTACTGTTAGAATATTTTGCATATATTCCTTTTATTTATCATAACTGTTAAATTATTTTTACCTTTATGTAGTAATTATGATGACTTAATTCTCTCCTTATAGTGTACTTTCCCTGTATAATATTACGTTGGATTATTGCTTGCACCCGAGGATGTATTTTTCTATCTATTGCCTCTTTAACTTTCTTATTAATATTTATGTAAATCAGTAACATACTAATCTATTAGAGTTATTTCATTCCTCTTTATTTCTTTTCATATTAATGGATTGTTCGTTTGCGTATATATATTATGTGCCAAAAAATTAATCTCCCAGTAAAACTATATGTATTTAAACCAATTTTTTTTACAAATGTTTATTTTTTGTGAATAATAAACGATTAATTGTATCTGAACAATTCTTTCCATTTATAAGGAAAATGTATGCAATGCTTCGCACTCCTAATTATCCGCTCTTGAATAATTTTATACGTTATTTATTGATCTCCACTTGTAGAGACCTCTATGTATATAAAATAATCGCAATACTCGCAGTAACACTTTATGAGAATTACTTGCATAATACACTTCGTATTCGACAATTCACACACCCTTTGATTCGAGCGGCCTGCTATAAGGGTTTAGCTCTACCTCTGGAATGTCTGTTCTCTATCCGCTCTGAAACGCCTATCTTTTTGGGCTCTTAGGCTCAGCTCTCTCTTGTGAGCTCTGAAGCCCTACTTCCCTTGTATGCTCTGAAGCCACACTTTCCCTTTTGAGCTTTGAAGCTACAATTGCTCTTCTTAAAATTCTCCAATAATTTATATAATTACCTATTTCTGTGACGTATTCTAGACACTCTCTCTTCCGCCTACCTGGGTTATTATTTTTAAGTGCATATCAAAACTTTGACAATATTTGTAATGTATTCAATAACTAAACTATAAAATTAAAAACTTTCTGGGAATACGTTGAGAAAAATATACAATAGATCTAATAACTAAAAATAAAAATATAGAATTATATAAATTAAACATTCTTTTCAATTTGAACCGACAATTACAAAATAGAACATATCGCGACTATAAATATATCAATAAAAACTTTCCGGGATTACATTCAGGAACGTACAAATATATGTACTTAATACCTAATAGGCACAATAAGTGTCTCTAAAATGTATGAGATGTATTTAAAGAATTAAAAATTATTACTCCTTTTTAAAATTAGACCTACGACAGAAATACAAATGCGTTTCGACAATGGAATGCATTTATATCCTTTGTATAATTAGATTCTTTTTAAGAATTATCATAATACATTCATATTTGGAAATATCAGTTAAGTAATATCTTTATTTGAATGGAATCAAAAATAAAATGGGAAACGAATATATTCTATACAAAAGATTACTCGTACCGTTATACAATGCATGCTGAATTTCCCAGGGTGATTCAGCATCTAAATGAAGCTGTTAAGAAATAATAAACCTACAGAAGAAAAGAGTAAGATTCTTGTCGATTTACAAAAAAAAATTAAAAGACCTTGCTATTATTGAATACTACTAATATTTTAGTTTTCTTTAGGATTGTATATTCTAATGATATAAATATTAATTCAAATAAACTATAAGACCAAGCATTTCGTGTTTAATATTGTTAGATTAGTATAAAAAGAAAGCTATTGCTCATTCAAGGGCACCATATAAACTACATTCACATGCGTGAATGGCGATTTTATTTTGGAGCAAAAAACTTTATACATACTTGTCAAGATAACATCAATAAACTTGAATGTATGAAGATATATTGTTCGACAAACTTCAGTATGAATTCATTATTTTATTTCTGGAGGAAAATGTATTTATATGTTTGCTTTCACATAATATATTTAGTTACGAATATGCGAGTTTTTTTTATCGAAAATTTAAAAAGTTCCATATAATAATAAATAATAAAAATCATCAACAATCATCTCTAAACGAACACTCTAACTTTGGCTTCTTAAAAGTATCAATAAATCTTTCTTATTCTGATAGAAAGTTTGTGGTATAATATAATATACATACTGACAGAGAGCATAGTATTTTTTACTTAATGTACAATCGGGTACAAATTGTTTTAGTTGTAATTTATGCCTCATAATGAGGTTTAGAATTATATATACGAAATACAGATTGAAATTAATAATTATACATACAGATTAAGCTAGGGTTATTTTTGAAATAAGGCTCGTTTATGGATGATAGTGAGAATGACATGCGATTTTCGTGGTGCACATGCGCATCTACTCCCAACATACTTTTATGCACGTTTACAGCCGTATCGTCTGTCTGTGTGCTGAACTCTAAAAGTTAATAATATTTTAAAAAATCGATTCATCCGCCGACTGATATACTATTTGTAATTCGATTCTTGAGTGCAAGGAACTTGGCAGCAGGGGAAATGTATCGTCAGATATGTGAAGTGTATAATGATAATGCTACGAGTGATAGTAAAGTTCGAAAGTGGGTGAGAATGTTCAAGGACAGACCGGTACATGATGATCGACCTCCAGACCGACCTTTTCTGTTTTATAAACATTTGGTTGATGAAGTGGACAACAAAATTTGAGAGGACTGACGATTCACGATTTCAAAGTTATCAATTGATTTTCCGCAGGTTTCGAAATAAGTTTTGTACATCATCGTTTCGGAGAAGCTGAAGTATCAGAAATTGTGTTGTCAGTGAGTTCCAAGATACTTTCTGACGATCGTAAAACAAAAAGATCGGGTTGCACTTGACTCTATATAATCAGCAAGGAGATGGATTTTTAGACTACATCGTTACAGAAGATGAGTTTTAGATGTCCCACATGATTCTTGAATCCAAGCGACATTCAGTGCAATGGCGACATGCATTATTGCCAGCAATATACAATATACAACATACTAAATATTATTTCCCATTTATGCCAAAACCAATGCCAATGGGTTGCCAGCAACCACGACGCAACAACACTCACCTCTGGACTCTCGCATGACGTTTATATTTCGCCTTTAAAGTCGCCCACTTTACTGATTATTCTAATGTATATATATTCTACGATGATAATTAGCTTTTCTGCTATTAAATCTTTTTCATTTATTTAAATAAAAAATTTTCTGCATGGGTAAGATTCGAACTTACATCTTCTGTGCTCCGGACGGGAGATCTAACTACCTACTAGTGTAAATGTTAACTAACGGAAGACATAGATTCAAATCTTACCCGAAGTAGAAATTTTTTTACTAAAATTTCGGAATAAATAAAAACAACATAACGACAGAAAAAGTAGCATTTGACGAAGCGCCGCAGGTTTCAGATGAAGACGAATGAAATGTTGTCGAAACGTTAAGATGGCAAAGGTTTTTCTAAAAACCAATTGTCAGAGGAAACAATATGAGAGAAATCGCACCATTATATAATATGTATGTATTTACATATGTACATAGTGTAACATTCACCTAAAATTAATGCTGTCACGAAACTTGGCAGGCAACGTACATACATATGTAATCGTTGAGAAAGAAAATGAGAAAGTACCATTTGCCAACCATGTAAGTATATAAGCGGCTGTGTGAGAGATCGCTAGTGATATAGGTATTGATAATGAAGATGAATATCAGTAATCAGTTTTAGAAATATTTTTAATTAGTGTTTTGAGATTATTTATTATCACCAGAGTTATTACAGCAATTAGAAATTATAACAAAAGTTAAGGGAATTGTTTCTGTTATTTTAACGTTTGATTTAATTATCAAAGAATCATTTCGACGTAACAATATACACAATTTATGACGTTTTTATTAAAATGTACATATTACCTATAAATACAAAATTGTTATTTTTTAAAAATGATCAGTTTCGTCGGCACACAGAGGGCGGCTTCGGGCGGTATGATTATATTTATAGCTACATTGGACACAAAATTACATAGCATTTTTTATCACATGTGTATATTTGATTAAATCAGCGATACACAATCTAAAAGCACCTCGAGTAAACTAATACACACTTGCACAATATAGCTACAAATATCATCATGCCCTATGCAATTAGTACCAGCTGTTCTGCTGTGCGCCAGAAACATCAACCATTCATATTTATTTGCATAAGATAGTACCTTTTGCTTTGCCTTTCAATCGCAAAAAAAAGTTGAATAACGCATAATTTTCCACATTTTTGAAATTGTTCCGAGAATTAGCATAACTGAAAATTTAAAATAATATTTTTATTAACATTCCAGAAATAGTTTAATTTCGCAATGGAGATTTTTTTAACTGCGATTTCTTTCATTACTTTCAGAGTATAATATATATTCGAATTAATGTGCTATACAGGGTGTTGATTTTGAAATATTATAGCATTTGATAATTGAACTAAGTTTATAAATTAAAACTTCTTTAATAATGCACAAATTGAAAAGTCAAAGTAGTAATTTAGAAGACGAATGGCTTTACAGTTATATACACAGTCGTTCGTCTGCCAGTTCCTGGTAATTAACTCTTTAATGCAAACAATACAATGAATAAAGCAGCGTCTCTGATGAATGACTGTGGAGAAAACCTATCATAGACATTTAGAGATTATGATAGTAATAGTTTGAATTTAGCCATGTTGTTTAAACTGATGAAAGCCTGAAACCTTCATTTTAAAAATTTCACTATTTAGACATACATCATAGAGGCTAGAGAATAATGTGAGAAAGCACATAGAACACAAAAACATCAAATTCTTATATTTATTAAAAAACACTCTCTGATTTTATTGAAATTTTATACGTCTTTGTTTTGATTCATTTGTTTTATGTGGAATAGTTTACTCTCATAATAACTTGCCGGTCAATGGAGTTAAATAGATTCCATTCGTTATATCGTAAGATTAAGTAGATTAAGTAATTAAGTGCAGATTGAATCAGATTGAGATTGTGTAAAAGGAGCAATAACGTAACGTCAAAGTGTAAAATTTGCGATAAAGTTATTTCATGTGCAAAAATAAAATAGTTAAACCTAGAAATGTAGTCCATGTACAACACTATATTTTAATTACTACGGAAGATGATAACTTAGTTGTCCAAGTATATATGAAGCAGAATACAAAAGTTACTGTTGTTAAGGATGTTTTTTATTTTTTTAATCTTATCCCTAGTCTCACAGGTAATTTGCAAAATATTCAATATTTTAAAATTGCTTTTAAATTGAAATATAGATACAATAATCAAAAATCCTTATCTATATTTTATTTATAAATATAATTTGGACCTCCAAATTGTTATCAACAATAAACGACAAAATTACGCAAATAAAGCAGTAATTAATGCTTTGAAAACATCCATCACTTGACCATAATATACAACGTGCTATTAGGTACGAAAATGCATTACTAAACACTATAGAAATTATTATAAGAATTACTTCATACTACCCCAAATAAACCCTAGACGTACTCTATACCTAAAGAGAGAAGGGTCGTGCTATTTCACATATGTATATATAGACCAAATAATTATGTCTGGCTTACTTTGGTATATTGCAATAGTTTCAATGGCAAGACTTCTATTTTCCCAGTCTAGCCTATTTGTTAAGTGGAAAAAGTTATTAAATGTAATCCCTCCAACTTCTGCGCATTTTTAACACTATATTTATATTCTTTATATACGTTTCTCAACGTTCCAATTTCTATTTCTCTAATTAGTATTCTTATTTTTTCCTCTGAAATTACTAAATTTAGTCCAAAGTTATTATTTTCTTATACTTTTCGCTACACATATCCTCGAAAGTAGTAAACCATAGATGCTAAGTCTAGTCAGCGAGCTGACCAATGTATTGGTCCAAAATTTTCGATTCTTCGTTCAGAAAAATGATCAAGCCAATCTTTAATGAATCTTGTGGAATGTACAGACAATAATATATAATATATAATGCTCGTTTACCTTCTATATAGGAGAATAAAGCTTCTACAATCCTTCCGAACGTTCTTGTCTCTTGACAATGCCGTTCTCTCCAGCACTTTCCCATCTTGTTTAGTTCTATATTATCGATCTTTTCCAATTATTCTGAGAGCATCTTCTACTTCTTTTACCAATTGGGGTCTAGGTTAACGTATGTCTCACCCACTTCAATTTTCTGTCTGGATTTTGTTTGGTTCTTTTCCAAAGATAAATATTAGAGACATGGAATCAGAAAATTTTAAGGACCATTTTTAAACATCTCTTTAAAAAATCAATATTTTCTTTGTTCTTTTCGACCAGTCAAGTCCATATATACCAACTGATTTAGTGTTGGTATTAAGAAGATGTATTTTGGTCGTGGGGTCGATGTTTGATGATGATAAGACATTTACGATGGCACCAAAGACATGACAAGCACTCTTTGTTCTTTTAAAAATATCCACTTTAGTCCCTCGACTCTCATCAAGCATTCTTCCCAGATATCAGATCTTGTCAGTTTGTTCTATCACCGTTTATCAATTATGTTCATGACTCCCACTTGCATTTCCCTTGTTTTATGCATTATTTACACATTCGCATGGCTTATTCTGTGAGTTTACTGGATAATTAAGCGTTTTTCTCAAAATCTAAACAGGTGGGAAGGTATTCATTCATCAGTAAGAGAGTCGGTATTTATTCTGTATAGTGAAAGTCATCCAAAAAGCTCTTTTCTAGTTTTAGCTATTACGATTATATCAGCAATTTTTGGTTCTCGTGGCTAGTGTCCAGCTTGCGAATGACGTTAATAAATAAGTAAGAAATAATATTTCTTTCAGTGGGAATTCCTTTAATATTTTCTCAATAATTTTGTCAATTCCTATGGCTTTTTTATAATTCGCAATTTAATATCATTTTATATCAGTTTTTCAGTGATGCTATGATGACTGGTACGTCTTCAGAAATATCCGCTAGGTTTGTTTCTTTCTATTTCGCCATATAAGTTATTGTTTGACGTGAGGACTTTTGTAAGAAATTTTGGAAACTTTAATACTTTTTGTTCTAGCTTATTGATAAGTACATTATCCTTACAGATTTGGACCACTTCTTCTTTGGATTTTTTCCTATGTTTGCTTGGTCTCCAAATGAAATGATCGAATCTGCTGAGCTTAGAGACATAGTTAATTTGAATATTAAATCTTGTTATTTATATGACATATTTTTGCTACTTGAGCTTATAAACTTA
Organism: Dermolepida albohirtum; assembly: GCA_031893035.1. NCBI lineage: Eukaryota > Metazoa > Arthropoda > Insecta > Coleoptera > Scarabaeidae > Dermolepida > Dermolepida albohirtum. The sequence continues at coordinate 218,462 of JAVIWB010002452.1, read as the reverse complement.
TGGAATATGTTTGTTTTTATTCAGCGTCACACGTTTTCTCTGGATATAATGTATTCTCAATTGCGATTTTTTTAAAATAATTTTATTTTAATATACTTATTGTACATACATATACTTTTATATCTAATGCATTTTTACTGTACATGAGTTTTTGAAATTTGGCACCATAATTGGCGATGTAAAATTAGTTTATGTAACTTTTGGCTATTGACGATAAATTGTACTACACGATCTACAATACTGATCAGAATGTAGGCGATTATGGTAATATGATATCAATGGATGTTATTATTACTTATTACATTTTCTATCGTTATTATTACAATTTGTCTTCTACTGAAAATTGCAACTTTGTTGGTAAAATTGTATTTCCAATTTCAATTAATAATACATCACTTTTCGTTTATGTTAAATTATATTAACAACACCCTGTATGCACGTACATTATACTTAATATCAATTTACGTATTGCAAACAATGTGCTAGAGCATATGTTTTAGGTATTACATTCTAGGAAACTTTTAAGATCCGGAACTATAGTTGGAACGTTCAAGATCGACGTGAAAACAGTCTATGATGCCCCTGGTACATGCACAAATAGCTTATGTTGATTTATCTTCTCTCGTGACTTATCGGTTTACTCGCCCGAATAAACATTTATACATCTCATAATTTGCCAATACAATTAATGGTTATAATAACGAATCGGGTATCAAATCTGATAAGTCACATTGTTATCAATCACCATTTACATTTTTCTAGTTCAAGCATCAACACAGCCACTGAAAATTAAATTCTGCACTGGACTCTATTTTCATTGTTTCTGCATCGTGACTGAATCTGATTTGGAACGCTGTCGATTTTCTCAAATACGTCTCTCTGCTATCTATTTTCTTTTCTTTTTTTCTTTTTTTTGACTGGCAGGTGTTGCAATCTCGGAACTTTCTCAGGGGTAACAAATTATTGGGAAGCTTTAAATTAGATGTCGCTACTGTCTGGTCACAACCAGGTAAACTACATAATGCATCATATGAGACATGTTTGAGCAAAATGTTTTTTTTTCTTCTTTAGTGTGGAATATAAATATAGAATGAAAATAAGTGCTACATACATGTATATGATAGACATGTTGCATATATACAATATTATTATATGTATATACGAAGTGTTTCGGAATTGATTAGTTTTATAAAAACACAAATACAAAAAAATACAAAAATACATATTACAAAAGACAAACATTACACACTTTATATTAGTGTATAGGAAAACTACATAAGAGCTTACAGTTTAGTTTATTATTAAAATAGTTAATTTCAGTCCATAGTATATATGTACAGTCGAACGTATAAATATTCCTCCATCTAGTATTTTTGTATTCTAAAACTGAAAAATAATAATTAAGAATTTCTACTTCTGGATTAATTTCTAAAAAACTCCATGGAAGTCTTAAATAACTTAATCTCAGTACAGATATATATATGTGTACAGTTACTAACCTCTGCACGATTTCTCAAGCCATTGCTGAGGCGTTGGATGAGGGTGGACAGTTGAATGTCGTATATACAGATTTTTCTAAAGCTTTTGATACTGTAGATCATACCATTTTGTTACACAAGTTGGATTCTTTTGGTTTTGATGATGCTTTGCTAGGATTGTTCAGTTCGTACTTAACTAATCGGTATAATTATGTTTACTACAACGGTTTCAAATCCAAATATTATGTGTCAACTTCTGGTGTGCCGCAGGGCTCGAATCTTGGGCCACTTTTGTTTGGGATTTTCATTAATGACCTTATTGCAGCGATTGAATGCCGAGTACTAGTTTATGCCGACGATTTGAAAATTTACCACAGAATTGCCTCAATTGATGATGTTCGACTTTTGCAGGAGGCTTTGAGTTTTATCTCTGTTTGGTGTACCAACAATAATCTGTCCCTAAATATTGGAAAATGTTATTCGGTCTCTTATACACGAAAATTGAATAGGATTGAGCACCTATATAATATTGATAACGTGTTAGTTTCGCATGTGGATTCTATGAGGGATTTGGGTATTGTTTTCGATTGCAGGCTGTCCTTTTTTGACCATGCTTAGGCTATGCTCACGAATGCACACAAGGTTCTCGGCCTTATCATGCGGACTTGCAGGAGCTTTACAAACACGGGATGCATATCCTCTTTATTTCGTGCGTTAGTGCGTAGTAAGCTGGAGTATGCTGTAGTGGTGTGGTATCCTATTTACGATAATCAAATTGATGCCGTGGAACGAGTGCAGAGAAAGTTTTTGAAATACTTATCATTCAAAGAAAATGGTTTTTATCTGCGACACGACACTGACTATGGGAAACTTCTACTTAGTCATGGCTTTGAGTCCTTGGCAGAACGGAGGCGGAATGTTAATGCTACGTTTATGTCTGGCTTGATTTCGGGGTAAATTGATGCGCCAGAGCTGTTGGTTGGCGTAGGTTTTGCGGTTCCACGCCTGGAGTCGAAGTTCGGTGATCCTTTGGCAATGAGGACGCCAAGAACCAACATTCTGTTTAGGGCTCCACTTACGCACGCGGCTAGGAATTTCAACCAATTGCATCGTCGCGGTGTTTGATTGGATTTAATTTGATTTATTTATTTATTTAACTTACATTCAGTTCTATCATTTTGCTATTCATTTTTTTTGGGTTTGATTTTTTTTTATATGTATTATCAATGTAATTGTAATTTTTGGTTTGTATACCCTATAGGAGTACTCTGTTGGGTGGTTAATAAATATTATTATTTTATCATTATATGTAAAAATATTTTTTTGTTTATATAATATTTTAATATAAAATAATATTTCAACAAACTTTAATAATATAATTAATCTTTGTAAATGTTTTTTATATTGAATAAATTAAATTTTAATAAATTAAAATGATACTTACTTTTATTTTATGTAGTTTAGTATATATTATTTTTTTAAACTATTTAAAAACTGATTTAATTTACTCTTAATCTCAGTCAGATTCGTACTCCACTATGATAATGGTTATTTAGAAATAAACATAAAAAATCAATATATCTTCCGGCTATTATATTAAATAGACCATTCTGTAATAATTTTTAAATAAACTTTAGATATACATATATTCACTGGTAGTTATTTTTAATTCTAAATATTCTTTTAACATATTACCTTGAACTTCTTTACTATAGTTTATCACTATAGTCAAAGTAATCTAAATAAAATAAAATTTAAATGTATTATGTATAATACATATTGCATATCTCTTAGATCTGTCTTTGTATTTGCTGATTCTTTAATTTTTTTAAATTTTTATGAAATAAAAGATTTAAGTTGTTTAATAAACAATATATTATGACTTTGAACAAAATAAAACCTTATTTACATGACTAAACAATATAAGATTTATTTTTATATATTAACTTTAATTAAACAACATAATAAATACCTTAATCCTTTTCTTTCTTTTAGTGTTAAAAAAAAATTAAGTACTTAAACTGATATACGAGGGTGGTCCCAGAAGTACCCGACCTAACAAAGAAAACACAAAAATTTTGGAAAGAAATATATTTATTTTTCAACATAATCTCCTTTCAGCTCTATACACTTTTCCCAGCGATGTTCAATAAGTTTGATACCCTTTTTATAATAAGAAGTGTCTTGCTCTTCAAAATAGCCATTAACTGCCGACATCACTTCTTCTTCGTTGGAACATCTTTGACCATTGAGCAATTTTTTCAAGTTTGGGAACAAGAAAATAATCAAGGGGGTTAAATCTGGAGAATAGGGTGCATGAGGTAGCAATTTAAACTTTAATCCATTAATTTTGGCCATTTCAATAACGGGTTTGTGAGCTGGCGCATTGTATTGATGAAACAACGCTTTCATCTTAGCCAAATGCGGCGTTTTTGCTTGATTTCTTCACTCAAGCGTTGCGATAAGTTCGCATAATACTTGCCGTTGATAGTTTTTTCTTTTTCAAGATAGTCAATGAAAATTATTCCACGCGCATCCCAAAAAACCGACGACAGTTGAAACGGTCTTCGCCTTCTTTGGAGCCGATTCTTACTTTTGAGTCTATTGCTTAGATTATACTTTTGTCTCGGGTGTGAAGTGATGGACCCATGTTTCATCCATGGTTATGAAACAGCGAAAAAATTCTGCTTATTTGCTTCGAAACTTCGCTAAACACTCAATTGAAATATCTTCACGACACTGTTTTTGCTCGAGTGTGAGCAAACGCGGCACCCATATTGCACACAGCTTTCTCATGACTAAATTTTCAGATAATGTGCGATGTACCGCACGTTTTGAAATGCCTAGTATGTCTGCTAGCTCACGCACTTTCAGTCGACGATCATCCAGTACAACTTTGTGGATTTTCTTTACCATTTCTGGAGTCGTCACCTCATTGGGTCGACCACTCCGATGCTCGTCTTGGCAGCTCGTACGGCCGCGTTTAAACTCTGCTACCCAATATTTCACTGTTATAAACGAAGACTCACTCAGAGTAGAATTCAGTTCAGCTTTTATATCGGTTGGCCTGAGGCCTTTCAAATAAAAGTAGTGTATCACGTAACGGTGACCAATTTTCTCCAATTTTACGAATGCACTGAAAACGTTCACTATTGATGGCTGCCAAGCAAATACTAAATAATGTAGGGTCTTCAAACTTGAACCATATGCTTTATAGATTGTGTTCTTTTTAATACAGTCATTTTTTCAAACAACTACCGCCATTTCTAGGCCATTTTAATTTTAAATATGTTAATGTTTTTCTGTACCTTTATACATTATTTTTCCGCTATTATTTGTTCTTCTATCTAGTTCATTATAAATGTCATTTCCATCGCATATCTGCGCACCATCCATTTCATTTATAACCTATTTTTCTTCGTTAATAATCTTTGTTTACACCTATTATATAGTTTAATGGTTTATTTTACACTTTTAATAATTTTAGTATCACTTATACTTTGCTATTATCGTCTTGTATTAGATAATATTGTTTTTAATACTTTTAAACGTTGTATCTGATTTTTTCTGAGTGTTTATTTTGAACGTTTTTCTTTCACCTTTCTCTTTAGCAAGTTAATATATGTTTACTAGGCCACTAATTACATTGCACTCCTCTATTTTTTAAATGCCAGTCCCATTTATAAGATCTTATAGGTTTTCTAAATCCACCAATAGAAATGTAGTACAAAAACGTAAGAAGTATTTTCGTCTTATTATTTTATTACATTAATAAATTAAATTAATTATAACATTTTAAATTACTTTTATTTGTATAAAATATTTAAACTTTTCAATAAAATATGCTTTTTAAAATGTAAACATTAACATAACCATATTTTGTTATAAATTTAATTTGTTAATTACAAATTTGTAACAACGACATCCCTTTAAAACGTTTACTTTATTATATTAATATTTTTTTTGTCTATTACTATTTATACCGTGTTACTATTTATACCGTGTTACATCGAATAGAACACACACCAATACTTGGCAAAATTTGAACTATCTCTACACCTATTAAACAGGTTACTTATCGAATAGTTACTCCGATACAAACGGCTGTGGTACACCAATTGACTTGGCAGCTATAGTTCGGTACCTACACTACCAGAGTGAACTATAAAGCTGTGGATGCCTAACTTTTATATATATATATATATATATATATATATATATATATACCCATATATATGTATATATATATATATCGATAATTTCTAAACGTTTCTCATATAAAAAGCACTTAGAAAATTGCAATATTCAAAATGGACGACTCTTTATGAAACTTTATTAACTTCGAGAATTAAATCTTGCCAGCAGTAAAAGCATTTTATTAAATCATTTTAATTTTATTACTGCTATCTCTAATCTAGTAATGGAAGACTTAATAGTACTACTCATAATAAGGAATCACTTAGTGCTAAAGATAGAATTATAGTATGAATGAAATATCAAAATTAAAAGGAGCGTCGGTGGATACATGGACACTGTAGAAGATAAATGCGAAATTCTCTAAGTAAAACGACCCTAATTGATGTCTTGAAAAGAGAAATAGAGGAGTACAAATATCAAAAAAAGAGGTCTTAATTGCAGATTTTCGTAATTTCGTGAGATAATTAAATTAATTTGTCTTTTCTTATTATTAATACTACTTTCCAAAAATAATATATTACAAGAGAGAAATTATTGAACACATACATGTAACTATATGTACATACATATGTATGTATAGGTGTTTCAATAGAAAGTGATTGTTTTGTTATTTCAATGAAATGAGGACGTATTAATATTTTGTATTTATGTTAGATATCGAAACATGGGAATTATATGTGGGAAATAGCATCATTTAAATGTCCACCTCTATTTCTAATAGAGGTCATTTATCACATTTTCCATGACTTTCACATATAAATATGGCTGATTTTCGCCCATGGTGCGTCGTATGTTATGTTTATGATCAGCCTTGCGCATGCCATAACACGAAAGGAAGAAGCTCGTGTATGTTGGATTGAACTATCTTGTACGCCAGTGGATGTCGATAAAACGCGAAATTAGTAGGAAACATTGTTTCCTGATTCTCTTGTAGGTGACGCCATTCTATCGAAACTACATATTGCCAGTATTTATTTCGTTCAATTCAGGTCAGAAAAATTTATTTACAAGCCATCATAACGAATATCATCCACAATGAACACGATTCCATCTACATTTTCGAAAAAGTACAGTACGACAACACCACTTGTTCAAAAGGTACACCAAACTATAAGCAGATGCATTTATTTTTTCTAAACCACGTGAGAATAGTCAGCTCCTCAAATCCGATAGCTTTGCATACTAACAAAATTATTGAGATGAAAATCATCTTTGTAACTTACGCCAATTTCGTTAAAAAATAGGGTTAACTGTTCCACTCGGGCCGATCAGCGACGCCGTTCATTTGGAGGAAGAAAAACGACACATTAAAGAAGTACTGGAAACGAACGGATACAACGATAGAGAAATAAGAAGAGCTTTAGGAAGCCCACAATTTGCCGGTATATCTTACATATCTGGAGTAACTGAGAAGATATAAAGGGTACTGGCGAAGAAGAATGTAAATGTGTATTTTAGTGTGGCAACAGCCATTCATCACAATTTTTCTGAAGTCAAGGAAAAATTACCATGACCAAAAGAAAAAGGAATCTACAATATAATATACAACGAGAAGAACTACGTCGGGAAATAGGTAGATCAGTTGAAAAAGAATTATGGAACAACAAAACGATACACGAAGAAAAAGAATTGAACAACTAACGGTTTCAGAACATGTTCACAATAACGGATATAAAACAACTTTAAAGAAGCGAAAGTATTAGCCCCTACGAAGAATTATCAGAGAAGCCATCCAGATAGAGAAGCATCCAAACTTCAACCAGGAGGACAGTTATAAACTCAGCAGCACGTGGAAAAGCCTACTATGAGAATCCGCCACCACCAATGGAGCACGGCACACCCGTCCAGGTGAACCGAAAGCATATATAAGGAAGAAGATCTTGAAGAAACTGGAATTATGAATAACGAAACATCGATAGTGACTACGACAGCACGACAAAACAAGAATATTTTATGACACAATTAATAATCAGTCTAATAGCAGAACTAGAAGCAGCTGAAATTATGAACAGCGAAACGATGATAAAAACTACAACACGGCGACATAAGAGTATTTTATGATACAATTAATGACTCAGCTACCATGATTCGTAATGTTTTAAAGAAGCACTACTATTTATATAAATTGAGACAGTCAAAATCAAATTCTTTAAGGGTAAACTAAGCGCTTGCAATTTTGCGACAAAGTGATGGAAGAATATTGTAACGATAACAGCCTTATTAAAAATATTTTATCTATCGATGAAACTTCGTTTCTTTTACATAGATAATCCAAGATTTTCAAGATATTGATTATGAGAAAACGAACACATATACAACGCTCAAACTTAGTATACATAAAAGCTAAACTTCGGACTTGTTTGTTAGACAACATAACTTAATCGCTGCAAAATATCTACATCTGCTACAGAATGTAATTCCACTCTAGAAAATGTAAGAGACATAAACATAATTTGGTTCCAGCAAGACGGATATGCTGTCCATAATGTCTGACTTGTCTAACAACATTCGCATAGTATCTTTGACAATAAGTTATTAACTAGCTAAAGTAATATTCATTAGCCTTCTTCATAGATCGCCTTTTTACGATTTCTTTCTTTGGGGTTATCGCAATTTATTTATGGTATTTAGACAACAGTACTAATAATGGAGAAAATTTGTGAACTAAGGTTATTATTTATATGGGAAATATTCAACAAGAAACAGTTACAAATGTTCAAAAAAGTTTTTACGATGTTCTATGGTTTTCTTCCTTTGAATCAGGAAATCGTTTTGAACATTTAGTGAAACAGAAGTTTAAAATTCTGTTTTGGCTTCATTTTTCTTACAACAAAGACACTTAAATTTTAGAAGAGTTTACGTTTTTATTTATATTTTTTGGAAACAGATTACTTCTGGAAATTTGTATTTATTTATATATAGAATTTATTTTACTTCTTATTGCTACTGTTACTTTCTTTAATTTTATATGTAATATAATCAATTTTTAAAATGATATCATTATCCGCATTTTTATTAAAAACTTGTTCCCTGTTGTAAATACCTATTAATTTTAGGAGTTTAATGTATAAAAGTCAAAGAAATATTCAAAGTAGGCTAATATTTATTGTATGGCGCTAGGAACTTTCTAAATAAGTCGATATAAACATATATGTATGTATATCAACATTCGATGACTGAACGTAGCACACACTCCCATTCGAATCTCAACAAATACATCCCGCTGGCCATAAGGAATAAATATATTTCTTTCTAAAATTTTTGCGTTTTCTTTGTTGGGTCGGGTACTTCTGGGACCAGCCTCGTAGAGACTAAAAATTAAACTCATTTTTAATAAGATGGCCATTGCCTTTTATGGCATAGGTATTGAACGCTGCCAGCGGATCGTTCAGAAAAGTTTTTTAAAAGTAAGATAAATTTCATAATTGATTGAAAAATTAATTTTTTTTATTAACTTCTTTAGTTTATTTAAAAATCACAGTCTTTCATAGCACGTAATGTAATAATAATGGAGTTATTGTTAAAGAAAAGTCAATTGTGGGCATTAGGATAGGCCACAGTTTATTTATAGATTATGCTATGTAATTTACTTTCCTACATATTTGGATAACTACTTCGAAAAATAGCAACTTATATTATTAAAGCATTAATTACTATGACTAAACAGTTTCGAAGAAAACGTTAATGGCCTACTCAAATCACCGGATATTGAGTTACGTACGTACACGTATTAGTGGTTATAATGTTCGTCTTCCACACAGGGTTACCTAAATAATATTTGAAAAATGTTTTACAATAACTTTATTGATATTATAATTTCCGACAGTTAAAGGAAAGAACGAACATGAATACATAAATTAATAACTATAATGTTGTCCTAAAAGCTGTGTGGTAAAATTGTTTGACTTCTAAAGTTAGAAAAAGTGTGGAAAAATCAATTATTCTTTGCTATTGTGATTCTGTTATACTATGAATGAGTTACTTACTAGTTTCTGTATTTGTTTTTTTTTGTGTTCAATAATAGAATTCGTACATAACGAGGAGACACATTAAGTCACGCAAACGTCATCATACATTGCGTATCAAAAATTATCCATTGTCGTAGCAAAGGACATTAAAAATGGGTTTCGAGGACAGTCAAAATAGTTAATAAACGAATAACAAATACGTACCTATCTATATTAATGAAGGTCGCAGTCGGCAATTTCTCAATTTCTCAAATATTAATATTATATATACCAGGTTGTTCAATAAGTATTGTCATATTTAAGATGCGCCAAATGGATTTATTTAATACCCGAAAACTGTAAAGTAGCTAAAACTAGAACAACAGGAAGAAACCTAGCGCATCTGTATATCTGCTTAAGATTAAATAGAACAGATAGCATACTTGTCTTTTTAAAAGACTAAATATTAATACCCGAAGAATACTTATTAATATAAATATATATAAAAAATAACTACTCATAGTCAAATAAACATAAATTCCATGAAATGAATATTCATAAATCATGAAAGATAGTGAAAGTGAGTAACAATTTGAAATAATTAGAATATGCACATGAAATTGTTGGAGCAACGATACATAGCGATGGCGAATAAATATGAATGAAGCGTTAAAATAAATCCATAACAGTTTCATAACTTCGATATCATGTTTATTGTAAGAATCGTTGAGCTCCTCAAATTAGCCATCAAGCACAGATTCCACCTTTTCATTGTTGGCAAATCTTTTACCATCGAGGCATTTTTTCAAGTTCAGGAACAGAAAATAATCTGAGAGGGCTAAATCTGCGGAATAGGGTGCATGAGGAAGCAATTCGAAGTTTAACTTATAGCGATGACGGATATGTGAATTGGTGCATTATCTTGATGATACGAAACTTTCTTTCCGTCAAATGTGGCGGATTTTGCTGTTTTCATCATTCACGCATTGCGATAAATTCGCGTAATTCTCGCGTTGATTGTTTTTCCTTTCTGAAGATAATCAACGAAAATTATCCCACGCATATCTCAAAAAACTGACGCCATAGGGCCGATTTTCCCCTTCTCTCCATTGTTTTGACTGTTCCTTTATCTCTGGTGTAAAGTGATGGACCCATGTTTCACCCATGGTTATGAATTGGGGAAAAAACTCGGCTATATTGGCGTGAAACTTCGCCAAACACTCGACTGAAACATCCTCGCGACGCTGATTCTGTTCCATTGTGAGTAATCGCGGCATCTATCTTACGTACAGCGTTCTCTTATCCGAATTTTCAATTGACATGTAATGTATCGCATTTTTTGAAATGCTTACCATGTTTTTTGATTGATTATGTTCGTTCTAATAACGCTACAATAAAATACAAATCTGTAAATTTGCACTTAATGCAGTATACTCAAATTTACCCACCACAGTGTGAATAGTCCTCTCGGGAGGACGATTATGGCGACCGTAAAATGGGCGAAGCATATGTTGTTGAACGCTATATCCGTCCATGGTGATTTGGCAAAACAGACTGAATAAATGACAGCCAATTCGGCAGATGTAGTTTCAACAATATGGCCGCTATCAACTGTCAAAGTTCGAAAGCCCCTATTGGAAGACCTGTTAGTGAATATTTTGAAAGAAAATTTATAATTTAATAATTGCTCATACTGAAAGATGTCCACTTAATTTGTTGCTGTCATCAAGTTTATTAGGCAAGTTTATTAATGTATAACGTATATATAAACTCTCTAAATTGTATTATAGAACAAATAACTGAAGCCGTGGTGTAAGTATTAAGTACAATGTTCCATTCAAGATCAAATTCGAGATTAAAATTCATGTGGCTATTACCAGCAATTAAAGTAAAAAATATATTAAAAGTTATTTTTTTATAAATTTGTATAAATTAGTCATACAACTCCCGAAACACTTTCGTATATACATAAAATATTACTGTCACTGCACACCTTATTTCTATAACACACACAATAGTTAATACTCCTTTTTAAAAATAACACTATATAATTGTGTACATAATAGTAAAAAAATCGTAACTGCGCAATATTCTTTTTCCCGAAATTACAATTTAAATATCTTATGAAAGTTCTAATTTCTATATTTTTCTTTTGTATAAAATAGTCAATAATGTAAAAGATAAACTTTCAATAACTTGCGCATATAAACACCTGATGCTACTAAACTTAAAATTTTACTTTTCGGCAGTCATTATGCTTGCAATTGGTTACTGTTTCATCACAGCATTTCATATAGTACCCCACCCTAATAACACTGTAATATGTATATTTTTTAATTGCTTACTTATAATGATATATGTATTTCTATTGCGTTTGCTTCTATCACGTTTGGTTTAAAATAAAAACAATTTTTTGAATGTAGTGGATGTTCAGTAAATTTTAAAATGTAAATGAATTTTAAATATTGTAGTGCATAATTAACAGAAACTGAAAAATATGTATTGCCTGTACGAAAAGGAATCTGCATACTTTCAAACACACCTTAGATGAAGGTCAATTTTAATGTGGACTGGTTAATTGAGTTAATCAAAAAGATAAACGGGTTCTGTTTATCTTTTACTTGATCACTGAAAACTAATGTATAACCCCTTGCCACATTCATTTTCGTATTCTGTATACGTATTTCGACAACTAAGTTATCATCAGCAGATAATTAACACGATCCGTACCGTTGAGAACCAAAATGTACACAGTGTACATTTTGTTTGAGTTTGTTTTCGTACGGGTATTTTTCGCCATAGTTTACCAGTTGCGACACTTTTTAATTATCCGCTGATGATGACAACTTAGTTGTCGAAATGCGTATAGAGAATACGAAAATTAATGTGGCAGGAGGTTATATATCAACCCTTTACCACATTAATGTTCGCGTTCTGTGTACATATTTTGACAACTAAGTTGTCCAGGTACGACATCGTGATTAATTATCTGCTGATGATGACAATTTAGTTGTCAAAATACTTATACAGAATTCGAACGTTAATATGGTAAAGGGTTTTATTTACCTTTTCCGATTAACACTTTAGATGAGTCTATAAAAAGATGGAATTCTTTCGGACTATTTTCATATCCTAATGCCATCATCAAATTATCAACGTTATCATTATTATTCCTAAAATCTTATTGACTCCATCTTTGTTACTTTAAAACCGAAGATTTCTATTAAGAAAGTGTAGATTTTCTTCTCGAGCTCGTGCTAATTCTTTGCAAACATTCAACGATTTTTCTGCGAGGGCCGTTTATATTTCGGAAACTAACAACACTGTTGGTGTTGCCTCCGAGCTGATGATTGCATCGTGAAGTTTGCCATTTTTGACAATATATTTACCTTCACAGTTTTATTATCCGGTCACTATTTCCATTGTTGATAGTAACTTGAAGCGTTTGTCATCGAAAAAATGGAATAACTCGCGAAAATTTTCGTACAATTATTTTTCATAACTTTCGACGTGGATTATCTCAAAAAGAATGCATCAACGAGTTGAATTCTTTATATGGTGATGAAGCACCATCGAAAACTACAGTATATTATTGGTATAGTAAATTCAAACTTCGACGGCGTTCTTTGGACGATGAATTCCGTGAAGGTGGTCCCACAAATGTTGTTGTGTAGGAAAACATTAATGCAGTGTCTGAATTGATAATGCATGACCATCATGTGACATACCGTGAGATCGAGGCACCTCTAGGTATTAGAGGTATTAGTAACACTAGCGTGCACAAGATCCTGCATGAACATTTAGCCGTAAAGAAGCTATGTTCACGTTGGGTACCACATAATTTGACAACCGCTCAAAAAAGGACTCGCGTCGATGCCAAGAAATTCACAAAAAATACAATGGCAGTGCTTGAAAGAACATCTATAAAGTCGTCACAGGTGATGAATCTTGTATCTATACGTATAAGCCCGATAATAAACAGCAGTCGACTGTGTGGGTATTCCAAGATTAGCCAAAACCGACAAAAGTTGTTCGCGCTCGAAGCACATCAAAGCAAATGGCCGCCGGTTTTTTTGGAAAAACCGGTCACGTTGCAACCGTGCCTTTAGTGTAATAGGTTAGTTGTAGAACGTTCAATTCCGAATGATACAAAAGTTTTCGAAGAAATATGGAAAACAAACCGAAAACGACAGAACATTCTCCACCATGACAATGCGAGCTTTCACAGATCGGTTCAAACAATTGAATATTTGACCGGATAAAACATTGAAATTATGAGCCATTCGCCGTAGAGCCCTGATCTAACACCCTGTGATTTCTTTTTGTTCCCACACGTGAAGAATAAATTTCGTGATCAGTTGAGGTATTCTAAACTCATATTTTGGAGATACTGCCTTCACAGTGGCAGCAATGCTTTTCGGATTGGTTTAAATGAATGCAAAAGTGCATTGAATTTCAAGGAGAATATTTTTAAAAAAATAAAACTATTTTCGATAATACAAAATATGTTTTTGTTTGCTATTCCCGAAATATAAACGGCCACCCTCGTAATAACTTCCATACTGCTGCGATTTCTATAAACTTATAACAGATTTGTGATAATAAAGAATTATAGAGTGATACTTAATTTATCTTACCTTTTTCATTCATCATTAGTATGTTGAAATAGAAATATTTCTGATAACCTTGTTTTATCAGAAATATTTCTCGTATAATCAAATCGCATTTTGCTCATTTCTAAATTCACTTTATAAATATAGTCTTAAAGACGATTTTCCCTTTGTAGTTAGCAAAATGGAATATGCATATTTCACATGGTATTCCATATATATTGGCAATAATGCGTCTTGAGAGAATTCAACAAAAGCTTTTAAAATTCCTATCTAAAATTGATGGAGTTTATTCCAGTATTGTAAATCACATGGAATTACACGGGGAACGAAGTTCTGTTACGCTGAAATCTTGAGGTGGTCACTGTTCTAGGTTTTTGAGTAGTTTACTTCTTACAAAGTAGATTGTGAATATTTATTACATAAATTATAATTTTATGTGCCACGATTACCTAGTAGACACAATATCGCTTTTGTAACACCAAGAGCTCGAACAAATTTGATGAGATCTCCTGTGATAGTGATTTGTATGAGTGCCGAGCAAGGACTGGATGATTTTTATTGTGTACCTATGACATCTTTTGTTTACTATTATTTGATTATTTCTGTTCTATTTTTCTTTATTTTCTAATGTTTATTTTACTTAGTTATTATTTTTTTAATTGCATTAAATTGTTTATTTTATTAATTTAGATTCCTGTAAAAGGCTATCTGTTGGATTTAATAAAGAACTATTATTATTATTATTATAATTAATAGACGAACTACTTTTTTGTTATATTTTTTCAAGGTTGTTACGTGCCTGTAAACATTAATTAAATTTAGTTTTATCTTATCGCATTTTCTTTATAGAATCGTTAATTTTGATAACGTTTTTCTTTTTTCTTATGAAAGTTTTTTCCCTAAGAGTCTTCAAGCGTAGGAAAAAAAATACATGAAATATTAATCGTAATTCATCTGTCTAACCTTACAGTGTTGCAATTTCTAAAAAATTCCATCGTAATACGGTAATTATTCTTCTTTTCCCGAATTGAAAAGTTGTGAAAAATATGTATAACCGTCAAAATTTGCGTACATCTCGATCGTAAAGATACTTCTTTTTTGAAAAGAAGGTGAGCTGTTTCTAGCTTATTTCGAAACATGAAAGAAGTGGAGTATCGACCAGTAAGTAAGTTCTTATTTTCAAAAAACAAAACCAACAGCGAAATCAAATCCGAGCTATAGTTATTTACGGGGACCAATCTCCAAAGCACTCTTACAACGACAGACATCTGAGTTTAAACCTAGTCAACCATATTATATTTGATGAATATCACAGTGAACACCCAACGAGCGTGTGTATTTCGGAAATAATTTGCGAAGTTCAGGCATGATTCTAAGTGCGAGGATGATTGGATAACTACGTGGCCTAATCCAGAGGTAGTGCAAATAGTGAATATTCTTTATCATTTTGTAGAACCATTCTTTATTGGATTAATTATAACAATAGAGAGCGATCTGTCAATTCGTCTCTATTTGACAGTGCACCAAAGTGAGCCTCTCGTGTGATTTTGTAAACAATGGAAAAAATTGAATTGAGAGCAATGATAAAGTACCTCCGTTTGAAATGTAATCAAATGTAACACCTGCCGAAACCAAAACAGAGTTAGATTTTACATTAGTCCACTATTTCGTTTTCAATGGTTAAAGAATTGGGTTTTAGAATTTAAATAGGCCCACGTGCGCATGAACTATGCAGTAGATATGTCATAGAAATGATAAAAAAAATGATCTTATCGTATTGGATAACCTTCCAATTGAATTGGGAATTGCATTTGTCTTTTCTGGTATTTCTTTTTTCGTTAGTACAGTTGATCTTGTTACTTTGAAAAGGCTTCCTATTGCACCTTTTTTCTCGCTAATTTCCTCTTCTATGTTATTCTCTTGGTTTATTGTAACTTCAAAATACCTATACCCCTTCTCCCTCACAGGAGAGACCCTAGGCTCTCCTATACAAATTTGGTGCTCTCTTTTTTCGTCTTTTCGTTTTATTCCCTGTGAATATTATCTATTTTCAATTGAAAAATTGGGTAGGCGAAAAGAAATTTTCGCCAAATTCCGAGATAATCGTTTGAAATATGGTGAGAATAAATATGTTGAACGAACAAGATTATTAAAATATAAAGTATTTATAGTGCAAATAATAATACAAATTATATTAAATCAATAAATTTTCTCTAGAATGTCGAGTATACTAAATGTAATGAATTATAAGGAGAATACGTCGTCAACATTTGTGTTTTGTTATCTAAAGTCACTAACTATTGATTCACCCTCGTATATGATGTGTTATAGCCTTTTTAGATACTTGCATATTACTTCAAAATATGCAAGTAAGTTTTAAAATTCAAAATGTTTAAAACATCTTTTGTTTAAAACGAATTCGTATTCTAGTTACTGATTCCCTCGTAGTATAATATATTCTAGCCTACACCAATTACTTTCAAATAAAAAAAAAGTAAATTATAGTTTGTGTACCGAATAGTATCGAACATTTGCAATGGCACGATATATGGATACACTCACTAATTAAACATTAATGATTTACATAACAGAAATGTTATTCATTTTGCATATCCGTCTTCCAATAATGATAAATGTAGGCTACTAAACCAAATAAATATTCATTATAATATATGTACATATGTGCACATCTACATATATATTGTACCCATTAATTCCTATAATGCATTCATGCTAATATTTCGATTGGATATACAGGTTGATTCAAATATTTGTCGACAATTGCAAAGACCGACTGAAATATCGATCGAAATGACATACCAAAAAATATCTCACGGAACAACCAGAGAACTGGTCGAATGGAGTTTAAGTTTTTAAGTGGACACGATTTCAATGGGCTATATTTTTTTATCTATGTGTATTTGAATTCCGTAAATTAAATTTAGCTACGAGGGAGCGTTTTTATATTCGCGGAATGAGCGGGTTGTGGAAGGGTGAGCAGGCGCATTGGGGGCGTGGCCTATGCAGCGACTCATGATTAGTATAAATACGAAGTTTCATTGTTATTAGACAGTTAGTCTTTGAGCTATCGTCAACCAAGTAACATAATCAGGAGTGAAAAGTGAAATATGGAAAAATCGAATATCGTGCCGTTATAAAGTTCCTTACCAGGCAAGGAAAATCAGTCGCGACCATAATGAATGAGATGTCATTGGTTTACGGCGACTCTTGTCCAGGAAAAACCATGGTGTACAAGTGGCATAGTTTATTTAAACAAGGAAGGGAATCCCTTGAAGACGACCCGAGGCCGGGCAGGAGCATTGAGGTGACCACGCCAGCACTTATCCAAAAAGTTGAACAAATTGTACTCGAAGATGCTCGACTAAAGAAGAAACAACTCGCAGAAATGGTTGGAGTATCCGATACAATAATTTTTAAAATCCTACACGATCATCTCGGCATGTCTAAGGTCAGCGCAATATGGGTGCCGAGAATGCTCACGCCGCCGCAAAATAACAGCGCGTAGAGTGCTCGCGTGCATTTTGCACCTCCGTAATGAAGACAAGGATGGTGTATTGAGTGGAATTATTACTGGAGACGAAACTTGGGTTCATCATTATGAACCTGAGTCCAAACAAGACTCCATGCAGTGGCATAAAAAGGGCACAGCACCTCCCAAGAAATTTAAAGTGTCACAATCAGCTGGGAAACTCATGGCAACGGTATTTTAAGACACGGAAGGAATATTGTTGATTGATTATAAAGATAAAGCTGTTTCTATAACCGGAGAATATTACACTTCAATATTAGAGCGACTAAAAGAAGCCATTAAAGAGAAAAGACGGGGAAAATTGACAAAAGGTGTTCCGCTTTTGAACGACAACGCGCCCGTCCACAAGAGCCGCGTCGCGTTAGCTGCCATGCATAAGGTGGGCTTCGAAATTGTGAATCATCCACCCTACAGCCTAGACCTGGCCCCGAGTGATTATTACCTGTTTCCGAAAATGAATAAAGAGCTGCGGGGTAAAAAATTTACTGCCGATGATGAAGTCAAGGAGGCAGTTTCGGCGTATTTTGCAGATAAAGAGAAATCATTTTTTATGAGGGTATAAATAAATTAATTGAAAGATGTGAAAAATGTATCCGTCTTGCAAGTGAATATATTGAAAAAGAAAAATAATTTGGTTTTTTATTTCCACCCCTTGTCCCCCATTCCGCGAATATAAAAACGCTCCCTCGTATATAAACATTAAAGTTGACAGATATTCAATGTGTAAATGTTTAGTCCATCTTTTACGAATCCCCACAGAGAAATCGCAAGATATAAGATTGAAAGACCTCGGTGGTCAGAACTGCCAAGTCTTCCCCATGCGACCAATATCCTTGAGGCAAAAATTCGTTCAGGGAACGTCGAACATTCAATTCGGATGCTATTGGGATGGAGCTCCGCCCTCTGGAAAATGTAATCTCTTTATTCTTCATTCATTTGAGGAACAAGCCATTCTAAGTTACGTTACTCCAGTAATCGTTTTTCTTTTGTCAAAAAATAATTTATTCCAACGACGAGTACTCTTCCTCGTTGGAGGTTCAATATTAAACTTACAATAAAATGCACCCTGCACCGCAGTCTAAAACTCACTTACTGTAATAACGGATGCAAAAAATCTTGAGTTGGCTAGTAGTTATCTTGCTCACAACTGACGCTGTTGTGCGGCACTGTGCTCTAGTGGTGGTATTCAAAACTTTAGAGCGTCTTCATTCAAATGTAATTGTCAGAATTCAAATATAGCATATAGTACTGGAAGTATGCCAATTGATATTGTGTCCATTCTTTTGAATCATACTGTACATCTTAAATTTCAGTGTAGTGGTAGTACTATGTAGTAATTGATATTCATGGCAATTTCCATAAATTACATTCTGAATAAGAATAAGGTGATATTAAGCACTTTTTTTATTTCTGAAACAATCGCCAAAATTACATTGTTTAAATTTACAACGATCATCAATTAAATCTTGAAATTTTTCTTCACAGCTGCCTTCACTGCCCTACTGTTCTTAAAGAGGCTTGAATAAAGAAGAGAAAAAAGTACTTGTCTGATATACCAATTCTCTGAATGGTTTAGTAAGGGTGCAATTAATTTTCCAACATCTTCTTCTTTCATCGAAAAGTTATTTGACTTTGCAAACTCTTGAGATTAGTCCAGTATTCTTTTAATTGGATTATTAAAATGCCGTTGCATTTATTTCCGATAGATGGCTTATGTTGTATGTATTTAATGAATTTTTAAATTTACGATCTCAGGCATATTTCGCAATTAACACATAGTTTCCATTCTATGGAAAGAGTGCGTCTATTGATCTACAATTATTGTATATTCTATTCGTTCTGGAAACACAGTTTCACTTAAAAATAATAATCTTTAATGCCCAACAGTTTCAAAAACCAATTACAGGACATATTACTGAACTTAAAAATAAAAATAAAAATAGGTGCAGTTAATGTAATACAACGAAAAAATAAGAGACTAATTAACCAAAAATATTAACACTTATAATAAGGTAGTGCAAGTCATTTGAAAACTAAATGAACAATAAATGTTGATTAATCAAAGGGATCCACCTATAATCCATTGGCATTTCTGCACATATGTACAAGTAGAGCCTTGTAAAGAACATTGGTTCTTGCTCTAGGTATTGAGAAAGTTGCCGACGATCTAGTATCAAACCTAGGTTCGAGGAAATCAATTTGAGACAATAGCTCAGTAGAATCAATAAAATTATTTATTAATTTATAAAAACAACCACCACTAGTTTTCTCCCTGCGTATACAAAGGGAATCAAAATTATGTCTAGCAAGTAGATCCTCATTTGTCGTATCAAAGTCAAAATAATGTCCATCAATTCTATAAGATAAATATTTCAAATATCTCTTTTGAACACGCTCCAGGAGTAACTGCTGGTAATGGTAATGCGGGTACCACACTACTGAAGCGTATTCCATTCTGGATCGGACAAGAGAACAGTAAAGAACCTTCAAAGTGTGCAGGCTACTAAAACCCTTGCAAGACCGAATAAGGAACCCAAGACTTCTGGAAGATGATGTAATTATGTTACTTATATGCTTAGAAAAGCTAAGATGCGAGTCCAACAAAACACCAAGATCCTTGAAGTTGTATACTCTACGAGGGTAGTTTGACAAGTAGTGAGAATGGAAAAGAAACAATTTTTTAAATACAAAATAATTTTTATTTTTCAATATATTCTCCTAAAAGAGCAATACATTTATTTCAACGGTGCTCCAATGCCCTTATGCCATCTCTAAAATGCGATTCCGGAAGGCTTGCATAATACTCATTTACGAAGATGATAAGCTCGTCGTTAGACGAAAATTTCTTTCCACCTAGTACCGTTTTCAATTTTGGAAAAAGGCGGAAGTCGGAAGGGGCTTTATCCGGCGAATAAGGCGCATGCGATACTAATTGGAAATGCAACTCGTGGATTTTGGACATGGCAACTGTGCTGGTATGCGTTGCAGCGTTGTCTTGGTGAAACAGAATCTTTTTCTTTCCTATTCCTGGCCGTTTAGCACGAATCTCAACATTTAATTTTTGTAGAAGTTCTGCATAATATTGTCCGTTTATTGTGGCACCTTTCTGAAGGTAATCAATGAGCAAAATACCCTTTGAATCCCAAAAAATTGATGCCATCATCTTGTTAGCCGATAAAGTGGTTTTCGCTTTCTTTGGAGGTGCAGAACCACGTTCTAACCATTGTTTGGCCTGTTGTTTATTTTCGGGTGTACTGTAGTGTATCCAAGTTTCATCGCAAGTAGCAAATCGCCTACAAAAATCAACCAGGTTCTGCTTATAAAGATCCAAACACTCATTGGAAATGCGCAAACAAGTGAACTTTTGATCAGTCGTAAGCAATCGCGGCACTCATCTTGCCGAAAACTTGGAAAGGCCCAATTCTTTCGTTAAAATGTGGTGTACGCGTTCTGTTGAAATTTTTACCGTGTCTGCTATCTCTCTCACTTTGAGTCTTCGATCTTGCGTAATAATATTATGGATTTTTATAATCATTTCCTTTTGAGTGCTCCAGAGCGCGCTTCATCAATACAGCTTGTTCTACCACGTTTAAATTCATTTACCCATCTACTTATTATGGCGGATGATGGAGCAGATTCACCTAATGTTTCCCGTAACTCTTTTATTTCGGTAGCTTTCATACATTTAATTACGAAGTATTTAATCACCGCACGATACTCTGCTTTTTCCATTTTAACAAAACGACGTGTTGCTTCTTCTTCAATCAGCTGTCAAAAATAAACTAATCAATCGATTTATCTAAATATCGAAATGTAAACATATAAATAGGCAACTTAAACTACAGTGCGTTTGTTTTACAAATTAGAGTACCACCTATGTGTCATTCTCACTACTTGTCAAACTATCCTCGTAAGTATAGTAGATTAACAAACATTATAGTCATAGTAAAGAGGAGTGTCACTTCTGTTAAAAGAGAGAACAGCACATTTGTCGATGTTTAGCTGTATCTGATTATGGGTACACTATTCGTCAATAATGCACAGATTTGTTTGAAGATTAGTGCTATCCTCAGGTGACTATACTGCTAAAGAATTTTAGATCGTTGGCATAAGCTAACACTCTGCAATCAAGACGTTCCAAGAGATCGTTAACATAGATATTGAATAACTTCTGCCGAAAAGGAGAGAACATTGTGTAGACTTATAAAAAGTTACTTACGAATTTGTTCGAAATAATTATGAAAGACAGATTAATTTCTTTCTTTTAATGAACATAAAATTTGTAATGATACGTAGCATGAGTATAGAATTAGATTGACAGTTACAGTCGTGATCGTAATGATTGAAGATATCCTAAAAGCACGAGACAGAAATATATATACACTAATTTTAGTGCACGATTTTAGTAAAGCTTTTGTTAGTGTGTCTCATTAATTATTATTGGATAGATTGTATTATTATGGTCTAAAAGCAAATGCACATAGACTACTGCGTCCTGCTTTTAAAGAAGAAAGCAAGCAGTGTGGTGGACGAACAACTAATTGAATGTGAAAAAACTTGCAACTGGAGTTCCACAAGGATCGATGCTGTGGTCAATATTATTTATTATTTAAATACACGATAACTAAAAATATTATTAATAATTAGGGTCTGTTTATACGCTGATGATAAATAAATTTTAATCAAAGAATGGCCAAAAGAACTCGAATTGACATTGAGCAAATCACGCGCATCCAGACGAGAAGAAATAATCTTTTAGGGAGTGCTAATCGACGATAAATTGTGTTGGTTCAATCATATTTCATCATTATGCAAAAAACTATAGCCATCTACACTATAAGACGAACAAAAGCATCGTAACTCATCAAACCATATATTTCCAACTTCTACAGTATTGCTTCCTATGGGATTCTCGTGTGGAGGATGTCTGCACAAATCTTGCAAAAGAAAGCGCTAAGGCTACTGGGTATTTTGAATCATGTCATGAAATTTTCGAGCAGGAAAGGATGCTTACTATTACAAGTATCAACATATTACTTGTGTAAGATTCGTGCATACGAATCACTCCCATTTGATAAGAAGAATAGTGAGCTGCATAATCATGAGATCAGAAATAGGAATGCTCCACATCACCATCTAAAAGCCACACAACAAAGAGTAGATTACTAGGAAGTCAAATCGTATAACAATTTACCAGCAGTTGTTAGAAACTTGAGTGATACTGAGTTTGATAGGATAGAGTGAGAGCTTTTCCCGAAACTGATCTTTTTACTCAGTTGACGAATTCTTTAGGCAAAAATTTTAGATTTTATTGACAAATAGTGTTTCTATAACATTTGTATTTGTGAATATATGTATGTACTTATTTTCTACCGTATTTATATTATTATACATTGTTGCATATTTTCATTCTGGTGTTTACGGCGTATAAGACGCAATTCGCTCTAGTCGACCGTCGAAGATTAATGATGACATAATAAGGGCATAATTGAAACAAATTACTATTTTGCATATTATGGAGCGCTGAGGCAATTAAAATATCAACTTAACTTTGGGGCAACTTAATTACGTCAGTCAGCTCGAAATGAACTGAAAGAAGTTCACCTTATAAAACTCAATATCATCCGCGATTAACTTCTGAAACTTAGAACAAGTAGAATGAGCTGGACCCAATCCACATCAAAATATAACATTTGCCAGTAAAGGAGAGTGTAATGATATTTAAGCTCTTACAAAGGAATGTTAGAGTTAATTCAGATTGCTATTAACAACTCGATAAATTAAACTGAACCAATTCAGAAAAATAATCATAAATGATAAATTGTGAAAAAGTGGTTGTTTATTATGACAACACTTTATCACACACAAGTTTTATGACTCGGAAAAAAATGATCGAGACTCGCCTAGAATGTGTTGTCTCACACATCGTATAAATCAGACCTTACACCGACTACTGTTTGTCTGGTCTTTTGTAAAATGGTGGTGCAGATACAAATATGTATATCATTAATGAATATTCATTATTTGCATAAAATAAATGTTCTCGAAAACCACCTAAAATAACACAAATAATTTTTAAACAATCAATCAAATTAACCATGTTGAGGCTTTGGGGCAGGCACAGGCAAATAATGAGAAAACAAGAAGATAGAAGAAGCCAACAAACGGGTTTCATTTATGCGCTGAGCTAAACGATCGATCTCACTGTTATTCTTTTACTTAATTATTACAAAAATATGTAAAATAATATCCTTTATTATCAGGCGCCGGTCGTTATGTTACAAGGTCAATCTGAAAGTTACGTATGACTAAATCATGTATGTTAATTAAAATGAACTAAAAAACGTAACACACAGACAGCTTTATACATCGGTTTCATGTATGCATAATCTGTATAATAAGAAATCTAGGAATTTCCACAAAAAAGGCTACTAGAGAAAATAGATATTTTGGTACAAAGTACATTTTAATGTTAATGTGTCTGACCAAATCTTCCACATAATTCGTATAACCCAGATATGTACTCGTATATTGCAAGATAATTGGGAAATTGTATATATGTACAAATTTCTCGTGAGCTTCTGCTTCAATAGAGCTAAATATTTCGAATTGAATTGGCGTCTGAAGACTGTGAAGGCCAGTCCATTAATGTCATTTGCAACCCTTCACACTCTCACAGTTTGCTTGGATGTTCTGAACCGTTATCTTTATGTAGGATCTAATCTATATTGCTATCTTTAAACATCACTTATGTCGATCTTAGAATTCCTTTTTGGTATCGTTTTACGTTTAAAATACTGGTAAAGACGCAAGTCTGAAACCAGAGTACGGAGAGTGCTCGAATTAAACTCGCTCGCGAACAAATTCAATTCGAGCGAGCTATATTTTCTATATTAAAAGGAACTATTCTTACGAGTTGAGTTTGTGCTCGCGAGCTAAATAATAAAACTCGCGAGCACAAATTTTAAAACGAACGAATTAAATAAAATTGTCCTCGCGAGCAGAATTTTTTCCTAGTCTGCTCACGAGTATAGTTTGTGCTCGCGAGTTAAATGATAAAACTCGTGAACACAATTTTTCAAACGAACGAATTAAATAAAATTGTGCTCGCGAACAGAATTTTTTCCTACTCTGCTGACGAGTCGAGTTTGTGCTCGCGAGTTAAATGATAAAACTCGTGAACACACTTTTTCAAACGAACGAATTAAATCAAATTGTGCTCGCGAGCAGAATTTTTTCCTAGTCTACTCACGAGTATAGTTTGTGCTCGCGAGTTAAATGATAAAACTCGTGAACACAATTTTTCAAACGAACGAATTAAATAAAATTATGCTCGCGGACGGGATTTTTTTCCTACCCTGACTGAAACCCTACCCGTCTAAACAAATCCAGACATAAACCTTCTTCATAAGGTGTTTCACAACGTGCTCTATAATACGTTCTTTGTCTGTTGACTATGCCTTCCTTACTGTATAATACAAATTTACCAAATTTACCATTAACATTCATGCTTTGGTTCTAAAATAATATTAAAAAATATACTTCTAGTTCCACAATGCACAATATCACGATAATCTGAAATTCGTTTGAAAGAAATACAATATTAAAAATTCATTTAGAATAGATTCAATTCCAAGTAGCACAAGTAAATTATTTACTTCAAAGGATTATAATTTCGCAGTTTTACAAAAAAGCTTTTAGCAACGCGTTATAAGTAAATCAAATAATGAAAAAATGTACAAAAATGGTAATCGGGGGAGTACGTCGATGTCAAATAATTAAGTGAATGATCGATGGTTATATTAGATCATAAAATTCAGAGTAAATATTGACATCAACCTCTGCGGATATTAGTATTTTTCAAACAGTCTTTTTCTACGTTTCCATATTAATATAACGAAAAAATATGTTCGTGAAAACACACAAAATTCCTGATATCACGCAGCATGGCTTTCTACCCCTGTAATTAGAAATTTTAAAAATTAAATTAGTGTCCTAACCGTATAAAGAACTCCATATCAAGCGAGTAATAATTTAATTCTTTGTGCGTTTCCAGAGACTAATTTATATTCGTTGAATACAATACATTATGTGAGCTTTTATGTGAAATTTTCTAAAGAACAAACGTAACAATTCGTTTATGAAATGTAACGATGAAAGAGAACTGTTAAAGACGAACCCACTAATTTGTTTATCGCTTTTACTTTCTGGTTATTATCAGTAATTGTAAATCATTTAGAAAATCTTTGTCAAACGTAGAATAAAGTTCAGTAAATTCTTTGGTATTACATGAATAACATGAAAAGACATTCAATACGAGAAGAAAGTTTCTAAACTTCGTTTCAATTGCGTTGACTTCAAAGATATAAACGAAATACAGTTCATTCCGGAAACTAGAAACTTTTTTCAGTTTTGCAATTATACACAGCATATATTGGTACGAATAGAAATGCATGATCAATACATGTCTAATTGCATGTCGGGCTTTGCGAAAGCACTTTTCTATTTTATCTGTTAAAAGCGCATACAGCGTAAACGAGATGCATATTAGATTCCGTTATTGGAAATACACTTATTGGCTACATCTACTAACTAACTAAATGTTATGCTATTTGCTTGCATTCATTGTTTGTTATTGTTTATATGTATGACAGAATAGAAAGAAATGGTCATAGAAATATTAATCTATAATACATATTTATTATATTTTATAGTTTTAAAGCTTTTTAAGTGTAATATATTTTAAATTGTTTTTGTTTATTATAAGTCTTTATTACATATGATGACAATGACGATCTCATCGGTAGATCTTTTGAAAAAATGCAACCTCCAAAAATAATGCAGGAAGTTGAATAATTAATAATTTTTTTATTGTCCAACGATTTTATTCACTTTTATGCAATAGCAAATATACAATTTTGGAAACTTATGCACCAAATGTGAAAGATTAGTGTGAGAATGGAAAAGAAAAACAAATTTTTTAAATACAAAATAATTTTTATTTTTCAATGTGTTCTCCTAAAAGAGTAATACATTTATTCCAACGGTGCACCAATGCCCTTATGCCATCTCTAAAATGCGATTCCGGAAGGCTTGCAAAATACTCATTTACGAAGATGATAAGCTCGTCGTTAGACGAAAATTTCTTTCCACCTAGTGCCGTTTTCAATTTTGAAAAAAGGTGGAAGTCGGAAGGGGATAGATCCGGCGAATACGGCGCATGCGGTACTAATTGGAAATGCAACTCGTGGATTTTGGACATCGCAACTGTGCTGGTATGCGAGGGATCGTTGTCTTGGTGAAACGGAAACTTTTTCTTTGCCATTCCTGGCCGTTTAGCACGAATCTCAACATTTAATTTTTGTAGAAGTTCTGCATAATATTGTCCGTTTATTGTGGCACCTTTCTAAAGGTAACCAATGAGCAAAGTGCCCTTTGAATCCCAAAATATTGATGCCATCACCTTATTTGATGATAATGTGGTTTTCGCCTACTTTGGAGGTGCAGAACCACGTTCTAACCATTGTTTCGACTGTTGTTTAGTTTCGGGTGTACTGTAGTGTATCCAAGTTTTATCGCAAGTAACAAATCACCTACTAAAATCAACCGGATTCCGCTTATAAAGGTCCAAACACTCATTAGAAATCGCGGGACCCATCTTGCCGAAAGCTTGGAAAGGCCCAATTTTTTCGTTAAAATGTAGTGTACGTGTTTTGTTAAAATGTTTACCATGTCTGCTATCTCTCTCACTTTGAGTCGTCGATCTTACGTAATAATATTATGGATTTTTATAATTATTTCCTTAGAAGCCACGATTTTGGGTGCTCCAGGGCGTGCTTCATCAACACAGCTTGTAATACCACGTTTAAATTCATTTACCCATCGACTTATTGTGGCGGATGATGGAGCAGATTCACCTAATGTTTCCCGTAACTAATCTTTTATTTCGGTAGCTTTCATACCCTTAATTACGAAGTATTTAATCACTGCACGACACTCTGCTTTTTCCATTTTAAGAAAACGACGTGTTGCTTCTTCTTCAATCAGCTGTCAAAAATAAACTAATCAACCGATTTATCTAAATATCGGAATGTAAACATATAAATAGGCAACCTAAATTACAGTGCATTTGTTTTATCAATTAGAGCGCCACCTATGTGTTATTCTCACTGCTTGTTAACTATCCTCGTACTCTACTTCAGGAGTACCACAGAGGTCAAATTTATTTAATATTTTCATTGATGACCTTATTAAATCTATCGATTGTCCTATATTAGCCTACGCTGATGCCATTATGATTTGAGACAGAATTGACTCGTTATTCCCTAGTTTACGTAAGATACAAGGACTTACACGTGGCACTTCGCAAATCCACACATCTGATAAATTGCTTGGAATATCAACTGTATTGTTGCTGTTTTAGGTGCTTTGCTCTAATTTTGTGTACTTTAAAACTATCTCCGCTATTCACTTTCACATCCCAATTTTCCTAATTAGTCTAAATCATATTCGTCATTCACACTTTCTTAATAATACTGGCAATATACCCAAAGCGTATTGATACATCTTCGGTTTGTTAATTTTTGAGTAAGTAGTTACGACTTATTTCTTAATCCTCAACTTAAGTCTGTGTTCCTGACGCTAGTCGTTAATTATATGTACAGTCTGTCACAGAGAAAACGGAACTTTTTTAAAACAAAACGAAAGCTTACGATTTTAATAAAATTCATTTATTTTATTCAACGTTTTGCACGGTCAATTAACATGTCCAAAAAATTTTTAAGTTTATCTTTAGAGATGTCCTCCAAAATCACTCTCTACGCCTTTTTAATGGCTTCGACATTAGCATAATGCTGTCCTTTCATCTGCAAATGTAGTTTGGAGAATAGATGAACGTCACAGGGGCCAAATCCGGTAAAAACGGTGAATAGTGGATGGTTAAAATGCCATTTGTAGTTAGAAAATCAGTAATAAGCGTCGAACTATGAGATGGTGCATTATCATGTAATAAACGCCAGCAATCATTTTTACTATATTGAAGGCGCACACAACGAATACGCACCAAAAGACGCTTCATAACTCCAAGATAATATACAGCATTGACTGTGTGATTATTTGGTAAAAACTCTGTGAGCTATACTTTTCAAAGCATAGAAACAAATCAACATTGTCTTCACTTTTGACTTCTAACGGTTTCTTTTCGGTCTTTCTTCGCTTGGATGCTTCCAGTCAGAGCTTTGGCAGTTGGTCTCTGGATCATATTGAAAACACCACCTCTCATCGTCAGTTACAATAAAATACCTGAAGTCTTCTTCTTTTTTGAGTCTTTAATCAAGTGTGTAATATTGGATTCGGAGGAATCTTTGATCATCATTTAGCTTGTGTGGTACAAACCTTGCACAAATCTTTCTCCGTTCCAAATGCTGTGTCAAGATGCGATGAATTGAATCTTTGGAAATATTTAATTCCATTCCCACGTATCGCAATAAGGATTTCGGCTCATTTCTCATAAAATTCACGCACAAGTTCGACGTTACTTTCCGTAGCAACAGATGTGATGAATATGCATCACCATACACTTGTTGCATCAAATTAAACGTTTCAGTAAACGATTTACCGAGATTAAATCAGAACTTGATATTTGCTTTTTGTTCAAAATTCATTTTTCGACCAATGCCAAACAGACGCTGTTACTTTATGCGCAATTTTTCTGCTTCAAATAATGCAAAAATCATGACATTTTGACATAACATTGGTGAAAGATCTACCTTATCGACGCATATTTTTTTTAATAGATTCGACGAATCAATTTATTAATTTTTGTTAATATTTGTGCACCAACAGTCTTCGTTGATGACATAGTATTCTCTAATTTCTTCGAGATATTTTCAATTGAAGTTGTCTACTCAATTCGTTCAGTCTTATATAGTCTATTCTTTATTTATATAAAATTTTCTAAGACTTTCTGCTTTTATAGCTCTTCTTAGACATGTAAATAAATAACTTTTGCTATATTGCATTTGCTAACTATCTTGGCTATTACTAAAATATATTTTGTTCTAAAGACGATATTTTCTAGGAAGCGATATTCTAACTCCTGCAATTAATTTAATTTGACTGACATCATAATAACAACTGTATGTATATATGTATGTACACAGTTATAAAAAAAATAGATATACCCATTAGTAATTATCAAATTATATTTTGGCTATTTAATGGATATATCTTCAGTAGTTTAGAATCAGAAAACAAAAAACGTAAACGCGATTATACATATTTCTATGACCATTAATAGAATGTCGCTCGATTAGAATTATAATTATTTTACGAAATTGCAGCGAATATAATGTATATGTATGTATCTTTTATTTTACTGGCAGATCATCAGTTCTACCATAAATGGGCTTTGCTCACCGACCCTGACGACATTGCCGGGGGACCCAAAGGCTACTTGAAATGTGATATTAGTGTAATTGGAAAGGGAGATAGTATTAAGGTTCCTCCCAAAAGCGAGAAAGATGAAGACGACATAGAAGCGTGAGTATACGACATTTGTGATATTTTTCTTATTTTCTGCATCTCAGCACAAGTGAAAATATTTTTGTTTTGTTTTATGTTAGATGTAGAAAATAAGGTTTAACATTTGAACTAAATACTAAAAGTTAATACCAGTAATAAATAATTACTGGTGAATTTATCAATAAAACATTATTATTATATAGATATAGATAGATATTAGATATTTTACTTAAAAACAATAATAATATATATTTTCCCAACAGATACAAAATCCTATTATAGGACAAAACAATAATAAAAAACATATGAAATGTTGCAAGCTTGCATTTAAAAACTAAATACACTAAATACAAACTTATAACTATACCAGATTTTTAGTAATTATTTTTAGTAATTACACATCATCACCCACAAGCATATGAAAAATGCACGTGCTCTGATAGAATATGAAAATGATAACTGCACTGATTAAGCATTGTTGGTATAGGAGTGTACTTTATATACGTATCCATAACCAGAAAGTTGTTAGAATAGACACATATTCTGTAGATAGACGATCTAATTAGTACATTTATCCTTGAAGATGACAAACGAAAAGTGTTTGCAAGTTTAGTCGCTTGCCTGGGAACCAAAATGTTTAACTTTGATGGAATTTCAGATGCGCCAAATCTATTATGAAGAAGATGATAAAGAACTTTTATGTCATTATGGTGTCTTAATATGGCTGCAGCCCCGAGGATAGTTCCCAGACTGACGAAGGGAAAGATACTTTAGAAAGACTCTTTGCATTAATTCTAGCGCATAGATATGTGTTTTATAAAAAGATGACCACGCCGATGACGCATATTCTAGTTTGGACCTAACAAAGAAAAAAAGTATTTAATATACTGTCAATTGATGAGAAGGACATGAGGGTTCTAATTATGAAACCCAAAGTTTTTTATGTAACTCAAATCCTTAATAATTTGGCATTTTTCAAGATAAGAATTGTTCAAATTGTAATTAAAATGAATTGAGGAACTTTTGCGAGTGAACGTGATAAATTTACGTTTAGAAATGTTCAAGTGAAGCCTATTGTCGGTTCACCATATATATATGGATAGCATTCGACTGTTTTTGAAGATGAGTGCAGTCATTGATATTGTTGTATCGTCTACAAATAATACAGTTTAGACAGTTGAGAATTTCGATAAGAATGTTTATAAGAATAGAGAACAAAAAAGGTCTGAGGTTTGATCCTTGCGGAACTCCAGATGTTGAGTGAAAAAGCTGAGATTTATAACCTTTATAATAAACACATTTAACTCTGTAAAATAAATAGGACTGCAATAACAAGAAAAATGACGGCGAAAAACTTATTTTAGCAAGCTTGTTTAGTAGTATTGAGTGATTTATCCGATCGAATGCTTTAGAGAAGTCAGTAAAAATGCGTCTACTTGAGTATTTTAATCAATGTTATCGGATAGAAATTGAGTAAATATTGTTAAGTTTGTGACTGTTGATTGCTCATTAATAAAATCATGCTAGCATTTGGGTATCAAACAGTCGATTTGCGGAAAAAATGGCAAAAAGGCAATTTTCAAAGGCTTTGGCGAAGCTGCCCATTATTGTGATCCGACGATAATCCTCAATGCAACCTACATCACCTTTCTTACATTCAGATATCATTCTACCAATTTTCCAGCAACAGGGAAAGGTACACGAAGGAAGTGAAAGATTGAATAGCTGATACAAGGGAGTAGTAAGAACGCTAGCGCAATCTTTAAACAAGAAGCTAGGGATATCGTCATTATCCATGGTAATGGCATTCTTAAAGTTTTTTAATGCGAAAACATCTGACTCTCGAATTAGAAGTACAATACATTAATTAGGGGACTACTAAAATAATTCTGGGTGCCAACAGCAGACGTTGAGATATATAATGAGTAGACAGATTGGAAAAAGTTGGCGAATTTATTGATATTGACTATGGTTGAGTGAAAAGATCGCCATTCATGTTTTTCAGGGGATTGGATAATCCGTTATTATATTATTATTATTATATTATATTTCATGGAATCCCTAAGTATTTATAGTATAGTATTTTGGAATTTCTTTTTATTTTTCTCTTCTAGGAATTTTTTTTTCTAGGAATTCAGTAAAATGTGTTTCTTGATAGGCGCTTACACAAATACATATCAACGATATAAATAAATTCAAATAATCATGTACTTTACTACATAAATCAATCATTACACGCCAATTCAGCATAAGTATACTATATATGCTGTTACAAATGATCAATCAGTATTCAATAATACCATATATAAATTGACATAGCTCTAGCATTTTTGATATTATAAGTGCAATAATGTTCAATAATAGTTAAACTTGGAAAACAACGATTACTGAAATCAATAGACAAATTTATAGTACGAGTAGATTGCTCCAAATCTTCATCCGCAATCAGTGCACTCTCACGTGTGGACACAATATGTTATTGTTAACACTAAATTTAGAATGCGTTATTTATTATTGACGATTGTATTAATTTGTACTTGATAATAAATATTAAAGTATTTGTTAAAATAAAATGAAAAAGCTATATTACATAAATATTTTTTTTGTTAAAGCAATCGACCTGAAAACAATTTTCTCAAAAATACTATAACAAGTACCTTGCAGATTCCGTTATAATTTTATTGAGTATAGATACAAATATTTGTTTTTGTCGAGATCCACTGTTAGCTGTGTTTTATATGGCGTACTTAAAAATCGCATATTTAAATAACTATAAAATTCTTTTTATAAAAGCAAGTTGCTCATTTTGTTTGCAATAAACATCTATTACCCTGTTATCGAAAAACGCACATTGAGTTTTAGATGTTTCGTTTCCTCCTTTTCCATTAAAAGCGCTCTTTTATTTCGAACTTTATCTTCTTATGATACCTATAATACCCAACAGTTCACACAAGTGTTTTCCTGCTGAATTTATCTTTTTTTTTTTTTGAATTCCATAATGGTTTTATATGTATACAAGTTTTGTTTTTCCGTAGAAGATAAGACCTTTTAAAAACAAAAAATCGTGATTCGGTATGAAGTTGCACAATTAGTAAAAATACGAATTTACAAGTACATTAATTAAAAATATGAATATGAATCTCCCAAGTTCACGCTACACATTGGTTTTATTCAAGGCTTATCATTGTCCGTGAAGGAATGCATCTTTTCATCATTTCTCGTGAGAATTAATTGTTATGTAGAACTAAAATATATTGTAATGTTAAATAATAATGATGTTCATATGGTTTATACATATTGCTCTATGTAAGCTATATACAATTACATTTTTTCAGATCTCGTATTACTAACAAATAGATTGCTTGATGGAGTATATGTTTTATGCTATGGATATTTCTTAAACCTTTTTTATGATATACAAGGTGTTCGAAATGTTCTCGGCTTGGCAAAGAAAGCAGATCTCGTATTACTAACAAATAGATTGCTTGATGGAGTACATGTTTTATGCTACAAACCTTTTTTATGATATACAAGGTGTTCGAAATTTCTCGATGTATTACTAACAAATAGATTGCTTGATGGAGTGCATGTTTTATGCTATGGATATTTCTTAAACCTTTTTTATGATATACAAGGTGTTCGAAATGTTCTCGGCTTAGCAAAGAAAGCAGATCTCGTATTACTAACAAATAGATTGCTTGATGGAGTACATGTTTTATGCTACGATTATATCTTAAACCTTTTTTATGATATACAAGGTGTTCGGAATGTTCTCGGCTTGGCAAAGAAAGCACAAGCATTCCAAGAAATTTTTTAGTCACAAAGTAACACAATGCATGTAGACTAACGACATTCCAATTACTGTTACCGTCACTATAATACAATGTTACCTTTTCAACCTTTAAGCAGGCGGTGTTTCGGTGGTCAAAGGTAAGGGCTGCATTGTATTGCCTACATTAGCAGTAGGCAATGTGTCACTTGACAAAAGGTTATATAATGGTAAAACTAAAGAGTAAATTTTCATTACTTGTTTTGAAAACGGACATAGATCTTTGAAGAATTTCGTAAATGTCCTCCATCTCTTGCAAGACTTACCATTGCTATTATCAAAAGGTATTATCAACTGGGTTGAGTATTTGCACGCAATTCAGGATATCCTGTACATAATATTATAAATTTTCATTTGAATGAAAGGATCGAAAACAATAATGAAAAGAATGAATACAACATTAGAAAATCAATATACTATACAAAGGGTACTAGGAGAGCTTTGTAATACAGCTTTGTTTATTTAATTTTTTCAAAGTAATTTTCTCTACACTCAATACACACCCCGCAACCAATCTTTAAAAAAGTTCTGCCAAGTTTCACTAGGGAGTAAAGCACACTCGTTGTCCCAAGCCCGCAGAAGGTCATCATCATTGGAAAACCACCGCCCTTTTAGTTTCACTTTCACATGCGGGAACAGTGTAAAGTCGCAGGAGCAAGATCTGGACTGTAGGGATGGTACTCGAGAAGTTCCAATCCTGTTGTGATCAAATATTCGGTGCAGGCTTTGGCGCGGTGAGCTGGAGTATTATCGTGATGGAAGACCAGGTGACCATTATTTGACTTTGACCGCAGGTTCTTGATAGATTCAGTGACTTTAGGCAGGCACTGTTCAGTACAAAGGGTACTAGGAAAATTTTGCAATAAAACTTTGTTTATTTAATTTTTTCAAAGAAATTTCCTCTATACTCAAAACACCTCTCCATCCTCCGAAACCAATCTTTAAACCAGTTCTGTCAAGTTTCACTAGGGAGTAAAGCACACTCGTTGTCCCAAGCCCGCTGAAGATCCTCATCACTGGAAAACCACCTCATTTTAACTTCATTTTCACATGCGGGAACAGTGCAAAGTCGCAGGGAGCAAGATCTGGACTGTAGGGAGCGTGCTCGAGAGTTTCAATCCTGTCGTGGTCAAATATTCGGTGCAGGCTTTGGCGCAGTGAGCTGGAGCATTATTGTGATGGAGGAACCTGGTGTCCATTCTTGACTTTGGCCGCAGCTTCTTCATAGATCCAATGACTTCAGGCAGGCACTATTCAGTATACCACTTAGCTATGACTGTCTTCTGTGTGTCCAAAACGACGCGTTCCATAATTCCACTCGATTTGAAAAATACATTTTCTTCTTCACAGATCGGGATTTTCTGACAACTATGGATGTGTCCTCATCATCAAAGACCCAAACTTTGTTTTGAGCTTTGGTTGGCACATCGTAATACTACAGCCAAGCCTCGTTACCTGTCACGATTATGTTCACATACCGAGATTGTCCCTTATTAAACTTTTTTAACATCTCCCGGCACCAGGTCACACGTTGTGTCTTCTGCTCTTCAGTCAGTGGATGCGGCACCCAGAGAGAACAACGTTTCTTCAAGTGCAAATGATCATGCAGAATCTAACGAATTACTGGTGCATTTAGGTCTGAAGTACCCTCTATCTGTTGGTAGGTCACTCGCCTGTCCTCGCCAAGCATTTTCCTCGCAGTAGTAACGTGTTCCTCCTAAACTTCGTGGCCTTCCCGGCCTCTCAGCATCCTCCACAGTTAAATTTCCCCTTTGGAATTCTTTATACCACCAGAATATCGTTGTGCGATGTGGACAAACATCACCTAGTGCAAGAGTCATTTTTTTGAAACACTGGTCTATGTTCAAACCACGCACGAAATTATAACGCAAAATTGCCCTTACCTCATTTCGGAATCACGATGCAATCGCAAGCACTTTACACTCTCACTGCTAATAAATAACTGATCCCATCGACATGGCGCGGCGGTTACCATGCACGTATGAACATGTATCAACATGCAGCAACTAGCAGCTTCCTACGATGCAGTGTTGCGTCATATTGCAAAACTTTCCTATAATATACTTTTGAAACCCAAAAGAATATTGAGCGTAAATATTAATAAAAGTAAACAACGAATACATTAGGACCAAATAATTATTCCAATATATATTATTTTAAGTTGATGTATTGTTTATTTAGAAAATAATTTATTGATTGCTAGGCCTTGTTATAAGAGAACCTTCCCTGAGAAGCATAAATTTTTTGAGACTCTCAGGGTCTTGGAAAGTAGCTCATGAAAGTTATGTGGAACTTTTTTAAAATTTTTAATTATCGCATATTCTTGAATACCTTATATTACGATCTATAGCAATATGTATATACAACAAAGAAAGTACGCAAAAACTAATTAAAATATATATTAATCCAAGGATTAAAACTTAATAAATTAAATTTTAATTCTTGGATTAATATTTACATCGCTATCCTAATTACGACACATACATTTTAATGGCTATTGTACAGGAACGCTTCGCTTGCAAATTTTGAGAAAGTATACTCCTAATTACACGAACCTAATTAATAACTTCTCGTGTTTGGTAATATAATACACGCTTTAAAAAATGTTAATGAGTTGAACTTGAACTTGAACGAAAGGACCATCTCCTACATTATATTTTGTTTATGTTTGATTTCATTGTAAATTATATTTTTAAATATTTAATGTTTAAATTTCAAAGTATCTTGCGTGTTGTAATAATGTGCGCGTGTTTCTCTGACGTCATATACGGGTAGGAAATGTCATAAATGTAAACAACTACCTTGTTGGACACATTGACATGAAAATGGTCGAATTAATTTAAAAAGTTTTCATTTGAACGTATATTATAAGCTTTACAGATATTAAATTTAACTGTCCTTATTTAAAATAGGAAATAAATACATAATTTACTTTATAGAATGTTAATTGGAATTGAGTTAGTGTGGAAGGACTAGCGGAAGCGACATTTCTATTAATATTTTGCATTTGATTTGCAATTTTCTTTTTCTTCATTCCACTATCTTCGTATTATTAAAGTTAATTACTGGTAATAACGACTCATGTAAATATTAAAGAAGTGTAATTTTCTCGGTGTCTTTTCTTAAATGTAATTATTTGTTTCGTTTGGCAAATTGACATTACGAAATTCTAAAAATAGTTTTTACAAGTTCAACTAAAACAACTATGCTATACAGTACCATAATTAGTTATTTAATAACTAATCATTAGAGATGATCAGTAACGCGCCCGGTACGAGTTCAACTAGCGTGGAGGATGATTTTATTTACAACTATATCGCACAATCGTGTGTTAGTTCGTTCGAGTCGCTTTTAGAGTACGTCTCGCTGATTCAAGTATCCTTCATCATCAGCATTATCATCATCTGGATCCTCTTATACTAATAAATGTCTGGATTTTCTTCATCTGTCTCTTCAATTCTCTGAGAAGGTTGTTACGGTTTAATTTACATATTCTAAATTATTTGTTTCATTTGCGAAAACTCTGTATAGTGTTTGTATTTGGTTAATATCATGTATGTTCAAATTTCGTTATTAGCACTTTATTTCTATTCCGTTTCATACAATGTAACTTTCGTATATTCAGTATTTATTCAATTATTTTAAGGGCCAATATTGCATATAGTAAAACGGAGTGTATTTCAATAGTATTTGATATATGCCGCATAAGCGAATTTTATTATGCTATATACTAAAACCGTGATGTCATCCTTTATGTCTAACTTACTCTCGCCGCATCGATAGATGAGTTGCAAGTGCGCGTAATACTCTATGTGGTCTACGTGTCGATTAGGCTTTTATTCCCGAATGTTCTGGAACGTTTCGCCTCCGAATCCTTCATCTCTAGCATTACCAGTGTGTACGTTAGGCAGAATAGAATCAGAGGTTGAAACGGGCGATCGCTTAGTACCCGAGTCGGAGCTCCTCAATTAGAGGAATATACGAGATATTCAGAATTAACTAAGTAATAGTTTGTATTAAATAAAATCAACGATATTGAATGTAGGAAAGACCATATTATTTATTCAAAGAAAGCGCCGTAAAATTTGGAACGCAATTCACATAGAAAGCCCTGAATAACAACTGCAGGGTTTCCTTTCTTGGTTCTTTCTCCCTGGGTGTTTCGCCCCTTGCGGCTGAGCATCCTCCCCTCACCAACGCGTGAAACTATCGAGAAGACACACGAGCAGGTCAGACCGATTTATTTTGTCGTAGACACAGATTGAGAAACGCATGTGATTTATGTTATAATACGTAAAATATTGTCCTTGGTATTAATTATAGAGCGTGTATATATATATATATATATATATATATATATATATACAGGGTGTTTCAAAAAGAATATGCGTATTTCGAATGCATATATTTATAAAACTTTAAGACATACGAATATGAAACTTTACACACATATTTAAGAACCTCTCAAGTTCAGATTACAGATGTTCAATATGTCCTCCATCAGCGATACGAACAATATCACATCGATACTCAAATTCCTCTCATACCCGGGCAAGCATGTCCTTCGTCACTGATGTTATGGCAGTACGGATCCGGTTCTTCAACTCTTCCAGGTTCTGTGGGAGTGGTGGTACATAAACGTTGTCTTTAACGAAACCCCACAGGAAGAAGTCACAGGGTGTCAAATCCGGTGACTGTGGAACCCAGCTGAGACATGCTAAGTCGCCAGCTCCTTGACGACCAATCCAACGATTCGGTAGAGTTTCATTCAGATATTCGCGCACTTGGCGACTCCAGTGAGATGGTGCCCCGTCTTATTGAAAAACGAAGTTGTCTTCGTGCAGCCTCGGAAACAACCAGTTTTGTAACATAGCGAGATACTGCTGACCGTTAACCGTGTTTCCATCAAAGAAGAATGGGCCGTAAACAGATGATCGGAATATCGCACAAAACACATTCATATTAGGTGAATCTCGTACATGTTAAATGGCTGCATGTGGGTTCTGTAGACCCCAAATTCGAACATCGTGTTTGTTTAACAGATTACTAACATGGAAAGTCGCTTCAATAGCATCATGAATATCGTTACAAAATGTCATACGTTTCCGTTTGTCATCACGACGCAGAGCTTGTAACAACTGTAACTTGTACGTCTTCATAACCAACCGACGTCTCAAAATACGCCAAATTGTTGTTGTAGGCAGTTGTAACTCCCAACTGGCACGACGAGTTGATTTTGAAGGATTACGTTGGAAAGCAATTTGAATTCATGCAACATTTTCTTCAGAAACACGAGGGCGGCCAGGACTCTTTCCTTTACATACACATCCTGTATCTACAATGTCGATACCATCTACGAATGTTCTACCCGTTCGGAGGATCAATTTCGTAGCTCAACTTGAAACGTCTATGCACTGTAATCACGGAATTGCACTTCGCAAACTCTAGAACACAAAATGATTTCTGCTACGGAGTAGCCATTTTAAACATATAACGGTTACCAAGAAAAACAGAGGACAACTAACATCTCGCGGCTATTAAATAAACTAGACTATGTATTCGTTTCTCCAATAGCCGAGCCGAGGCGCAGCGATCGATAGCTTGAACAAAATAATACTTTGTAATACGCATATTTTTTTTGAAACACTATAAACACACTATATATATATATATATATGCTCCATGATCGCTTTCGAACTATGTTACTGTACAGGACCCATTTTTCATCACCAGTGATGATTCTTTTTAAGAAAGGGTCGTTTTCATTCGTCTAAGGTGCATATCGCAAAAGTTGATTCTTTGTGTTAAATGAATTTCTTTCAATTCGTGAGGTACCCAAATATCAAGCTTCTTAACTAGCCCAAGATATTTTAAATGTCTTTCAATTGTTGTGTGCGATACATGTAGCCTCTCCGCAACCTCTCGAACAGTTATATGACGATCCTCTTCAATTATGACTTTGATTTGGTTATCATCAACTTCAGTAGGCCGACCAGAACGTTGCTCATCTTTGAGGCAAAAATCTCCAGAACGAAATTTTTTATACCAATTCTGACACGTGCGCTCTGTTAAGCAATTAGCACCATAAACTTCACATATCTTTTTGTGAGCCGCAGCAGCTTTCTTTCCTTTACGGAAATAAAATAGTAAAATATGTCGAAAATGTTCGTTTCTGCACTCCATTTAAAATTAACCCACAACTAATAGCTTTAATAAAAATCACGCACTACTTGCTTCTGAAGTTACATCAATGTGACTAGTATCACGCGACAAACGGTAAAGTATAGCACTAACATACGTTATACAAAAAATAAAGCAACGCTCTCTATCAGTAATAACCGAAAGTACTTAGTTGCCAACCCAATATATAAAAATAAAATGCTTCATGAACGTATAATTACAATCAAACACATTTTACGTATTTTATTTCATCTTTTATTTATGAATTAAAAATGAGAATATGAATATAACATTCATTGTTTCTTTTTCTAAATATCGTTTTATATATTGCATACTCTATATATTAACAAACAGTCTTTACAAATCCTAATTTCATAATAAGTTCGTTGAAGGTTGGCTTTGTGCTTTATATCAAAAAGATATTTATAAACCCGCAATTTTTTTTCTCTAAAAAGCTTTCATATTTAAATTATGCTAATCAATTTTCTCACATGCAATCCTGCGGCTACAAATTTTTTCATGAAAGTTTATTTGAATTTAAAGATGAGTTATAAAGAATTTGAAAGGCAAATCTTTTAATAAGGATAAGATATAGACTCGAGAGCCTCTTTGAGAGAGAAACAAAAATTAGTATGAACCAACCCTGCAAATTAACAGTGAAAATCCCACTTAGCATATTTAGTTAATAAATGTTGAGTAGTTTTATAAAATTTACTGCGTAAATTTAAGCATTTACATTAAAAATGTACATTTTGTAAAATATTTCTTTTTATAATGTTATGGTTTTCCAATTTTGTCTTAAGAAAATCAAACCACTACAATTTATACTCACCTCTTCTAGAAAAGCAGTTTTCTTTTTAATCCTGTTTTCGTACTTTTAATATTTTTATTTCACTGTAATTTACTGACTTTTTTGTTTGTTCATGCATGCATTAGCTATGTATTTATTTGTCTTCTCTCTTACATAAGTTTTCCTTTAATTACTTTTTCGTTTTACTATACTGTATTAATTATTACTTTAAGTTTATTTTTCTTGTATTGATTTACCCTATTATTAGATTGTACGAGGGTAGCCGTTTATATTTCGGGAATAGCAAACAAAAAAAAATTTTTGTTATCGAAAATAGTTTCATTGCTTTCCAAAATATTCTCCTTGAAAACCAATGCACTTTTGTATTCGTTTAAACCAATCCAAAAAGCATCGCTGCCACTCTGAAGGAGGTATCTCCAAAACATGAGTTTTGAATGCCTCAACTGTCTCATCCGGCGTAGAAAACCGTTGACCACGAAGTTTATTCTTCACGTGTGGGAACAAAAAGAAACCACAGGGTGCTAGATCAGGACTGTACAGCGGATGGCTCATCAATTCAATTTGAACCTGTGAGAGCTCTCATTGTCATGGCGGAGAATGGTTTGTTTTCCTTGTTTCTTCAAAAACTTTTGGCAAACAAATAATTTATACCATTCCGAATTGACCGTTCTACAACTTTCTAAAGGCACGGTTGCAACATGACCGGTTTTTCCGAAAAAACAGGCGACCATTTGTTTTGATGTGAGCCGAGCGCGAACAGCTTTTGTTGGTTTTGGCTCATCTTAGAATCCCCACACAGTCGACTGCTGTTTACTGTAGGTCTCATACGTATAGATCCAAGATTCATCGCCTGTGACGACTTTATAGATGTTCTTGGAAGCACCGCCATTGTATTTTTTGTGCATTTCTTGGCACCAATCGACGCGAGTCCTCTTTTAAGCTATGTTATATCCAACCTGAACATAGCTTCTTAATGGCTAAATGTTCATGCAGGATCTTATGCACGCTGGTGTTACTAATACCTATAGATGCCATGGTATATCAAATGACGGTCTTGCTTTATTAGTTCCGACACTGCATTAATGTTTTCCGACACAACATTTGTGGGACGACCTTCACGAAATTTATCGTACAAAGAACACCGTCCGTCCAAGTTTAAATTCACTATATCAACGATATACTATAGTTTTCGATGGTGCTTCATCACCATATAAAGAATTCAGCTCGTTGATGCATTCTTGTTGAGATAATCCACGCCGAAGGTTATGAAAAATAATTGCACGAAAATGTTCGCGAGTTAATTCCATTTTTTAAATGACATATAATTTTCAAGTTATTGTCAACAATAGAAATAGTGACAGGATAATAAAACTGTCGAGGTAAATATATTGTCAAAAATGACAAACTTCACGATACAGTCATCAGATCGGGTTGTTGCGTCCGATCAACAGTGTTGCTAGTTCCCGAAACATAAACGACTACCCTTGAATCATGTTTATAAATTTTAAAAATTTTGAAAGAAAATATTCACAAGCAATAACCATTAAGAGGAAAGGTTAACGTAAACGTTAATCGGAAAAATAATAATGAAAAATATGTATATATATATACATGTCTACATTTTTCACAGTAATTCTTTTTTAAACTAACAAATTGTGAACGGTCGTGAAAGAAAAATTCTGTTTCAGGAATTTATTACTACCTGATGGGGTTCCCATTGACCGACAAAGAGCTCGCTTCATAGTGAAGATTTACAGAGCTGACGGTCTACCCAAAATGAACTCATCCATAATGGCCAATGTCAAGAAGGCTTTCACTGGTGAAACCAGCGATCTCGTAGACCCATTTGTACAAGTGTCCTTTGCAGGTTTAACGGTATGTTTACATAAAATTTATCTTATCGAACACAAAGCCAACTCTCCTAATTTTTAACTTGTACCTGTCAGCAACGTGCTAACATTTATATTCCTAACATATATTTTAACCAGTTACGAAACCCCATCGTCTGAATTTACATTTAATATCAC
Source organism: Dermolepida albohirtum (assembly GCA_031893035.1). Classification (NCBI taxonomy): domain Eukaryota; kingdom Metazoa; phylum Arthropoda; class Insecta; order Coleoptera; family Scarabaeidae; genus Dermolepida; species Dermolepida albohirtum. Next base: position 175,287 of record JAVIWB010002452.1, on the reverse strand, counting down.
TGCTACAATACATGTAATACGTGTAACTTGGCGAATCAAGAAGTAGCTAATTATGCTTTAATACATGTATGAAAATTGCACAAACGTTCAAAATTATTATTAATAATGAAGAGTATATTTGTCTTTTTATATATTTTGAGATATATTAAATCAATTTTTATGGCTCGTTAATTATTTAGTTTCACCATGTTATTTTGTTACGCGCACTTTGTTATTTTCGGGTCTGCTTATATGTAAATACATAAGTAACATAACAAAGGAAAATCCTCAATATTTTTTATAATTTGGAATATTTAGAATTCATATTGGTCAAGATATTTTCATTTCTGCTTATGGAAGAATAGACAGTTGAATTATTCCAAAAAAATATTTAAAGCAGTAGTTTGCTCGCTTGCCTGTTTAAACTTTGAACCCTTCTATCTTTAGGCGTAAGGCTATTTGAGTTGAGTTTTAGTCATACACACACTTTTCCATTTTATTCTGTCTATACCATACTTGCGGCATCCTTTTATCTGATACCTTTGTTTTGCAGATAACCCTGGATTTCCTCCTCTCATGAATATATTGGTCCTCCTCTTCCTCTTTTCACTCAGTTCTCGTTCATATACTCTCCTAGCTATTCTATCGCTACTTATACGAAGCAAGTGGGCATACCATTCCAGTTGTTTCTCTTCAATTTCATCATGTATTAGTGATATATTAAGCTGTTTTCTGTTCACGGTGTTTCTTATTTCGTCTTCTTAATAATTTGGCTACGCAATCTCATTTCGGCAGCGTTTGTTTTGCTATTTATTTTATTGTTCAACGTCAATTCTCGTTATGCAAACAATGAAACAGTTCAAACATAAGAAACACTTAAAAATTGTGTTATAATATAACATAACTTCTAATCTTTATAAAGAACATAAAATAATAATGTAAAAATATAATATCAGAACAATTGAAAAATTAAATCATCTTTCCGTCAAAGCAACCAATGTCAGAAATTACTACCTCGCATACAAACCTTGACATTTCTACAATTAAATTTGAAAACATTTCGTTCTTAATGATTCTCATTTCACTCTGTAAGATGTCCCAGAGCTATTGTTTAGAGGAAGGAACTTCTCTTCTTACTTATCTGTTAAATTCACATCACAAAGTTTGATTAGATTTAAAGTTTTGTGGAGGCCATGATATTTTTATCAATATTATTACGTTGTTTGTTCTCTAAGAAATTTCGACATAACCTTGCTCTATCTTTTGGATGATTGGGTCGCCAAATATAAAATTATCAATTTTCACTGGATCTCCTGTACCTTTGTACGACAAGCAACCCCAAACTCGAATACTGCAGCCCTCATTTTTGCGGCGGATACAACGCAACTACGCAACAATTTTTGCACCATTGGCACGGAAATTATTCACTTCTACTTGAATACATGAAATTTTAATTTGTCAGGGCAAACCACTTTCTTCCATCGATCATTCACGATGCCTTCATGTCCATTTGATAGGTTTCAATTTGTTATCATGCCACTGAAGTTGTTTCTGGCTGTATCGTGAACGTGGAATCCGGTGTTCTGTAACTGTAGTTTTAGAATATTTACAGAAACCGGACTTATTTCTGTTGGTGTTAATTTTCTATTACATTTGCTTATTAAGTCCCGTATCCAGCAGAAAGTCATAATCAGTACGATAATGATCTAATTTCATATAATGCCGTCTATACTCATTTCATCAATTCTTAACTTAGTAAGCATTTCTTTTCCTTATCCTCTGTCAAGTTCAATAACCAATGCAATCATACAGGCATATTTTAAGGATCGTATTCAGAACTTAACAACATATGCAACAATGAGATGGACTCTTAGTCTTCAATATTGGATCTAGGATTAGATTAATTTGCAACCCCTTCTCAATTATTTCTTTCCCATCTTTATTTCCACCCTTTAAAGAGAAAAGAAAGACACGTATTATAGTTTTAATTCTTCAAGCTCGTAGTGCTATAATAATACTACTATCTCACTGACAATATAAACCAATACTAGAAACCAGAAAAAATTCCACAAATAAGATGTCACCTTCAGTAGAAAATTTATAAATGTCGAATATGGGCTCAAATACTACTAGACGTCCAGAAACAGTGTGTAGAGTGTTTTGTGTTTTTTTTCTGTATAGCCTTATTGTGAACCCATATGAATACTGTGCTTTAAGTACTGCGGAAGACGACAACCTAGTCATTGGAATGTATATTTAGTGGAATGCAAATATTAACGCGTTAAATGTGTTTCTTTTCTTTATCTTTTTGATTTTTCTCTTAGCCACTGTATCTAACCTAATTTGCATGATTTAACTACACCAATTTTCAGGGTAAAACTAGCGTCAAAAAGCACAGTTACGCACCAGTATGGAACGAACAACTCGTCTTCACTGAAATGTTTCCCCCATTATGTCAAAGAATAAAAATTCAATTACGCGACGATGATCCGGTAAAGCCCACAGTGATAGGAACGCATTTTCTCGATTTAAAGACAATCTCGAACGACGGTGAGAAGGGTGAGAGCATTCAGGTAGCCGTAATATGTTCCCAGAAATGATCGGACTCTTCATCTTCTCCATTTACAGGTTTCTTGCCGACGTTCGGACCATCTTTCATTCACCTGTACGGATCAACGCGAGATTATAGCCTCATAGACGAACACTCCTCATTGAATACTGGGTTGGGTGAGGGCGTCTCCTATAGAGCTAGATTGTTAATAGCAATAAGGACAGAAATTACGGATTCTATTGATATAGGTCCGTCGGAAGTAGACCTCGAGCCAACCGTTCCTGTAAACGAATCTTCCTATGGAAAAAACGAAGAGTATTTCTTGTTTGCGACAATTTTAGACGCTTCCATGATCGATAAGAAGTTAGCTGATAAACCGGTTTATTTTGAATTGAGTATAGGTAATGCGGGTAATGCTATGGACGGAAATAATGAAAGTAGAAAGGATGCGTACGATTCTGATAGCGATGAATTAGGTAATAATAATGTTAATGTGTAAATGTAAAAATAAGGTAAAATTTTTCAAGAACAATTTTGTTTAAGAAGTTTCATTGAATATCTCTTCAGAAGGCAATTTTGATGGAGATTGCGGTTAATTAACTTAATCATTGAAGGTTAATATTTAACCCATTTCTATTTCATTACGGTAAAGATACCCGTACGAAAACAAAATCCTCACGCGATCCGTACCGCTGAAAGCCAAAACAAAATACCCGACGATTAAATTTACAGTAGAAAAGGGAAAGAACGAAATCTTACCTTTCTTAAGTACCCTAGTAATTAGAAATAATCATAAAATAGAAGTCGATATTTTCCGTAAAGAAACTAATGTTCATAGATTTATCACGGCGAATTCAAATTATAGCTTGCAACAAGAGAGGGCTTAACTCAATTTTCTTATCAATCGTTTGCTTAGTTTTTCACTGACAAAAACGAGGCACCTAAGAGAATTAAATTTGATTAAGAACATTGCGCGCTACAATGGTTTTGATTCGGAAATAATCAATAGATTAGTTAGGAAAGCTAACTTAAAAATGACAATTCGGGATACCACATGTCTGTCACCTCAAAATAATAGGGACGAGCAATTTATATGCTTACCGTTTCACCCAATGACGAGAATTTTAAATAGTATTTAAAGAGCCCGATTATCAAGTTACATTTCGATCCAGTAACCCCATTAAATCTTAATCACTAAGGTTGATATATAACCCGTTTCCACATTAACTTTCGTAATTCTGTATACGCATTTCGGCAACTAAGTTGTCATCATCAGCAGATAATTGCAAAGTGTCGCACCTGGTAAACCACAGCGAAAAATACCCGTACGAAAACAAACTCCGTACGCAATCTATACCGTTGAAAATTCACTGTGCAGTGTACATTTTGGTTCTCAACATTTTGGTTCTCAACGGTACAGATCGCGTACGGAGTTTGTTTTCGTACAGATATTTTTCGCCGTGGTTTACCAGGTGCGACAGTTTGCCATTATCTGCTGATCATGACAACTTAGTTGTCGAAATTCGTATACAGAATTACGAAAGTTAATGTGGAAAGGGTTTATATATCAATCTTAGTGATTAAGTTAATCATGCACAGGTTCCATCAAATTCAACAAATTCCATTAAATCTCCTTAGGAAACGCGAAAGACAAAGTAGTTAAGTCAGAAATCGGGAATTTACAAAATAAAATTTCTAGATTGCAGTAATCAATATATTGGACAGTCAAGGCGTTCGACAGGAAACCAGATAAAGAACGTGCACATTAAGTTTAATCGACCTAAAAATCCGGTTTAGCAAAACACGTGCTAGGAAATAATCATAAGGTAACCATAGAGCGCACATTGCCCACATTTAATCGAAAATATAAATAATCACCGTGTATTAGATAGCTATGAATTTCAGAAAACAAAAACCATGTGTTAAACACCGATGAGGGTTCAATAAATCATCTTTCCTCTTTGAATTCCTGGAAAAGAAAAATATCAGCGTTAAAAAAGTGTACTTTAAGATAAGTGATTAATTTTAAGGCTAGAATACATTTTAAATTATGTGAAACGAATCTACAGTCTGTGTTTGACTTTTGAGGATTTAAGTGCGACAGCGTGATTAATTATCTGCTGTGAATGACAACTTTGTGTCGAAATACGTATGCAGAATACGTACATTATTATGGAAAGGGGTTTTATTTGCCTTTTTTGATTAAATCAACCAACAACAATCTCCTTTCAAATTTAACTTGATCAATTATTTCACGAAATTGCTATGACATTCTATGAAAAAAAACGAATTTCATGTTTTAATAGGAATATATATATTTATGTGCTTTCCGCTTGTGGCATATGTATACAATACGAGGTGTGGTTATTAAATAACGTGGCTGACGCTGTAAAACATTTTATTTTGATTTCATACATATTTACTTATAATCACCTTCAACATACACCCCTCCTCTATCCCTACGACGCTCCATGTAAATCTTCCATTGTTCGAAACAGTGCTGAAAGTCTTCTTCTGCCAGCTCCTTCAGGACGCGTACCGCTTTCGCTTTCACAGCTTCAACGGACTCAAATTGTGTTCCCTTTAATTCGGATATCACCTTAGGAAACAGATAGAAGTCGCACGGCGCAAGATCCGGCGAATAAGCCGGATGGGCTAACACTGGGATGTTGTACTTGTCTAGAAACCTCTTGACTGACAACGCGGAATAAGCCGGTGCATTGTCTTGGTGGGGAACCCATGACTTGTCCTTCCACAATTCAGGTCGCTTTTTCCTTATTTTTTCACGGAGTTGAGCAAGAACGTAAAGGTTTTCGTTGCTCTATTGTTACACTTAACATTTTTCCGGCGAAACAAAAAAAGCAACTCTAATGCGAACGAAGGCTACGGTTATACTGATTTGTTTACAGAGGCGAGAGGCACTGCATTCGATAGAGAAATCTTCACGATAAATAGCTGTCAGTCGTTGGCATTTGGCGCATGCGCACTTCTTCTGTACCAGCGTCAGTCTCATTATTTAATAGCCACACCTTGTATAATAAAATATCATTAATGTGCCAGCTTTTCAAATCTAGAAAGGATACTTGAAAAATTTCAGAGTCTGTAGTATCGGACAGCGGTTCCTGGCAAAGCACAACAACACCGACGAAGCCCATGACGCACGACAGAATCTATTATTTCCTACCTTATTGGGACAACAAACCTTGCATGCATGTGCGGTCCGTATGGCCCGACCACAGGCGGAGAATGTACAATTCCAATATAATAGCGAAAATTGCCGACAAACTGGTTAGAATGAAACCTTTCATAATTAATATCTACACTCGCATGTTAGCAGTAAACATATTCACTCACTAGTTTAATATGAATTACAGGAAGAGGGATTAAATGAAGTTCATACATTGATGGAATCCGAGAGCTCCGAAATGGAGGTTAATTTGAAACAGGTGTTAGAGGAACTTTCCGTCGGCTGTACGAAGTACGTGACAATTTCCAGAGCGTCAACCACAGGTCCGGGAACAGGAAAGACGAAACTGGATAAGGAAAATTTGAAACTTTGTCAAAGAGAGCTCGTAAGTTCAATAGGAAGTTATTGTTTCCGTGTTTTATTTTGTTTTAATTAATATTTTCCTGCTAATAGTAAGTGGGAATTTATATAGAAGGTAATTCTATTTATACCCAGTTCCTAATTTGTATAAAAAATATAATTTCACACATAATTATAAAAATAACAATTTCATATGTGTTATGTATACGAGGATATATCGAAAAATTCCCAGAACAAGATAGAAAAAAAGAACTTTTTGAGGAGAATGGTATTTATTTCTGTACATAGTTTCTTTTTAGCTTACTTTTCAAGAAATTTTGGTCTTTAGATAAGAATGTCTTTACTATCAAACATTTTCTCAGTTTTAAAACAGGAATAAATCCAATGGAGCCATATTTGGCGAATACAGTGTATATTCAATTCATTGCGATCTTTATTCGTGCAGTTTCGCCATCGCATTGCCGATTTGAGGGCCGGGACGTTATCTTTATGAACAAGAGTTTTTCTTTACCAAACGAAGTCATTTAACTTTGATTTTTTTATTTGATCTGCCTGTTAACGACGTATAATGCTCGCCTGTTATTGTCTTCCCGTGTTGCAGGTAATCAATAAAAATTATTCCTTAGAAATCCTTACAGGCCGTAGCCATCATTGTACTAGAAAATAAAATCGTCTTGGCCTTCTTTCGAGCTAGCTCACTAAGTTAATCTACTGCTTGGATTGAATATAAAACATTGCATACAATCGTTTTTATTACGTGTTCACATGTGTAGACATTGCTGCGAAATAGTTATCCTCTATCGCTTTTGGTGGATTATCAGCAAACGCGGCACACATCTAGCACCAAGCTTTCTCATGTTCAAATGTTAATATAAGATACAATATACGAGGTCGATTAAAATAACTACTTTCTCTCCAATCTCGACGACCATTACGTTTTAATGGACTTTCTCAATTATTTCTTCATCGGTAGCTACTATATGCTTGCTCTTCCTCAAAAATATAGTTTTCAACTCATTTTTACGAAGAAGTAAACATTTTTATTTGTTTTGCATTTGAACCTTTTAAAAATAGATCTTCCTCGTCACTAACCAGAACTTGTTATTTTCATGACTAAGAAAATGTACGAATTATATACTGAGATCGATAGTAACGACAAATATTTACGTCCAATCTGTCTGAATATACTGTAGCAGTAATATGTACAATGGGGCTTTCAAGACAAATGATTAGCACGCATAGCGCCAACTTCTGATTCGTTCTAGAAACATTTCGAACTATCCTCGTATGTCGATCAATAAGAACACAGCTTTTATTACCCTTTACTTTTACTTTTGCGATATTCATTGGTTTAAAACAATTAATCTATAGTGCCATATATAAACTTTTGCATTTTGTTTATATCCGTACATTCATACAAATTTTCTTCTTGAAATTAAAACATCACATTACTTTAGTTCTAATGTAATGTACACAATTAATGTAACTATTATTCGAACTATTACATAATATATTAATCAAAAAAAGATAAAAACGCCTTATATTCCCTTCGTATTTTGTATATGTTTTTCACAACTAAGTTGTCATCTTCAGCAGCGTATATTTGGTCTTCTGGTACAGTAGTTTGCGGATTTATGTGTATGAACTTTACTGTAGACCCAGGTGTGACACCGTGATTAATTTCTGCTAATGATGACAACTTAGTTGTCGAAATACGTATACAGAATACGAATATTCACGTGGTAGAGGTTTTTACCTCTTTTTACTTAATTCAATTAATAACAGTCTCCAACAAAAGTTAGCTTCCGTTCAGTCACATTTAATTCTTTCAAAGCCACTATCATCACAATTAAAATAGAAGAGCTGATTAACATTTACAAGTGCTAGCTTATTTTTATGTTATTTAGCTAATCAAGAAACAAAAAAGTGACATTATGAAACCAACTATTAAAAAAAATATCCCATATTGTACACTTGCTAACTTGTACTTAATTTGTGTTTTTTATAGAGATCTAGGAAGATTTATTTCTTTATAAAATAAGTGAAATTCAGGTAAAATAACAAAGCATCATAAAACTCCTGGAAAAAAGAAGGCAATGGCGTCAAGAATTTTGAAAAAGTAATTGCTATGTCTGGTATAGATGCATTTCTACTATCACATTGAGCACACACATAAAATAGAACGTAGAGTTTAAAATATAATTTTAATCAAATTAAAAAAACCACAAAACACGCAAAACAGCCCTTTGTTTTATTTTTTATTGTAGAATTTAAAAAAACGCCCAGAGAAACCTCTTATCAGCTTATCTGAAAAAATATATTTTTTAATTTGTTCCGCCGGCTAAACATATTAACCATCACCGATATATGGCACTGAAAGCAATGCGATAAACTCAGATGAAACAAAATACAAATAACGAATTTTAATAAAAGAAGCAATAAAAACAATCGAAACGAAAATTTTTATGTACAAAGGTTCGAGTTCCAATATTTAGTAGTAATAACATGCCACTGTGACATTTAATGTCTGGCTTATTAAGCAAAGGGTCAGGAAGCTTTATCAATAATATGCGTTTATTACGGTTCACGCACACACATATATACTTATGTACACTTCATGAATGTTGAATATCATCCAAAGTGAACATCCGGCTATGGTAAAGCATATTTGCTTCCATTAAACAACGTTGAAAAATTCTAAAAGCCTCTAACAACAATATGAACACTGTTGTTACATATAATTACAAAACAATTTACTAAATATTCTAACATCGAATGTCACAAACATTTCCCTTCATTTTTTAAAAAATTCTAACAAATATTCTACTAAATTTGTTTAAATTTTAAATTCGTCGAGGTGACCACTTTTAGCTTTTATTACTGTCTGGTACAATCTCGGCACCCTCTCTAATAATTTCGCCAGAGTTTCCGGTTCTACTTTCGATCACGTATCCTATAGTTGGGTTCATAATGCTTTTGTAGAAGCTGGAACTGATTTTCCCACTTATTTGTCTAGCTCATCCTATCAGGTTGTTCAATAAGTTTTGTCGTTCGATAAGAAAAACACGATTTTATGGTTTGAAATATATTTTATTATTTAATATAACCACCCTGAACTCCAATACATCCATTGATCTTCTAATTTATGGATTCCTTCTTTGAAATGTGAGAATAGCCAGAAGTCAGAGGGAGCAAAATCTGGCGAATAGGGTAAATATTGCAACAATTCGTACAATTTTTTCACTGATTTTTGCGATGATTTTTTGAGATGTGTGAGACGGTGCGTTATCTTGATGAAAAATTATTTTTTTTCTGTAAACCAGGTCTTTTCTCACGAGTTTTTACATCCAGCCAAAATATTTCTCACACTGCCTAATGAGATGCCCATGGTTTCTACTAAATCTCTCTCGATTAATCGACGATCTTATATACTGTATTTTTGCTACGATTGCTGGTTCACTTTTGGACATTCTTCACGTTGATTGCCTTCAAGACTTGTACGACTACGTTTAAATACAGCAACCCATCTTTCAACTGTTCTAATTGAAGGTGAAGAGTCCTTATACACTTTCAACAATCGTTCATGAATTTGTTTTGGCGCTTCACCTTCCAAAAACAACAATTTCGTCACACGATATTCAATTTTTTTTAATCGTAAAAAATACTGTCACACGTCAACTTTGAACATCTGTAAATATACGAATGAGAAAATATAAAACTAAACACTTCCCACCTGTTCATAAAAAAAGTAGTACAATTTTTAGAAAAATGAAACGACGAACCTAATAGCACCATCTCTTATTGAACGACAAAACTTATTGAACAACCTGGTATAGTAGCTCTGTAGGATTCAAATCGGTGCACTGAGGAGTCCGTTTCATAATAACAATTATTCCTTCCCATTATAACTCCTCTAAATACCTCCGACATAAAAGAAAATAAAAAGGCCTTTATTTTGTCGCTTTATCTGGATTTTAAAATGATCATTGTCGATAATTTACTTTTAAATTTCTTAAATACATAAACACATATTGGTTTTAGTTAGGTTATAATTGTTATTTGAATAATATGAAAATATATACGTGAGGGCAAATGATTATGGCCAGTGTGTACATTCAAATGATGAAAAGTGTTAAAATATTTAACGACCTTTATAAATCACTCTAATATCGATACTGGGTACTGGATATTAAAACACATCAAGAAATTTAAAACCGCGTGGAAGTTAGAAATAGGATATCATCATGTTTGCATTCTCCTAAAACTTTATAGTGTTACCAAATAAAAAGAAAAGAATTTTAACACGGTCTATAAATTGCGATACACTCGCCAGATTGGCTCTTCAATTTATTTATTTCGTACGTTGTAGTCTGATGTATGATGAATGCACGGAAAATTTTCCATTGCCCGCTGAATCATTTATCACTGCGTTAGTAAAGGCGAGAATAAAATTAATTTGATTAATTTACGTTAAATACAACTTGTACTACGGTGTGAAACACCTACAAATAATGATATCTAAAATACGCAACTAATTATGTTAATGTAGACAACTTTGATCGTAAAAAAATTATTGATGTAACATCTATATAAAAGAAACAATGAAACAAAAGACGATGATAATTTTATTTTTCAACGTATTCTCCCTAAATTTCAACGTACTTACGCCACCTGTTTTGCAACGATTTTGTTCTATTAGAACAAAAATTGTTCCTCTCAGTTTCCAAATAGGCATCAATCATCTTTTTCGATTGGTTATCGTTTACAAAATGGTGTCTTCTGCTGCTTTTCCAAATTTCTAAAAAAAAATTGAACAAATCTGGACTATATTGTGGATGATCTAAAACTACTACTGATATACTCGCAAAGAATAGTTTGGACTTTGACCGCCTTGTAAATTCGCAGACAGTCCTCCTTATGAAGAAAGAGAGCTTCCTTGTGATGCAAATCTGGACATTTTTATCATTAGCCGTACACGTAATGTATTATAACTATAGTATTAATTTAAAAAACAGCTATTATTTTAGTCCTCTTGGATAAGTACTCGGAGAAGAATATATAACTCCTGCTTCCAAAGAACGGTTAGTCATCCTCAATGGATTTACGATTACCGTCTACAAAATGATTTTCGAAATTTCTAAATAAAAAGAATCGGACTGTATGGTCGAATATCAAAAAAATTACATTCGCAAAGGATAATTTGGACTTTGACTACCACGTGAATTCGCGCATTCTTAGCAAGCAGGAGAATATTTTTGTAACACAAACCTGGATATTTTTTATATGTAGCTGTATGTAATTTTGTTAACGTATTACCACAAGTAACTGCTGTTATAGTAGTTCCCTTGAGCGTGTATTCAGCAAAAATATATTAATATATAACTACTGCTTGACCCCAAAAGACAATTGAGAATTCTGTACCTTCGTCAAAAATTTAGACGAGATCTTGATCACAATCGAAATGGAGTTGCTTTTAATTCAACTAGTTAGGACACCCGCCGTGTTTAGGGATATGTTTTTATACGTACGGTCAAAACTTAGCTTTTCATTTAACGGAATTCACTCACTGCATTTCACTTTGTTTGGATGGTTCCATTTGTGAATTTATGATCCTACTGAAACTATTCTGAAAAATATTGTATTTCACTTTTCTCACAGCCTGCAACCATTCGTTCGTGAATAGTTTAAGAGAATTCTCTACCTTTGTCAAAATTTTATACGATCTCAATCTACATTCTCTATCGTGTTTATAGGATTTGTCTTTACATATAAAATTGAAATCTGACTTTGAATTTTAAGTTATCTCACTTGATTTTCATTCGTTTGAATAGTTTCACTGCTATTCGCTACCTTGATATATCGAAATATCGTGAAAGTAATAATTTGTCGACACAGTCCTAGATTATCTGAAGACCTTGGATAGACAAAACACATCTCAATAAAGATCTCATTAACAATAGAGTTGTTCTTTGTTTATTTCTAATTTTTAATAAAACCATAGCTATAATATATACATCATATCTAAAACATCTTCCAATTCAGTTGTCTTCCGACAACTGAATTGGAATAGATGCAAATAGCATAAATAAAACTTTTCTTTTGGATATATTCAAAGATTTTCTATTCGCATTTTTTTGGTCTACACGTCACACCTATTTTTTTGTTCCAAGCAAAGTGAATAATTTAAAAATATGTCTTTCTATCATGGTATTTTTGACATCATATTCTTCAACTCTTTCAATTTCTTAGGATACTTAGGTGCTTAGGAGATTCTGAGTGGTCTGAACTGAATAGAAGATTATTTTTAAATTTATTTCGCGAATATTTTTACTTCCAAAAATTCTATTTCTGATGGCGACCATATTTAACTCACTACGCAGCTCAAATACGACTGACAAGGCAATTAGAGAAATATTAAAAATAGCTACAGTGATACAGTGATATGATGTGCAAACTATTTTTATTTAAACAACGAACCTCTTATATGAAAATACAAAATATCTTTATAAGGTATATTAAGGTAACTCTCTGTTTTGAAAGCCGTATGTAATTGAAATAAAACACACAAATGTTTTAAACAATATTATTTTGAACAACGAACTGTTCGGTATGTGGAGTATAAATATAGCAGTTCAAATACTAAATACAAACGACACACAAAACAGTTCAAATTGCTCTATACATACAAATATCAGTTGGAATACGTAAGCAAACAAAAACAATTCAAAATAACTCGCTTCGCGTAGAACCCACGCACCCCCAATAGAGTAGAAATGGCTGACACTGTCAACCTTGCACCTATTGTGGACGCGGGGAAACTACCCGGCAGTAGCAATGACGCAGATGGTCAGGTAGGCTGATCTTAGTCCCCTAACGAACAATATTATTAATTTACGTATAATAAGAAAAATAAATATAATTATTATATAAAATACATCATTCATAAAACACACAGTAATACACATAAAACGTATAATATACATGAAATACATCTCAATTAAAATAAAATAATTTAATTTTAACATTGTCTTTAGCGAAGACATTTTGCTCAAAAAGTTGTTTATTTACTTTTACCTTGAGTTTTGTAGTTTTTAAATTGACAAGTCAGACAATTTAGTTTTATTAATTCTTCTTTTGAAGACATTAATATAAGTAAAATATCACCTTCATGTGTGGTATACTTTGTAAAGATTAATAGATTATATTTTTTTCTTATTGTGACATTTGCTTCTTCAGAATATAACAATTGCATATGATTTTCCATCTTAAAAATATTTTATTTACTAGTATTTTTTGGGCGTCTATTTTTGTTTGAACTTTAAACAATAAATACTGGTGTAATATATTGCTTGTATACGTCTCCGAAAGTAACACGACATTTATTTTGTTTGTCCCGTAGAATCAATAACAGAGGAAGTAACGAACTTTGGTCGCTATTGGATCAGAGTGTATATTACATTGTTCTTAATGTGGAGAAAAGATAATATTTGAAACAATCACGAAATTGCATTTTATCTTAGTAATTGTTAGAGCAAAAATACTAATTCATTTTATATTATTTCTATCGTACTGTACCTAAGGCGATTGTTCTGACATTTCGAAGATTATACGACTTAATTTTTTAGAAGTGAACAATACACCAGTTGGTTAATTAGAACACGAGATAATGTTTGACTGCAAACCACATGTAATTTGCCATGTAATTAGTAATTTTGCCTTAAATAATTGTAATATAATTCGAGACCACTAGGAGTTCTTACACTGTAATATTAGTGACGACGCTCTGTTGAACACGTTTAAGCAAGAATCCTTTAATTTCATTTATCCATACTAATATGTTTTACATACTTATTCTTTAAATACAATGGACAAATTTTGATTTGTAAAAGGGAATTTTATTCAGGTGGTAGCTTATGTTCGTTTTTATATATAAATTTCTTTGGAGACTTAATTGAACAGTAAAAAAAGCAGAAAATCTTTACCACATTAATATTTGTACCCTAGATACGTATTTGGACAACAAAATTGTTACAATCAGTAGAAAATTAAAAACAGTATCGTACATTAGCTAGTAATAAAGCTACACAGCATAAACCACGAAATACACTACGCGAAAAGCGCACGAACGCCTCTGTATTTTTGTGGTCTTCGTTTTAATGATGAAACATGTTCCATGTTAAATTAGTTAAACTGACTATTCCATTAAAGAGTTATTGTCTAATATAAGAAATTAAAGTGGAAATATTAGCTTAGATTACTCAAGCCTGCAAAAAAATACTTTTTAAAAATAGTTTTAACTTTAGTCACTTTTTGTATTTTTCAGTGCTGTATTTAAAAACGAAAACCGTTTTTTTGTTATTACATAGGGTTTTCTCACAAAAATGTATTTTTAGGAATAGTAAGCCAAACACAAAAAATTATGGAATGTATGTTTTATTTTACATTTTATTAAAATCATAAATAACCAAACATTTTTCATAAAAACAACACACAACTGAATGATCTTGTTTAATAGTCCTTGTATTATCGTTTACGCTTCCCATCAAAACTTCGTTTTGTGTTTCTTCCGCTCTAGAATCACTGGGGATCGAACAAAAGTTCGACAGCTACTCAGTGTTGCCACCCGACCAAATTGATATTTCCCACGACTAGTCTAAGCCTAATTTTAATTATTCAGATGAAACACTGTAATACTTACTTATATAAAATGCCTAGTTGTCGGTAACTGTAAGTGAAATTTGTTACTTAGCTGTACGTTATGGAATTTTTTTATTATTTTTTTCGTAATCAGTGTTCATAAAACTATAAAAGTCACTTTTTATATTTTAAACAATTTTTCCGTCACAGTTCTGTGTTATTGATCATAAGGTTGGGTATACTCGAAAATTCCCTGATTATATGAGAATACAAATACATGACGATCATCAAAAATAAAGGATGTTTCAAATTTCGCGGTTTTTTTAAGAATAAATAAAACATATAATTTGCATTAACTTTAAAAAACTTTTTGTTGGTAATTGAAGTATCTGTTATGACATTTATATGCGAAAAATAATATCTGCCAAATGGCCTCCTCTTGCAGCTCCACAGACGTCCACTTTTTTGTTAAAATCTTCAATGACATTTTGACATAATTGAGGCTCTATCTCACCAATGACACGAATAATTTCATCTTTCAAAGCAGGAATTGATTGCGGATTGTTTTTATAAACCTGTCTTTTCATATAACCCCAAAGAAAATAGTCCAACGGTGTCAAATCACATGATCTTGGTGGCCGATTAACATCACCGTTTCTTGAGATTACACGTCCAAGAAATTTTTCCGTCAATAAATCAATTGATTCGTGTGCAAAGTAAGGTGTACCGACATCCTGTTGAAACCACATATCCTCTAGATCAATATTCATTAATTCAGGCCACAAAAATTCGGTTATCATCCGACGATATCGATCACCATTAACAGATACAGCTTCACCAGCAGCATTTTCAAAGAAGTAAGGTCCAATTACACCACTAGACCATAATGCACACCAAACAGTAACTCGTTTAAGATGCATAGGTTTCTCATGAATAATTTGTGGATTTTTCTCACCCCCAGATACCGCAATTTTGTTTATTAACATAACCACTAAGTTCAAAATTTGCCTCATCGGAAAACATTATTTTTTGAGAAAAATCAGCTGCTTGTTCATTGATGAAATTGACAAATCAACGATGTTTTAAATGATGGCTCAGTTCCTGTGTTATTAGAACCTTATATGCCTTCAGAGCTAAATCCTTGTGTAAAATACGCCATCCTGTTGATCCACTAAGTCCAAGTTGTTGTGAACGTCGTCTAATGGACATTTCACGATCTTCAGCAACGCTTTCACGAACCAAGCCAATATTTTCTTGTGAACGACCACTACGACTGTTTTTTTCACTTTTTTGATCTTCCACGGAACCGGTCTCTTGAAATTTTTTAATAATTCGACCAATAGTGCTTTCAGACGGACGATTATGTAAACCATGAAATTCACGTAATTTTCTCTTCTCACAGAACGCTGATTTTCATAAAATAGTTCAAGAAATTGAAGGCGTTGTTGTACCGTGTATCAAGCCATTTTTATAAATCTCTTACATCACACTTTTTAAATACCCACATGCCCAGATAAGTGCGGTATCTATATTTTATTTATTCTTAAAAAAACCGCGCAATTTGAAATACCCCTTATATTCTAAAAACGCTATTTAAATTGTACTCTCGTTAAAATAAAGAACTTTAAATTTAATAATTTCTTTACAGATAAAGGATAATATTTTTGCGTTTCAATGATTTAAATGATTCCATACCAAGTTAATTGGTCTTTGATGGCCAGTACACAGGTTTTAAATAACTCATTTGGATTTTTAATTTACAGGCAAATTTCTAGAATTACATTTTTTTTGGAAAACTAATTTCTTAGCAACTAAATCAACGTGTGTAGTCAATTAAAAACCTCCCTCTGCTGCATTATCCAACAAAAGTTTGTAAAGCAAAAAGGTACATAATAAGCGAAACGATCTTATAAAAATATAGACTGAGGATGTGTAACTTTGTAAACGCAAATTGACTGCCACTGGTTCAGTAAAATATTCATAAATTTTAAATATCCACACCTCAGCTCTCTCATCCTTTAAATTTTTACAAGAAAATTATTTTTAATTTCTAAAAAAAAGCACGTATTACAACAAAAGCATATCTACTTTTATTTTTAAATAAGTATTTCATTTTCGACCTGAACTAAACTGCTAGAGAGAAAAATATGAATCAACTAACACGCAATATCATACCTTAACATGTCAAATTATAACTGAAAAAATGTCAGAAATAATCCCATGGCTAAAGGCACAAATGAAATCTTTTCGCGTCCATAAATATTTCCACGAGAAACAAAGCCATATTTTTTCCGAACATGTCGACCACGAGATATACTATCGCACGTCAAAATCTTTTTTCTGATCCAGGAACATATTGGAAACATGTCTAAGAATTTAAGAGCTCTAGTGACGAAGAATTCCTTCAAGGAACGCTATAAAACGGCACAATCTTACTTGACGAAATTGAGAAGTTTGGTGGACGACGTAAGATCTTCTTACTCGTGACATTCGATAATAACACTCCTCATAAATGAATTTTCTTTCGCAGCCTCAGCACGCTTTGCCGGACGTGTTTCTCTGGATTATCAGCGGCGGAAAGCGTCAGGCGTATCATCGGATCTTGGCTCGCGATATCGTTTATTCGATAGTCGACGAAGAATGCGGGAAAGAATGCGGAAAAGTACAAACTATGTTCTTAAAGGTAAGACTTTCATATATAAAACGCTTTTGTTTTTGATTAAAAATATGTTTTAGTAAATGTATGCTGTTATTTGTCGCATCTTTATGTGAAACATAAAGCTTTACTAGAAGCAAAATATACGTTTTTAAAGAAACTACTAGAGTTCCACATAATTAAATAAATAACTATTGCCCGGGATCTTATACAAAATACAGACAATGTCGAAAGGACAGTATGAACAAAATAAACAAAAATATGTTTCTGCAAAGGCACACAGAGTAAAAAAGGTGTTAACATATCCTAACATATTTTTTGTACCACGATATTATTATTATTAGCACTTTATTATTAGCATGTTTATTAACATCTCATGGGGGGAAGTAAATAAAAGTCCCAGAAAAGAAAAAATTTACGGAAAAAAACCAAATTTTATTATTCGGGTCATATGTAATATGAAGATATCAAATTCCATTGCACAACAATGTTTAATGTCGATTATGACAAAGACTATTAATACTTCAAAATCATT
The DNA here is from genome assembly GCA_031893035.1 of Dermolepida albohirtum. Lineage (NCBI taxonomy): Eukaryota > Metazoa > Arthropoda > Insecta > Coleoptera > Scarabaeidae > Dermolepida > Dermolepida albohirtum. The sequence continues at coordinate 157,382 of JAVIWB010002452.1, read as the reverse complement.
CTTAGATGTACAATGGGCGAGAAAACTCGCGAAGAAGTTGGCAACATGACTAACGAAACGTTCAAATTCAACGACTACTAAACCAAAAAAATTCTTTAATAAAAATAAAGTAAGTTAAGAAATACCTAATATTGCAATTAATACTACTCTAAATTTTTTTGCAGTAATTAGTTTCTGTCTTCGTTTTGTAAATATACTGCAGTAACGTATATAAATGTTTGTATCTTAAGGGACTTTTTTGGTTGTCTGAAAGGCAAGGCTCCACTAACCATACTTGCAACTAGCATTTTATCAATTTATTGACGACTCTTTTAACACATATTTCTTAAATTAATCTATACTGATGCAAGCGCACCTAAGATTACTCAACTGTTATTTACTACAAAAACTGTTCACATTCTTCTGATTTTATATCACTGGTAAAGAGAGAGAACACGATGTTTTAAGTTTTAATCAGATTATTCCAATTCCTACAACTTCGTTTATTGTTGAATCGTCAATGTGTTAGTTTGAGTCTGTTTTAAAAGGCGGGTGGACTTTTAATCCATTCCTTTTTATCTTACATAGTTACCCTGTATACTTTTCAATGTTAAATTTCTTTACTACGAATAGCAAGCCTTACTTTACTTGAAATTTATAATGTTGTTACAAATCTGTGGAGTGTTCGTGAATTGTACACTTCAACTTACTTTTACATTAACAAAAGCTTGTCTGTTTAAAATTCAGTAGAAGTACTTGAATTTCGTTTTATTTCTTGAATATTTTATACGCAAGGCCCTTGGAAAAGTATCAAATTACCTCTCGTCTCTTGTCTCGAATAAAATGGGATATCTAGAAAAAAAGAATCATTAATGAAGTTCAAATTCGTCTTTCATATCATTACAAGGATTTACTAAATTACTCGTTTCGCGAAATGAAAATTTTAAATTTTAAAATCGTTTCGTGTTAAATCTAGATAATACCAAATAGATTAGCTTACAATTAGTAAAGAATAAAAAGTGTAATATGAAATCCAAAATTCTCCTTGAATCAAGATTTTGTATAATTAGAGACATCGAACGGGATATTAAATACAGTTAATTCTTAATACACTAGTACACTACGAATACACGAATGATTTTTATTGATAAACTAATAAAATAAGCCAACGGTTATCATGAATACATTTGATTAAAAAGATCATACCCTTAACGAAAAAAAAACCTTAGATTTACTTAATTTTAATATTTAGTTTCCATAAATTTAACAATAAAGAAATACATAATTCGGGCTCCTTTAATGAGAATAATACAGTAAATCCTCGTACAAACAGAGAGCAAAACGTTCATAAAAAGTTAAACAGTGCAAGAACGAACGATAATCGTGAACACTTATTATGAAAAATATAGTCCATTTGTAATTACAATTACGTTTGAACGCAATCATGTACCAGTAATCAACATCAGCATGAAGTTAGTATAAAACTTTTAAGAGAGTAGTTTAACTGTGGATAAATTAACTCCCGTTTGTGCACGTAGTGATAACTCCAAGAATAACATCGCTGCTTTGAACCAAAATATGATTGGAAAGCCCAAAACTTCATTTCGTCGTCGTGCCCAGCAACTCAACATCTAAACGCCTTCTATGCAGCAATTATTAACAAAGACCTGCATTTTAATACATATAAAATGTAGTTAACACAAAAACTGAAGCCTAGAGACCATGAACAGGGTCGTAGCCTTGACGACTGGATGCTAAAGCAACAAACGGATTACCCTCTTTTTTTAACGAATTTATTGTAAGTGGTGAAACTCATTTTCACTTCTATGGTTTTGTTAATACGTAAAACTACCACATTTAGGGAGCTGAAAATCGTCATGTGGTTTAGGAAAAACAAATGTATCTGGAAAAGGTTACAGTTGAGTGTGCCTTTCTGCCAAGTAATGTTATCGCACGTTTTCGAAAATTCAGATGGAATAAAGTTGAATGTAGATTGCATTCGTTATCGTGACATCTTAATATTTTTTTTCTAATCTGAATTGAATGTAATGAATACTAGTAACATGTAGTTTCAGTAACGATTTTTACGATATTGAGGGCGCACACGACAAATACGCATCAAAAGACGCTTCATAACACTGCTTTACGGCATTGACTTGCCATCTAGTCACACAGTCACTCTTTGTGCGCTATACCTTTCAAATTATAAAAACAAATCAATATTGTCTTCACTTTTGACTTCTCCAAACGGTTTTTCTTTCGGTCGTTCTTCGCTTGGATGCTTTCATTCAGAGCTTTGACGCTTGGTCTTTAGATCATATTGAAAACACCACGTCTCATCACTAGTTACAATAGAATACCTGAAGTTTTCGTCCTTTTTTGAGTCTTTAATCAAGTCTTTACAATGTTCAATTCAGTTAGCTTGTGCGGTACACACCTTGCACAAATCTTTCTCAGGCCCAAATGCTGTGTCAAAATGCGATGAATTGAATCTTTGGAAATATTTAATTCCATTCCCATGAGGCTCATTTATAATAAATTCACGCACAAGTTCGATGCTAGTTTCCGTACCCGCAGATTTTTTTGTACCAGATGTTCGTCGTCATTTATATCCGTACGACTATCTTTAAATCATTTATAACACTTGTTTCATCAAATTAAATGTTTCAGTAAACGATTTACCGAGTTTAAAACAGAACCTGATATTTGCTCTTTGTTCAAAATTTATTTTTCGATCAATGCCAAATACACTGTTACTTTATGCTCAATTTTTCTGCTACTATTGATGCAAATCTCATGATATTTTAACATAACATTGGTGAAAGATTTACCTTACCGATGCACATTTTTTTAATAGATGGCGCTACTAAGAATTACTATTTTAAAAAAGTTCCGTTTTCTCTGCGACAGACTCTGTACATACCTGAAGGAAATTTAGTTGCATCAGCGATATTCGTTTTATAAGACGCGCTAGAAACTGTTCCTGAACAAAGTTAAGATGTGCATGAACTTTTTCTTTTTCAAAGCGTCAGCCATTCAAGTATTTTACACTAATTTACTTAAAATTAGGAAGAAAAATTACTGTAAAATATGTTTTCCTAAAGTTTGTATTTAGAACACAGTTTTTACTCGTCATTTTACGTCGTTTTCTAGACTCACCCGACATGATTATAGGAGCTTGAAAATGCTAGAAAAAAAGATAATTTGAAGCTCAAAAATTTATATATACACTTGATAATTACGAAATCGCATGCAGATCCTTTGATGTGTGTCATACGGCTCTCTAGTGCAAATTGACTTCAATAAATTTTCATCGGTCACACACACACTTCACCGAAATGAAAAGTGCCTACAAAGACTTCTGTGTTTGGCACCAAATTAAAATACCGGCATCAGAATTTATTTATTCATATTTTATGTAAACAGCTTTTCATTTGCTCCTTCATTTTTATTGGAGGTTGAATAAATTTCTTTCCAAAACAATTTGTCCTAGAATTTAATGCAAACCAGAGAATATACATATATCAGGCATTATAAATATGTGTAATAGCATATTATCACCTTCCTTTTTTGAAATCAAACTGTAAGAATGATTTGATGGCAAATAAGATTCGAAATAGGGCAAATGAGTTAAGGCTTATTATTATTTTTCAACATATTTTCTCTTCAACTAGTCTACTGAAATTTGGAGTAACTATGCTGAAGTGCCATTATGCTATTTTTGTAATGATCTTTCTCAAGATCCTCACAATATTACTCTGTTGCTGCCGAGTCAAGCAAAGAAATCTGACTGATTAATTTGTATACAATATTCTATTTCAGAATTCCAGTATATTTCAAATCGTTTTACTTGGCGTTCTTGACAATAATTTGAATTGCGTTCTTCAGATGGTGTCGATCAACATCAGCACATTCTTATAGCCAAGATTTTGCATTACTCGTTACAAAATTTCCGGAAAGATTTGTGCTACTTCAGCCCTAATATTCCTCTTCAAATCCGCTGAATGTAGTGTCACTGCTTTATCTTCTTCGTTGTCAAAGAAATAAGGGCCATTGGTCCCAAGAAATGCTACACAACACCATACAACAACCATCTCATTGGATAGAAATTCTTCATGCATAGCTTGAGGACTTTCTGGGACTCCATACCGGTAGTTCTAAAGTATTGGTGTAAACATTAATATGGAAATTGGTCTCCTTTGTCATAAGAAGACGCCTTAGAAACTGGTAATTCGCAAGATTCAACAGTTCAACAGCGGAGCCGGCAAGTTTTCTTATACCACTCACTTATTTCTTACATCGTAACGATTGTGTTGAGATGAAATTTGAGGTTCATATGTAAAAAGTCTGTGTACAGAGCGGTCAAAAGATTCTAAGACACTTGCACGTTTTATTACTGAATGTTGCGGATTTTCCATAACAGTTCGAAGCGTCGGCTGAACCAGGTTTCGAATACTACACTACGCTTGTTTCTCTTCCAAATCGTTACCTGAAAATTTATCACCCGAAGCATTTTGGTACTGTGACTTGGAATGTAGTCATTTCGATAATTGTTCAAAAGCTGGTGAAATGCGAGCTGAGGTACAATAACTGAATATTTATTCTTAAAAAATGTCAACGAATGTACATATAATGTCGGCCAACACTCCATGGTAATTGAAATGCTTTGTGTTAACTTAACTTAAAAACAGTCAAGTTTCTCTGCTGACCCTATATAAAAAGCTTTTTATCCGAGTTAAACACATATCCAGCAACGAAGAGATTGAGTTTGGGGAATAAGTGGAAGCACAACCTGAAATCTCAATGAAAACAATAGAAGCAATAGAAATAATAAGAACAATAAAGACAATGAAAGCAAAAAATAATAAAAACAATAGAAACAATAAAAACAGTAGAAACAATAAAAACAATAAAGATAATAAAAACAATGAACTAACTTTTCAGGCAACTTGACGGCGTGAGAAGAAACATTTTATGGGCTATTTCAGAGTGTTTGTTAGAAATTACATTTTATCTAGTAGAACGACATAATACTTCCCGGCCCCTTCTTCGTCGTCGTAAATGGGAATATAAGATGTTAAGATGTATCTACCCAGGAGAATGAAATTTTGCAAAGTACTTAAAGCTCGAACGATGTCGTTAACAAACTTTTCACTTTTAGTACAAATTACAGGCAATAAAACTTTGCGTCACCATGACGAATACAGATTCTACAGTATTAATTAAATATTCCAGCCCTGTTATTTGATAATTTAAGTATATAAACTGCCAATGTAGAAAAAATAAAGGCAAATGAAGATTATGCGAAAAAACATTTCTTAGTATATTTTCAGATTTAAAAATTATGAGCGATCAAGCATTTCAAAAATTTTGAAAAGAAAGGTGAACAAAGATCGATGAAATAATAGATAACCGATCAGCGTCTTTTAATAAAATCACAACACGCCACCAATGCCTATAGAGAGGCGTTTGGTTTTATTCATACCTCAAATGACAGTCATGACAACTCTAAATGATGAATGAAAGTATATTTTAAAAGAAGAGTCAAAGCAGTGGACGAAACATGGTGAATCATCTTCAAAAAAAGCCAAAACGACTTCGTCTACTAGAAAACTGATGACTACTGTCTTTTGCGATTTCCGAATAACAATTATTATTCATTACTTTCAAAACATGGAAAGACAATAACAGGCGAGTATTATACGTCGTTATAACACACACTGAAGGAAGAAATTAAAGTTAAAAGCCTTCATTTAATAAAGAAACACAATGCATCGCTCCACAAATCGACAATTTAGATGGTCAAACTGCAAGAATTACGATTCCAGTTAATTGAACATGCACGTTCTTCTCCAGATTTGTCTCAGTGTGATTTTTCTGGTTCCCCAAACCTAAAGAAATGATTAACTAAAAAGAAATTCTCATCGAAGTCTAAAATTATCGATGATATAAATGGATGTTTCGAAGATTTACATAATTTTGAAAAGTTGGAAGGTTTTAAAAAGCATTAATTAATTAATATGCAGTGGTGAAAGGGGGCTATTTAGAAAAATATATACGATTTTTCCCGAAAAGTTTCCATTCTGCCTTCTAGTGATTTTCCAATCTATTCTCGTATATGCTTACACCTTCGTCTGAACTGCTAGACATGGCGAATACAACAAATTAAAAACAAGTTGCGTTGTTGAACGAAAGTCTCAATTTGTAGCTGATTGGCGACATTGGCATGAATTGCAATACAGTTGAATTGCAATTGGATGGACAAATGGTGAACATAACCTGGAGATGATGAATCTATAGCAGCTCCTATTTCGTGAATTAATAGAGGAATTTCGTAAGGATAATAAAGGAATATTTTTGCCTCGAATTAATATTATTGGAGCAGTAATACCAATATTCAAATTTTTGTTATTGTTCTAGTCTTTTATGGTTTTAATGCAGAAAGAATGTAAAACGAAATATTAGAAACAGCAAGTAATGTCAATTAGTGTAGCACAAAATGTTCAAAGTTTATAATATTTTTCGATAGTTCAAAACGTCACATGTTAATTTTAGAATTTAATTTAATAACAATAATGAGAAAGTAATTTTCCATTAAACTTCACTGTGTGAATAATTGCATGCTCTTCACATTCCTACAGTTAAATTTTGCCTTTATTTAATGCTTAGGACACTATCTGGTTCACCACATCTACTAAAATAAAGCAAATTAATACTGTACATATTACGAAGTTTCCGTTATTTAATAAAGATAAAGAAATGCGCTGAATGAGGTTTATGAATAATGTCGACTGCTTAATTTAAACGTCATTGTCCTTGATGAATAAATTTCGATAACTCGGGGCACAAGAATTGTTCCAAATTTAGAATATAGTTCTCTACATAGTATTATATAACTTGAGTACGTTTTTCAACAGGTCACGAAAGCGTTACTATATTTAGGTATACAGTTGATTGTTTCAGGAAACTGCAGTACTGGAAGTATTCCACAAAGCTGCTAACATTAGATATGAGCAGTTATAATTGCATCTAAATATGTATGCACAAAACTGTATACCTTGATTGCTTCGACATACTAAAGCATCTATTTTCAAAATAGATAATACCATACAATACAACAAAATACACATTGTTGGTCGCATTTTCTTATCGTTCATAATAGTGTTTAAAACGTAATTACAACATTTATCATACTGTAGCATTTTTGAGAAACTTTTACTAAATCCTATTATTAAATATTCCATACTATACAGAGCACATTATTTGCAAAAAAGTATTTATTTCAAATGTTCGCTGTTTTGTCCATAAATTAAGAATTGCAGAAAACAAATTAAGTGAAACTATTCTTATATGTATGTTATTGGACTACTGGATGCGATACATTTAATGAAAAGTTTGGCACATAATTATGATGTACAAGGTCTGTTAAGAGAATAAACAGACATTTTGAATTACGCGTCAATGAAGACACTTAGTGATGTACGTTGCTAGCATTATGTCCAGTATAAGCTCTCTCATAACCACTAATCTTCATATTATTGAGATCTCGTCTAGTTCTTGTGTTATTATTAGTTGAGAGCAAGGTATTTCAGTGTTCGTAGCGGTTAACGAAATGCTTGGTTTTTATTAACAACAATGTAACGCAAAGTTTTATGTGAAACTGGGGAAAACATTTCTAGCTTTTGAAGCAAGCTTAAGTAGATAATGCTCTGAGTCGTACGCAGTGTCACAAATGATTTGCGCCATTCAAAAATGGTCATCAATTATGCGTTCAGAAAATCAAAGATCTGGTATGTTCAAACCGCCATTTGAGTATCAGAGAACTTGCAGAAGAGGTTAGCATTTCAATAGGGTCGTGCCATTACATTTTAACTGAAAAAACTGAACATGTGTCGAGTTGCAGCAAAGTTTGCTCCTCGTTTAATGACCGAACATGAACATGTGTCGAGTTGCAGCAAAATTTCCTCCTCGTTTAATGACCGAACAGCAGAAATAAAATCGAACGGATGTTTATTAGCACCTGCTGCAAAACTAACGACTAGAATTAATTTATGCAACAAATTGTAACGGAAGACGAAAATTGGGCTTACGCTACGCTTATGACATGAAGACATAAATTCAGTCATCACTGTGGATTGGCGAAAGATCTCCACGCCTAAAAAAGCACATTAGTCTCGATCCCATGTCAACGTGACTCACTATTTTTTAGACTTTAATGAAATTGCTCACTTTGAATTATTGCCTCAAAGCCAATACTCAATTGTGAGTACAATCATGGCGTTTTACAATGATTACGTGAAAAAAATCGAAAAAGAAGACCAGAGTCGCAAGACAATTCTGATTTCTTCATCATGGCAATGCGTCCGCTCACTGTGTTTTGACAATTTGTCAATTTTTCGCCAAAAGTTGGATGACTGTTCTCTCTCAGCCATTTTACACGCCGGACTTTACTCCCAGCGATTTCATTTTTTATTCTCCAAATTAAAGTCCGCGAATCGTTGAATTTATTGATGACGTCAAAACAAATTCGTTAGAGGCATTAAAAGATATTTCAAAAGATTCTTCCTAGGACCGCAAAGTGTAAATGCAGCTAGAATAAGTGTGTGAATTGGAAACAGAAATATTTTGAAGGAGATAGGGACCAAATCAACATAATTTATTTATGCGTAAACAAAACCTATAATAGAATTAATATTTTATAGCATACATTTGCTATGACATTTTCATATCTTCGTGGAAAAGAATCTACCAAATGCTGACCATGTATGACGGATAGTATACCACGTTCCTTGAATAATTTTACATAAATTGGCTACATTCTTTGGTTTAGCTTTAAATATATCAATTTTCAAGCCTGTCCATAGATATTCTATAGGAACGAAATGGACAGTCCAGAACTTCATCCATTTTTCTTGTAAGCCATTCTTTCGCCCTTTTACTTGAACGACGTGGGTCATTGCCATGCAATAGAACCTATTTTAAGTATATTTCATATTCAGTAAGTTTTCACTATAAACTGTTGACGATAGGCACTTCGTTGACGATAGGCACTTCGTAGCTGTTTTCTGATATATTAAAGCCGATCTAGTGATTCGTATAAAAGAAACTTGTTTTTATCTGTCCAATTTTGTGCTAATTTAAATACTCTTTAATAAACTTAAATCTTACTAATACATGCCGTTTTTTCAATAATGGTAGTCTTTTAAAGAAATAAGTAGCGACTCTTAATATACCTTACGATGAGTTGCAGTTGGATAAAATTTCCCACCTTGTCGTTGACGTAGTTTACAACATCTCGAGTCCGACACGGTTTGGTATCACGTGTCGATCTAGCAAGGAAATATTACTGCGCGACTAGGCACGTAAATCCTTAAAATAATGCAAGAAATCAAAGAAGGCCTATATACTCGTAGAAGATTTTAGATAAGACGTAATTTAGAGATACCGCTTTAAATTACGTACCCAGGCGCCTACTACTATACACCATGACTGTGCCTCTCGAACTATGTCTAACGGGACAGCAATACACACAATTTCGTAGAGTGAAGTTCAATGAAACCCACACAGGAATTATTTATAATTCAAAATTTAATCAAACCACTCTACATGGTTTCGAGAGCACACAGGCATACTATACACGCATCAGGATGGTAATGAACTTTATGATATGTTAATCGCCATTAACAATATTACATCACCTACGTAGTCCTACTAACACTGGCAAACATTCATCACGTCTAACTGCACTCTAGGAAGACGGAAAATATTCTGAGCTAGAAAATTCGTCGTCAACCATGCTTCTGATAAGAGAATAATGTTACATAACAGCTCACGAAAATTAGGATAAAATATATAAGATTTGAATTTTTAGTGTACGAAAGATATTGTTGGGTGACTTTAGTTTTCCGTCCTAACAATATTTGGAATGCCATTACTATTTAATTTTTAAATTACTCTCGCATTACTTGAAACGAACTTGTAGTTGTATTCAATATATTATTTTGTTATACTTGACAGGAAGTTGTTGAGTCACCTGTTTAAAACACTTGCATCAAATCTGCCCACTCTTTGAACATGAAAAACTTTTTCACTCAGTTCGATAGTCTTAAAAATTTTCTTGAATAAAGTGGTATCAAACTTCTTGAACAATTTCCTTTGTCTCTAACCGAGGTAAGGATGGTGTATCTCTAGAACTGTTAATAGAATTTTTTTTCTTAAGAATGTTCCACTTAAATAACCTAAGATATGCTCCATGCAGGAACATCACTGCTAAATTGTTGAATGTAATATAAATATAGCAACTTTTCCATTACTATCTACTAAGAGCACTGCAATTTATTTGAGCGTACTGTAGGTATAATGACTTCTAGACTCTGTAAGCGATGGCTTTCGATTAATAAACTGTGAAAGAAATCACATTTCTTTAAGTTGCATTATTTTTTAATTTTATTCAAGATGTGACTACGAGGGTGGTTTGAAAAGTTTCCGACCTAACAAAGATACAAGACATTTTTTCTTAAAATTTATATTTATTTTTCTACATAGTCTCCTTGTAACACTACACACTTCTCCCAGCGATGTTCCCATCTCTTTAACCCGTCCAAATAGTACTCGGCGTTTTTCTCTGCAAAATAATTGTTCACGAAGCTGATTGCCTCCTCGTTTGACGAAAATCTCTGTGGTCCGAGCGCAATTTTTAGATGAGGGAACAAAACGAAGTCGCTTGGGGCTGATCTGGTGAGTAAGGCGGATGGTCAAGCAGTTCAAACCGTATTTCGTGGATTTTCGCCATGGTGTGAGACTGCTCGTTGTCTTGGCGAAACAGGATTTTCTTTTTTTGCAAATGTGGCCGTTTTTCCACAATTTCAGCCTTCAACTTGCCAAGTAATGATGCGTAGTATGCTCCTGTAATGGTTTTTCCTTTTTGAAGATAATCGATTAAGATAATTACATGACTATCCCAAAAAACAGTCGCCCTCACTTTCCCAGCTGAAAAAACAATTTTTGCTTTTTTTGGAGCCGGTTCCCCCTTTGCAGTCCACTGATTTGACTCTATTTTTGTTTCAAGCGTATAATGGTATAACCAAGTTTCATCTACAGTAATTAATCGGCGCCAAAACTCGCATTTATTGCGCCTAAACTGCACCAACAGAGGGTTGGAAATGTTCATTCCAACACGTTTTTCGTCTAACGTTAGCAAACGCGGCACCCAACGTGCGGACAGCTTTCTCATGCCTAAATCTTGATTTAACATGTGACAAACACGTTCTTTGGACATATTCCTAGCCTTTGCTATCTCTTTCACTTTAATTCGACGGTCGTCTAGCACCAATTGGTGAACTTTAGCGATGTTATCGTCAGTAGTTGCAGTTTTTGGACGTCCCGAACGTTCATCGTCTCCCAAGCTCTTACGGCCACGTTTAAATTCAGCCGCTAAAAATTTCACTGTGGTAATTGATGGTGCAGAGTCCCCGTACACAGAGTCCAACTCATCTTTGATTAGCGTAAGCAAATAGCCTTTCAAAAACAAATATTTAATGACAGCTCGATACTCGACACTCACATTGACTCACTCAAATGACTCTCAAATAACTATTGCACGTCCAAAATGGGTGAAACTTTGGTGAGTACCTAACAATAGATACACAATCCCTAGCTTTTATTGATCAGTGCTGCCATCTTCACGTCGAGGTCGGAAACTTTTCAGACCACCCTCGGATAAAATCATGTTGTTGTGCAAGGAAAAATATAGTTATAATTACATAAAATTAAAATTAATACAAAAGATTTAATTAAAATTTATCGAACTATGTGTATGAGAACTGAAACGGGCTCGAAATTATTAAATAAAATGATCATACTTTTTAAAATTTATTTTAAATAATACGATAAACGAGGAACGGCAAAGTTCTAAGAACGCATCTACTGTTATTGCAATTTATTTGATTAAAAAACGTTTTAAATTATTTTTTAAAATTATTATCAATTTTCTAGCTACATCTATAATTACATCATTTTTTAAAAACAAATGAAATAACCATTGAATCCTATATTTATAATCACGGCATACTTTAAATTACTTCAATTTCTTTTTATATATAGCTTCCTGGTAAAAAAAGTGTCGGTCCCAGCGGATGGACCATACAAGTTAAACTGGACATCCTCCTATGGCTCGGCATATTGAAGCACAAAAAGAATTTCATCAATGGCATCCCCAAAGGATACGAAATCTCTCATGAAATACGAAACGCGGAGAGGCCCAGGGCACTACCACCATCACTCATTCATTACGTCGACAAACATGTATTACTCAATAACTTTATCCTTACCGATCTTGTTTTTTCTGACCATTCTGACCCTTAGAAGTTCATTCGAAAAGAGCAACGGGTTTATTTGTCTGCTTTGAAGCTAATTTATAAATCAAATAAAGAAAAGTAGCTTGTCAGACTATTTTGCAAATACTTAGATAATGACGTAAATTTATATAAAATATGATAAGTTGCGTTAGTATGTTAAGCCATATACAAGTTTTAACAACTGCATATATATTAGAACAAACCGGCTGTTGAATTTTTTATATCGTTACGTTGAAATCATTATTTCGAAAAATATTTAAGACAATTTTATCATTAACTTTTTATTAAAATTTGTTCGAAAACACTGACAACTAAATATTAGATCAAGAATTAATTTTTCGTAATGAAATGGCTAGTTAGGCGTTCAATATATAATTATATATAATATATATATATATATATATATATATATATACATATTGTATAATATATGTTCTTAAAATAATGAGGCGGAGAGAACCTATTAATAAAAAGGGAAATAATTATTACATAATATCATAAAAGAAAAGAATACGTGCGATTGCGAGTGAATTTATATCGAAGACGTCCGTTTGTATTATAATAAAAACTACGGTGAAATTGGAAATACGAGGTGTGGCTATTAAATAACGAGACTGACGCTGGTACAGAAGAAGTGCGCATGCGCCAAACGCCAACGACTGATAGCTACCTATCGTGAAGCCTTCTCTTTCGAATGTAGTACCTCTCGCCTCTGTAAACAAATCAGTATAGCCGTAGCCTTCGTTCGAATTAAAGTTGTTTTCTATTTCGCCGGGAAAATGTAACAATAGAGCAACGAATTGTTATGAAATTTCACATGAATCTTGGAAAAACCGCTACTGAAACTTATAACTTATTGAAAGAAGTTAATTTGGTACGTAGACTTCCGCGGTCGTGGTCCATGCTATCTGCTTCTGGGTTTCCGGGCAGGAACCGCGTCACTAGTATATCTGCCGACGTTTCGTACCCATTTGTATGGGACATCTTCAGGGCTGAACTACTGCACTGAAACTCAGCTTCAGTGCAGTAGTTCAGCCCTGAAGATGTCCCATACAAATGGGTACGAAACGTCGGCAGATATACTAATGACGCAGTTCCAGCCCGGAAACCCAGAAGCATATTGAAAGAAGTATTTATCGCGTGCACGTGTTTTTGAGTGGTTTAAGCATTTTCAAGATGGCCGAGAAGACGTTGAAGATGATTCACGCCCGGGTCGCTCTTCCACGTCAAAGACGGATGATAATATTCAAAAAATCAGTAATCTGGTTCGATCTGACCGTCGGTTAAGTATTCGTGTGATTGTTCAAACTATAAGAACTGATAAAGAATCCGTATGGCAAATTTTACATAACAATTTTAACATGCAAAAAGTGTGTGCCAAAATGGTGCCTAAAATTATGAGGTTTAAACAATAAGCAACTCGCAAAAATGTTTGTACTGACACTTTGAATGCCATTGAAAATAACCCAAACTTATTGGAAAGGATAATAACATATGACGAATCGTGGTTTTTTACTTATGATCCTGAAGCGAAGCGCCAATCCATGCACTGGAAGAGCCCATCTTCACCGAGAGCCAAAAAAGCTCGAATAAGCAAATTCGAAGCAATAATGATTGTCTTTTTCGATACTCATGGGATTGTGTATCTTCACTGGGTTCCTAAAGGTCAAACTATTAATCAATATTACTACCTTCACGTTCTTGCTCAACTCCGTGAAAGAATAAGGAAAAAACGACCCGAATTGTGGAAGGACGAGTCATGAGTTCTCCACCAAGACAATGCACTGGCTCATTCCGCATTATCAGTCAAGAGGTTTCTAGCCAAGTACAGCATCCCAGTGTTAGACCATCCGGCTTATTCACTGGATCTTGCGCCGTGCGACGACTATCTGTTTCATAAAGTGAAATCTGAATTAAAGGGACAAAATTCGAGTCCGTTGAAGCTGTGAAAGCGAAATCGGTACGCGTCCTGAAGGAGTTGACAGAAGAAGACTCCCAGCATAGTTTCGAACAATGAAAGATTCGCATGGAGCGTTGTAGGGATAGAGGAGGGGTGTATATTGAAGGTGATAATAAGTAAATATGTATGAAATCAAAAGAAAATGTTTTACAGCGTCAGTCTCGTTATTTAATAGTCACACCTCGTATATAAATTTTGCCTGAGATTTTATAAAATATAAGACAGAAACAACCAAAAATCCTTGTTGATTGCAGTTAAAAAAAACTGTCTAAATTGACTGAAGTCTCATGATCGAAAAATGATATGATGAGCGACATCATATTCAGCGACGAAAATTTGATGTTTATGTTTGAGATTACCAAAAGTAATTCGCGATAAAACGGAAGCCTTTTATAAAGATTGACTTAAAAAAACAGTGAAGTTAGCGCAGAGCATTATGGTTTAGGATGTACTTCTAGAAATTAGAGACCCTAAAATTTATAAAAGGTACCGTACATACTGCGATACATCAGGAAATTTTACAGAACATTTTATCATATTATCAAATACATTGAAATTATATCCTAATGCGGAATTTATTTTCCAACAGGCGCATTAACTCACACGGCCGAACCTACGAAAAAATGGTTCGGTAATAATAAAGTGAATGTTTTATCATATCCTTCCAGCAATTTGGATCTTAATCCTGTTGAGACAGTTTGATACAGTATAAAATGAAGTAGCAGCAGTTGAAAAATGATCGCTATTGGACTATTCCAGCATTACATGCCAAGCTATGGGAAAGATGATTTATCTTTCTATCAGACACATACGAACATATTAATGCGATGCCTGCGAGAATCCCAGCAGTTTTTACACCAACAGGCGACGTAACTTGTCAATTATTTGAAAAGAGTTGTAATAAAAAATACCACTGACCTTCATTATGTATAAAAATGCTACAAAATGATATGTCACAATTAGTAATAGATCAGCACCTTGCAAAGTTTTCGCCAGTGAAGATAGTTCCGTCTATGAACAAAGAATTATGAAGTTCACAGAAAGCTAGCAATAGAACAACGAACAAAACAGGCAGTATGTAATTAATTGATCTTCTTCTAGATTAATAAATGACCCATGAGAAAGAAAACGTACGTCGTAACATTTCCGACAACCTAATATTTAACACTAGCTGAATTACAAGAAAACACAAAAAGCATATAGCTTCTCTTTTAAGAAACATTCCCGCTCTTTAAACAAGTGTATTGGTATTACTTGATATATAAAATATTTGTTCAAATATTGTATAATATATACTTCAGAATTGTCAGAAAAGTTTTAGTAATTTCAGCTCTTTTATTTCAACAATAATATATTTATATAACACTGTCGCCTCTGCAGATATTTCAGTTGCGAGGGCATATTTATCAAGCGAGATCTCTTATCGGTTCGGATGCTTCAGGTTTGTCCGACCCTTTCGCTAGAGTAATCGCGGGAGAATTTAGCAAGACGACGCAAGTCATAGATGAAACCCTTAGCCCCACTTGGGACGAGCTTCTCATATTCGAAGAAATTTTGATTTACGGCGCCAGCGAGGAAATACAACACGATCCTCCGACGATAATAATTGAGATTTTTGACCAGGATAAAGTGGGAAAATCAGAATTTATCGGACGCGCGATAGCGAAACCGCACGTTAAATTAGCAGAGGAATCTTACACGAAACCGAAATTTCCCCCGTCTCTGGAATGGTTCGATATTAGCAGGGGTTCGGACAGAGCCGGAGAATTACTAGCAACCTTTGAATTGTTGGAGATCCCCAACGAAGGTGATTCCACATCATTACCGCTATTACCCGCCGCTAAAGACATTCCCGTGTACAAAGACCAAGAAGTAAAGGATACCGGACCTATATTACCAGTCCCCAGAGGCATACGACCGACGCTAGCAAGATACCGCATCGAAGTACTCTTCTGGGGTTTGCGTGATCTAAAGCGCGTGCATCTGTTAAAAGTTGATAAACCAAGAGTGGATATAGAATGCGCTGGACATATATTATATTCGTCCATAATACAAAATGCAAAGAAGAATCCTAATTTTAGCACACCTGTAAAATTTTTAGATGTCGATTTACCAGAACAAGAACTATACAGACCTCCTTTAACTATAAGAGCCGTAGATTGCAGGAGTTTCGGTAGATATACTCTAGTAGGCACACACATGATAAACTCTATACACAAATATATGTATACGCCTTTAACTAAAAAAGAGAGAGAAGCGGAGGAACGTAGAAAATCTTTACATCAACTAAAGGCTTTAGATTATATAGAAAATAATTATTTACCCAACACTTATGTAACTAATGGTGTCGAAAATATAGTAGAAAATAGCCCCCTTCTTCCTAAAGACATAACGATAGCTGTAGGCTACGGCACTCAGGATCCCACTAAGAAAATGAAGACGGAAATGAATAAGAAACGGAAGCAAAGTATAGATGATGATGCTGACAGCGAAGAAGATAGTAAAGATTGGTGGACAAAATATTTCGCATCCGTGGAGGAAATGATAACTCAAAGTAAAGAAGCGAGAAAACTGTACAAACCTGATGGTTCATTGCAAATGCCAATGGGCGATGAAAGTATCCCTGTAAATAATTCCAATAATAATATAGAAAAGAGTCCTAGTGAAGGCAAGAAGAAATTTGGGTTTAAAACTGCAGCTACCGCGTCTCGGTTTGCAGCTAGAATTAGTCCAAAAAGTTTTAAAAAGAAGAACAAACTTAAGCCAGCACTATGTAAGGTAAGTTATGTATTTAAGAACATCTTAAGAATGTATGATAACTTACGTTTGTTTTAAATTATATATCTTTCAAAGAAGCATTACATAATTAGCCTCTTTATTTAAATATATATATGCTTTCTTTATTATTAATAGTTTCATCAGAGTATCCAATTAAAGTGGGTATGTTACCATATCGTATACTCTACTTATAGGGGATTGAATGATTATATTATTACAACTCAAAAAAAATTTGTTTTAAATGCAGATA
Source organism: Dermolepida albohirtum (assembly GCA_031893035.1). Classification (NCBI taxonomy): domain Eukaryota; kingdom Metazoa; phylum Arthropoda; class Insecta; order Coleoptera; family Scarabaeidae; genus Dermolepida; species Dermolepida albohirtum. The sequence goes on along the minus strand of JAVIWB010002452.1, from coordinate 140,059 downwards.
TATTACTACATCTGACAGTATAAGTGGCCAACCTATATTCACGTATATTATTACAATATATCAGGGTAAACCAGATATACATACGAGGGAGCGTTTTTATATTCGCGGAATGGGGGACAAGGGGTGGAAATAAAAAAACCAAATTATTTTTCTTTTTCAATATATTCACCTGCAAGACGGATACATTTTTCACATCTTTCAATTAATTTATTTATACCCTCATAAAAAATGATTTCTCTTTATCTGCAAAATACGCCGAAACTGCCTCCTTGACTTCATCATCGGCAGTTAATTTTTTACCCCGCAGCTCTTTTTTCATTTTCGGAAACAGGTAATAATCACTCGGGGCCAGGTCTGCGCTGTAGGGTGGGTGATTCACAATTTCGAAGCCCCCCTTATGCAGGGCAGCTAACGCAACGCGGCTCTTATGGACGTGCGCGTTGTCGTGCAAAAGCAGAACACCTTTTGTCAATTTTCCCCGTCTTTTCTCTTTAATGGCTTCTTTTAGTCGCTCTAATATTAAAGCGTAATATTCTCCGGTTATAGAAACACCTTTATCTTTATAATCAATCAACAATATTCCTTCCGAGTCCCAAAATACCGTTGCCATGAGTTTCCCAGCTGATTGTGACACTTTAAATTTCTTGGGAGGTGCTGTGCCCTTTTTATGCCACTGCATGGAGTCTTGTTTGGACTCAGGTTCATAATGATGAACCCAAGTTTCGTCTCCAGTAACAATTTCACTCAATACACCATCCTTGTCTTCATTACAGAGGTCCAAAAATGCACGCGAACACTCTACGCGCTGTTGTTTTTGCGGCGGCGTGAGCATTCTCGGCACCCATCTTGCGCTGACCTTAGACATGCCGAGATGATCGTGTAGGATTTTAAAAATTGTTGTATCGGATACTCCAACCATTTCAGCGAGTTGTTCCTTCTTTAGTCGAGCATCTTCGAGTACAATTTGTTCAACTTTTTGGATAAGTGCTGGCGTGGTCACCTCAATGCTCCTGCCCGGCCTCGGGTCGTCTTCAAGGGATTCCCTTCCTTGTTTAAATAAACTATGCCACTTGTACACCATGGTTTTTCCTGGACAAGAGTCGCCGTAAACCAATGACATCTCATTCATTATGGTCGCGACTGATTTTAGTTGCCTGGTAAGGAACTTTATAACGGCACGATATTCGATTTTTTCCATATTTCACTTTTCACTCCTGATTATGTTACTTGGTTGACGATAGCTCAAAGACTAACTGTCTAATAACAATGAAACTTCGTATTTATACTAATTATGAGTCGCTGCACAGGCCACGTCGCCAATGCGCCTACTCACCCCTCTACAACCCGCTCATTCCGCGAATATAAGAACGCTCCCTCGTATGTACTTATTTGTTCCGCTTATGTGTGTGAAATAACATAATCCTTCACTTTACGTCTAGACACTCGCACGAGAAGGTATTGCATGCGCGGTGGAAGGAGTTCTCGTAAAATAATAGGAGATAATTACATATACATAACTTCTATATTTTCCAATAATGCATTTTCCTTCTTGGTATATATAGTTGCAATATTTGGAGCTATTATAACCAGTTCTTGATCATCATCATAATCCTTTTCCTCCACTACTCTAAAGTGTTAAGGTTTCATCCAGAAATCTTATTATATTCTTGCTCTTTTTTAATACATTTTCTCCATTTTCTTTTGCCATTTCTTTGGCTGAGTTCCAAATTTTCTCTCTCTCTCATTTCAAATCTCTTATATATTATTGTTTCATTCTTGTTTAGGCCTTCCTCTATTCGTCTTTTCAATAGGTTTTGCCCCCAAATTTTTTTAACTTGCTTTGATCATCCGTCCTTACTAAATTGCTAACCCCACCCAATTTTTTTCTTCTACTTCTTTTGTTGATTTCCCTTAGAAATTTTCTTATTTCATTCTTTTCTTTTCAATTATTTTGACTCCAAACACTCTTCTATTCTTCTGTAAGGTTTTTTCAGCATTTATTAATATATTGTCTCATATTGCTATTTCTTTCTCTTTCAGTTCTTGATATTATTAACAAAATATGTATTTACTGGTGGCAAAACCCCTTTCAAGTGACCATTTCTAAGTATCTAACTTATCGATGGTTACAAGTTACAGACCAAGCCAAAACACCGCGTATCAAAACACTTTCAAACATCCATCACAATGTTTTCTTGTAGATTTGATCATGCAATATTTTCTGACAGTCAAGCTTTCTTCAACAATAGCCAACCATGGAAGGAAATTCTGTCTGTAAAGAATACGTTGGTTCAAAGTAGTTCGGTATACTTCTGAGCTCAAACTCTTCTGTTGATATTTAATACATCAACAATGTTATAATGAAACCTCAATATTCAATTCTGACTTGGCTTAACAACTGTTCAAATTTCGTCAAACTAGGAATAACATTCATTTTTGAACTATTCAGATTTTCCTCAACGTAAAATTCGATTTGATTTTTTTCTAAATGTGAGTAACAAAGGTTTTATCTTGCCTTTGTGTAATACATTGCGATCTGCCCCAATCTGGAATCCCATTATCGCCTTTCTCTTTTGCTATAGTTATTCGAACTACTAAGTAATTAACTACTACTGATAACATTTTCGATCCTTCAGTTACATACGCAGAAACCTTCAGTTACTATCGATATCATTCTCTTATTAAAATAACTACAAAACATTGTCTACCATTTTGCATCTCTAGGGATATAAAGTAAAATATCAAAATATTGTCGAGTAAGTTCTGAAGGCAAGGCATGGAATAAAAGAATTTTCTATTCCTTGTTAAATCAATTTGAATTCATCTGTTAACTTTGACTTTAAATTGATTAGTAAAAAAACAATTATATTCCGGTTACAGATATACCCAACAGAATTGGAAGGTAGAACAGAATATGAAGGATTTAAAGAATGGTTAAATACGTTTGAGTTGTACAGAGGAAAGAAAACTGGTGAAGACTCAGAAGATGAGAGCCGAATAGTAGGATTTTTTAAAGTAAGTTTCCATAATTTTTAAAATTTCTTTATAATTTAATCAATTAATTTTGAAGCGGTGATACCCTTTAATTCATATCTATTGTGTTAAATTTCTTCAGCACACCATTGTATACTAATTTACTCCCATTATCTGACAAAGTTTATTTGTGAATTTACGGATTTAATGGATGATGGTGCAAAATCGAAATGTTTAGTTTGCGATAGACTGCTGTGTGCTGGATGAAATATGACCGCAAAAAAATACAAAAAAGAAATTCGATTTGTGTTCAACACAGATGATGTGCAATCTACCATTTCGTTTATTAGATAACAAATCATTTTACTTATTCTGGAATAAATACGCGAACTGTAAATTACCTCGTTCGAAAACGTGTACCATCTGCTCGCGAACCTGTTGAAAATAGAACTAAATCGGCATTGAAAAATAAAACGCTGGTTATGTGTGGATGAAACAAAAAGTTGTAAAAAATTATTGTTAATGTCATAGTTCATACAATGGAACCACTTAAACATATCATTTTCAATCTTTCTAGCTTCCAGAGAGTACAAGAAAGTACTGCCGAAGTCATTTCAAATGTGTGTTAAAAAGATTAGAAAAATTTGAACTTTCGAGAGACTCTTAATGTTTATGACTAATGGCGCCATAACTTTGGGTTCTGTAGGTCGGTCTCTTAAAGGCGATTGATGTAACCACTTACGTGTGAAATTGATTCTGTACGTCTTATACCAAAAATGATTCAACACTGTTATCCAGAGGTAAATGGTTTGATAGTGCGCACAAAAGTATATAGCATATTCGAGGATTCCACTCTCAATGCCCTGACAGTCCAGAACCTCCACAGCCGATTCTTTTACGCTGAGGAACATGATTAAAGGCATTTTATTATTCTTGGCATTTCCAAAAAAAATTAAGTCTATAATTTTACAATTCGATTCTAAAGAAACAACTGCTATCAAGGGAATTCAGGAGACATTCCAACATACTGAACTTAGAGCAGTTTTACAAATAATTTATAACAATCACAAAGGAGTAGGTGAAGCAATTGATAAATTACAAATTCCTTTGTTGCTATTAACGTATTCACTGCAAATATTCGACATTATACAAGCACAGTTCCATGCTAATTAGCGACGACAAAAATATTAGTGTCGTTGCTAAAGTAAATAGTGTGCTAAAGAAAGACGCGGATTTTACAGCATTATAACAAATTTGTAGTGATGCTGAGTGCATGGTATCATTAAGTATTAACAAATATTACTTTAATTATTACTACGTTTTTTTCCTTACGGCGAACTCAATTTGCTGAAACTACTACTGCACTACTATAGAAACATATCTGATGTTTCAAGTATTTAACCGATCCTATCCTGTTCGTGATTACCATGAAATCGCTGCTTAAAAGAATATTTCGCGTTTCAAAAATTATATATAACTATTAATTTTAATTTATTTACCTATATATACCTGTGGCGGAGCGACCATATTCCTCACTCTACTCATAACTGAGTTTTGTGGCAGGTAGAAATGTCTTAGTACCGAAATATGAATTTATTATAACCACACACTAAATTGAATTTTATTTAGCTAGTTTACATTATAGACATCACATTAAGAAGACTAAATTTAACCAAACTTTTTTCACAAGGTTAAATGGTATTGTAGAATCTGATCCAGTACGTCTTTGCCTGTTAGTATTGTGTTTAAGTAACAAAGACACAGAAATAGTTTTATCTTCGTTCAAAAACACTATCCACAAGATAATTTGCTTATGCTTTAATTAAATGACAAATCTTAACTTTTTTATGCCTTAGCAATTACACCTCGAAAATGCAAGATACGAATTTTGTTTTAGGGCGCGATTAAGGTTTATAAATGGCCTTTACCGAAAGACATCGAGGATCACACGATTATGGGTTTCGATCCGCAATACGGATTTTTTCAAGGTTTACCTTCCAACGATCCGATCAGAGTTCTAGTTCGGGTCTATACAGTAAAAGCTAACGATTTACATCCGATGGACTTAAACGGTAAAGCTGACCCCTACATAGTTCTTCAATTAGGTTCAAAACGGATCAGTGATAAGGACAATTATATATCGAAACAGCTTAATCCCGTTTTCGGAAAGTAAGTAATATTGAATTTGTAATATGACGCTTTTACATTATCTTCAAAGTTGACTTTTTTTTTCTTCTTTTAATATCGTTATCCGTGTCATTTACATTTTATTTGCAGATGTTTCGAGTTCGAGGCAACGTTTCCCCAAGATTCGCTTCTGACCATTCAAATTTACGATTGGGATTTGGTGGGCTCAGATGATATGGTCGGTGAAACGAAAATAGACCTTGAAAATAGGTTTTACAGTAGACATCGGGGAACATGCGGCTTACCACATAAATATGAAGAGTAGGTATTAGGAGAGCAATAAAGAAAAATACGAGCAAAAATATCATTCGTAATCTGAATTTATAACGGTCGTTTAATTTGAATAGAATAGCACGGAAATATGTGAGTTAAGTTCAAAACTGAAAAAAGTTAAATCTGTAAATGTACGAGGTCTATTTAATTGAAATTATTATTTTACATAAAAGAGTTTAGTTTCATAAAGGATCTACTGCGTGTTTATTTCTAAACTTCTCATAAAGTTTGTAATTTAAAACAGCCATTACAGACATATTTCACTTCGTTAGAGAACGCGTTTCCAACGAGTTAATTAGTCATAGTTGACTATATCTTCAGACAAAATACACTTTTTTATGTAAAGTACGAAAATACTTTTATAATGCACGCTCTTAATAAACATCACTAATAAAAAATGTATGTACGCGGGACAAAAACTAACGCCGTCATTTTTAATTAAAACAAAAGTGCTGCACAATTTCTAACCGGCGTATATGTCATTTTTAACTCACAATGCATTTATTTCCTTTTGAATGTGTTCATAACTTATGATAACCAAAAAAGTTTTCAGTTAGGCTGTTAGTATCCACTCTGGATACAATATTAGCTTACTTACTTAATATAGACTTATTCTACCTCTTAATGTATGAGTATAAAAATTATTATTTTCTGCTGTGCCATCGTTAATTAAAATCTCAGAAATTAATTATAAATTTCGGCTGAAGAAGGACTCGAACCTCTATCTGCCGCTTGCTAGACGGTTGCCTTACCAATTAGGCCACCAGGCAGTATAGTTCTTTTCCTTCTTTATCCTAGAATATGTCGATTTTTACATAACTAGTTTACAGATTTTTAAATATTTTATTCTTTGTTGAAAATTGTCAATATACAAAAACACAAACAAATATTTGCCATATTCTTTAAAATATATTTCCTATAAATGTACAGTAGGTGCCACAAAAAGGTTTACGATGTACATGAAAATATATTTGCCGAATTTATGTAGAAGGGTCATTATAATAATTATATGTAAACAAAACTGGCAGTCGGAGCATATCTCATTGATAACATAGTAGTATAGCACAGAAACCTTTTTTTCCAGACGAAGTTAAGATTTTTATTCAATTAGATATAGCAATGCGTGTAATATACGAATTATTCTTTTCCTTGATCTTATTTATTCCTTATATGTATGTATACTCAATAAAAATTATATTCATTAATAATTAGTTAAAATTTCGAATTAATTGATAATTATTCTTATAATACGATTTTATGAATAACGTATTTATAAAAAGTATATGTTTTTGTGTAGATATCTAATTGTTTAGATCTAAATTTTGTTGTTGTTGTTGTCAGATTTGATGTGTTGACATAATAGGCGATTATGTTGGAACATAAAATATTTCCTTCCACAAAAATTATTCCTAATTTCATTTCTACCAGACTTCTGACAATTATATCAAAGATATTTAAATAGTTCATTAGATACATAAAGGATTTCCTTTATCGATTTTACGAATTATATCTAGTTATATTTAGTAGTGCTATTATACGATCAATAAAATCATAAAATTTTATGCTCATTAAGAACAATCTTTTCGAAGACTTAAGAAAATAGAGAGAACACTATTCAACGGTAATTTAGGAAGATTAGAATGACAATTAGTTTTTTAAGTGTGATCGGGTAATAGCACGAGTACAAGACGATCAAAATTTGTTTAATTTTCTTATTTTCGAATGATTTGATATAAGTGAAGTCTTCGCCAGCATGAAGAATTAAAAACTTTGCACGTCTGAAAGTAGAAATTTGGAAAATAATTTATTTCTTTGTTTTCATCATGCTTGCAAGAAATCAAACAATTTAAAATGATTTTTCTAAATTTATCTTTCAGACGTGCAAAGTTTTTAATTCTTCATTGTTTTTACATATATGTACGTAATCAGAAATGCTAAGCAACGTTTTATTAAACATCACATTCAACATGTAATAGTGTGAATAAATTTTATTGCTTCATTAATATTTTAAAAGTATCTTAAATAACAATCCTTCAATATTGATATATACTATAGTTTACCACCAATGTTCGATGCCACGTCATATGTTAACTAATAATTTATACTAATGCATTCAATCCATACAAATGCATCCATTTAACCACCGTTTTTAGTCACCTATTTACAATGCACTGAAAAATGCAACAGCAAAAATTACTGCAAGAACAAATACTGCTAAGTTAAATAGAAAAGTATTTTGAGTAAACCTAAATTTGTTGTTTCAACATATTTATGTCTTGAATAAAATGTGAGAGAGAGAATGCAGTAGTGTTGAAGTTTTTTGTTATCAGGTCGAAAATATAAAACTCGCATTGCAAACTATGCACACCTTTGTTCGTTTTTTTTTTTAATGAAACATACAAGATTTTTCTTACTAGTTAAATATCATAACGGCTCGACCTAAAACTATAGACCAAAACTTGTGACTTAGATCGTAAACTTTTTTGTGGGAGCAACTGTAAATTCATATTGTTAAGCTATGTACTCAGAATAACTGCGAACAGTATATAGAAAGGAATCAGTTATTAAAACTAAGACTATACTTATTGCTTTCAGATTAGGTTATAACCAATGGAGGGATGCAGTAAAGCCCACTCAAATTTTATCGAAACTATGCAAGGAAGGAAAAGTTGACCCGCCCGTATTTTCCGAAGGACAAGTGAAAATCGGAAGGCACGTTTTCCCAGTACAAAATGAAGATTTAGATTTTTACACAACTAAAGATGTGGAAGAACACATGGCCTTAGTAATTCTTCATAGATGGCATGAATTACCGAGAGTAGGTTGCCATTTAGTTCCAGAACATATCGAAACTAGATCCTTATATAATCCGGATAAACCGGGCATAGAACAGGGAAAGTTAGAAATGTGGGTCGATATGTATCCCATGGACATGCCCCTTCCGGGACCACCTCTAGATATCTCACCCAGAAAACCTAAAAGCTATGAATTGAGAGTGATTATTTGGAATACCGACGATGTGGTTTTAGAAGATGATGCCTTCTTCACAGGAGAAAAGATGTCTGATATCTATGTTAAAGGGTAAATACCAGTTATATTCACAAATTGGCTGTTTAATATGCTTCCTTAGTGGCACTTAGTCCCTTGTAGGACTTGGTCTTTTCTATCACTCACTTCGTTCAGAGCTTTCTTATACGTCGTCCTTCTTCACTTTATTAATTCTACTTTTTAGCTCTTTAGCTGTTATCTTTCCATACTCATTATATTTATAAGTCGTTGACTTAAGTTCAAAAGAATTAGCCCTGAACATTTCTCTAAATATGGAGAACTAAAAACTTTTCTCTAAGTTGCCATAATGCTCGATAGTTCCCTATTATAAAACACTGGGAACTCTCTTTCATTCTTCCCTGTCTGAAACAGAATTTGATAGTCTCGTATTTATTGTTTCGATATAAGAAATTTTTTAACAATTACAGTATTCAGTTATCGACGTTAATAAGCATTCCAAGCAAAATCTCATATAATTTAACCATCGCGTTTCTCAACAGACTTCGACGAAATTATTTGCTGTTCAATGAGTTTCCTTCATTCAATTTTTTTTTAAATTTTATAGTCACAGGTATAAATTTAGTTCGTTTCACGTTGAGAATGTAGCACGTACTCATGGGAAAAAGTACGTTGGTGGCAAATCTTCATTACTAGGGAGTTTTGATCTTGAACGTTTAAATACACACTTACTTAATCCTGTCGCCTTCGTCTTTGTAGCCGTAAGTCATGGGGGGTTGCGCCTTACTTTTTTTACAGAATTCTCTCTATATTTCTTCCAATCCTTTATTTGCGTCACCGTCTCTTGTACTTTCTTTTCCCTCTTCTTTACTGCTTTATTGATTTCAACTAGTCAAACTTTTGTTTTTCTTTTTTGATGTTCTTGTTTCGAATATTCTTCTTGTTATCGTTCTGTCATCCATCGTTTTTATATAACCGAACCATTTTAACTGCATTTTTTCTATACATTGTTCTATTGATTTCATAGTTAGCTTTTGCCGATAGTTAAAATTTTGGACATGGTCTCGTATTGTTTCATTTTCAATTTTCTTTAGGAATCTCACCTCTGTTGTTACTTGATCTCCTTTCTATGCACTTTCGTTTTTGCTCATGATTCTAAGCCACGGATCAGTATAAAAACAACCACCTTGGTAAATATTTGTGCTGTTGTTTTCTTTTCTGTCTTTATTTTCTAGAAAGATTGTTTTTATACTATTGATGAGTTTTACAGTATTTTATTTGTTTTGTGATTCCATTGTCCATGTTTCTTTCCTTCGAAATTATTATTCCTAGGTATTTAAACGTTTCCATCTGTTCTACTTGTTTACTTTCAGCTCTTGTTTAATGGATTTGTTCTTCTTTGTTGAGGATCATAGCTTCTCTTTGTTAATTTTCATACTATATTTCCGGAATGTCCTGTTATATAAGCCTAGATTTTTATTCAAAGTGCCCTCGTTTTCTGCGAATATTACCATTCGTCTAATAATCTCCATCTACCAGTGCCCCACTTAGCAAAAGTTAGATGTATTACGAAACATATTTAGCTTATACTTTACACTCAACGTGGATCTTCCTGCAATGTATATAAAAATATGTACGAATCCAGTAATGAGTATCTGTTGAGACTATAAACACCAATTCCTCCTATTATCTTTAAAACTCTTTCATATTTCGTTAGCAGTTACTGTCTCCATTTGATTAGGAAAATGTATGTTTATGTATAATGTAACCTTAACACGTTTAAATATTTCCAATATATTTTTATAAATTATTAAACATTTTAAAATGTAATAGCATTTCTTCGAAGTACAACTAATAGTTCCGAAAGCACTTTTCGCTTAAATTTTATAACACCACAGATAATCGAAAATTCACTATTAAAATGCGCTTCCTTAAAATTTTATTTTAGATGGCTCAAAGGACCGGAGGATTGCCAATGTACTGACATACATTATAGATCATTAACAGGAGAAGGAAACTTTAATTGGCGTTTCGTTTATCCTTTTGATTACATGGGAGCAGAACAAAAAATTGTCATTTCTAGAAAAGAGTCTCTATTTTCTTGGGATGAAACTGAATGTAAAATACCAGCTAGATTAGAATTACAAGTTTGGGATGCCGACCATTTTTCAGCTGATGACTTTCTAGGTAGACTATTAGATTTTTTAGTTTCTGTAATTCTAACAATCATGTTTTAGGAGCAATAACATTAGATCTTAATAGATTTCCAAGAGGAGCGAAATCATCTAATCTTTGCACGTTAGAAATGTTAAAAACCGACGGCTCTGTACCAATGATCAATATATTTAAACAGAAGCGTGTGAAGGGCTGGTGGCCGTTCTTTGTGAAGAAGGACAATGAAGATATCGAGTTAACTGGAAAAGTTGAAGCTGAAATCCATTTATTAACGAAAGAAGAAGCAGAAAAGAATCCAGTGGGCTTTGGAAGGAATGAACCAGATGCACTAGAGAAACCAAAGTCAGTATTAAATAAAACTCAATCTTTGGAAAATAATATTTCTTCATTTCAGTCGACCGGATGCATCCTTTATGTGGTTCTTAAATCCTCTGAAGTCGATACGTTACATAATATGGCACAACTATAAATGGAAAATTCTCAAAATACTAATTGTAATCGCTGTAGCAATAGTGATTTTATTATTTGTGTATGCAATACCTGGTTATTCAGTGAAGAAGATAATGGGAGTTTAACTGACAATTCTTTTGAAAATTATAATCAAATCAAAAAAAAACAAACCGCTATTATTCTCACTTGTAAAGAACTAATGTACAATTATATATAAGGCTGTACTTATATAAATAAAAAATACTTTTGATCTTACTTTTTCTTTATATCTTACCATATGAAAATAATTGACTAGGAAAATCGAATTTTTTTAAAAATAGAAAAAAGTAAGTAATCATTTCTATCTTCTTGAATAATGTTATAAACAATAAATCACTTGATATCAACGGTTGTAAATAATTGAAATGGAATTATCGACACATTTTAACTTAATACTTATAAAAGCAACTTTTCTTTTAAATGAAAAAGCAATATATATATGTCATATAAAACATTGGAACAAACGAAGCACGTAATTGCCACATTACATAAATGAATCTTTCATATCGACATAATGAGAGGTATAATCTTGATGTTAACTGTCAATACAATAAACACAGTATTTTATTCACAAATTTTGGTGACATTTTCTCAAAATTAGTCAATATAATTTTCCATCCGAAGGATCTAGTTTCAAAAATACGGTTTCCATGTTTCTGGAGATGTCATTTATTTCTCTTTTAAAAATATCGACAACTTCATTGGCTGAAGTAGATGATCCATTAATAAATATTCTATTCGTTTAAATTGTCCATTAACAATAAACAAAATGATTGTTCTCTTTTAAACTGGTTACATTATAGGATAATTATTGACTGCAAAGCTTCTGTACATCCAAAACATTGAGCAAATGATTGATTGATAATATTTGTTCACACTCTTTTCTTTTCTGCTAGTGTATCACTTATATTTTGACAAGTCAAAGAAGTTTCTAACACATTATCCATTTTGTCACTTGGAGATATTGCAGTATTATTATTAGAAACATTCAGATTCTGTATTGCTGATTTTTCTTTCCTATCAATATTAAACCCAGCCATTTTTCTCCTACTTTATTGTCATGTACTTTACTTCATAATCAGTCTTGGTAAAATGCAAACTGCAAATAACTGCCATTTTTGATAGTTCATATTTATCTTTTCTGAAAGCAATTATCCACTTTTTTCTAAGTATATTCTCGGTAGGAAACCTTAAATGTATAAATGAATACATATTATGAGAAGATAATGTCGATATGATATAAATATTTATATTTGCTTATGTACTAAGATATGGTACTTTATGTTACTGCCTGTAACAAAAGGATTGATAAATTCATATGCAGAGCACGAAATCACCGTTGTATAATCTCTAATCACGATTATTACATAAGTACTTATAAAACTCAGTCTATTATAAATATAAGTGATATAAGGAGGTAACATAATCAATTGCTTTTCACTTTGCAATTCACTTGTTTAAACCTGTAGTAAATGCAAATGCTTTGTCAATACTATCTCTATCTCTCTTAAACTCTTCACTTTAATGTTGGCGTCAATGCTGGGGCTATGTTTATATATTCATGTTCTATAAGTTAACATAATCTGACAAGTTGAACCTTGCTTCTTCCAAACAAAAAAAAAAGTTAGGTCTAAATCATTTAAGATATTGTTATACCAATGATAATAATTTTGTTGTTGTTTAAAATCCTGTTCACTTAAATGATGTGAAACAGATATTTTGCGAGGATGCTTGTGTAATTGCTTTTTCAATACTTTCATAAGACACACCTAAAAAAATAAAAAATATTGAGAAACCTTATTTTTATTTCGTCTATATCGTATCTGTTTGAGAGTAGATAATTTTCTAAAAACTTGTTTGACTAATCTCTGTTTTATTTCAAAAATCGTTCATATCATCTGTCAACAATGTTGGTGGTTTGTCAGATTTTCTGTTTCAAAAAACCTTTTTACCAGCTCATAATGATGACGTTCAAATGTGTCGAGAGTTACGTCTTGATCAAGATATTCTAGAAGGCACGATCGCGAAGAAGTCCGTGTCCTATATTGGCTTTCATACCTTTTCGAAAGTAGGCCATAATCTTGCACTGTAAATGGCATTATTCTAATGTTTTTATAAACAAATTTTTAAACGGAACGCAAGAATATAATTAAAGAGCTACAAAAAATACAACTAATAATCAACAACAAACAATAATCACAGGTAAACAAATACAGGCGATATAAGCAATACCCTAGAATTTATTAATATTGAAAGGTTATAATCTAGGGATTTTTATTCTGCTAATCATAGACATTAAATTTCAAATAATTTCAAAACAATATCTTTGTTTTCTTATTAAAAAAAAATGAAATGAAATTGCTCACTAACTTTTTTATTAATACATAGACTCCATGGATTCTGATTTTAAAAAACAAAGAAAAACATAATTAAGCCCATGTTTTAAAGATATTTTATTTAGTAATAATTTGCAAATTATGCAATTTTATAAAATATAAACCAACTTTTTTTCTACTATCCTTTGATAAGTTTAATACAATATAATCATAGCTGTAGGTTCCTTTCTAATTTTTATTTATTTTGTACTGCTTTCACAAAAACAGTTTTTTCAAGTAATTCATATTTACATTAAAAAAAAAATCAACTTTCACATAATAATTATCGGCTTCAGCTTGTACAGCTTTTATTTAAAAACAATAAAATTAGCACATCTGCAACATTTTCACTGAACATTATAAAAATTAAAATTTTATATTAAATAGCTTCTTTTAGTAGTTTTTTCTGAATGAAGGTTCTTAATACAATTTACCAGCATTCTTGAATACAAATAGAAAAAACTAAATATACAATATTTACCTTAAACTACATTTTTTAAAAAGTATATACAAATTTAAATACAAAATAAATAACACTATTTTTCTAATGGAGCATAATTTAATAATTTTTCAATTAAATCCACATGGCCAAGGAGCATTCTTCGACAACAGTATCTTTTTAAACCAAGTGCATCTAATGCATCACCTTCTGTATATTCAGCTTGAAGAAGACCTAAATAAGCTTCCCATTTATTTCCAATAACTTTACCACAAGTGAAACAACGGACTGGAATAATCATTTTTGATAATCTAGAAATTTTAGGTTAATTTCTGTATGTCTATCTGAACTTATTTACTTACCTTATTAATAAAGTGCTGTTACTATGTATACAATATTTTTATTCACTTAATTTGAAGAAAAATTTTAAAAGTACATCGTACTTCGCAAAACATTGATGAACAAAGATTCTATAGTCGCAAATATACAAATATATATACACATAAACATATATAAGTTTTTGATATACTCTGCTAACTCATAGTGTTTTTGATTTCTATTGTTAGCGCTAAAGCGTTTGATTATAGAACTAAATTGCAAATATCAAAAATAAATCTATATAAAGGATCAACATTTTTCGAAATAATTGTTTTAATGAAATTAATAGTCTATTTAATTTATGAACATTTTGACGATAAGACGATTACTGAGCTATATCTTTTGCAATTTGGGTTTCGAAAGTTAAGGTCGTGGCACATTCCATTAAAAATAATAAACTTATTTTTCCAATATATAAACGATATTCATTTAAATAAAGCCTGAATGGAATAATTATTCATACCTTTTCCGTGAAGACACGTAATGTCTAATATATTTATTGCTAATGTGTATAAAACCAATTTTAATAAAATATTGATTTTTATAAATTAATAGTAAGTATATCTCTATTATGATAAAACATTTTATTACTTTCAATATTTTAAATTTTGAAAAAAAATAACCGTCACCGGAAATAGTCGTTTTTGCCTAACTGATCGCCAACTTTGTTTCCTCAAAGCTACCGCTAGAATATACAGCCGGCCATTGCTGTTCTTGTTAGCGGCAAGCTTAGTATTCGTGAATTTTTGATTTAAATACTTGTTAATATCTCAGTTTTCCCAAGTACATATTTAATAAAATTAAAGTTTAACCTTTAGGAATTATTTTTAACATATTCGTGAAAGATGGGTGATGAAAAAAAGGTAATAGTGTTTATACATTTCCTAACCACAAATGTCAACACTTGTTAGTATTCTTTGAACTGATGCTTACACTTCTAGGAACATAAAGGCCGAATCAGAACATATCAACCTTAAAGTACTCGGACAGGATAATGCGGTAGTACAATTTAAAATTAAAAAGCATACCCCTCTCAGGAAGCTGATGAGTGCCTATTGTGATCGAGCAGTGAGTTTTATTATCATAATTTTTTTATAGTTCTACTCTAAAACTTATGAATTATAAGTGAAAAAGTTTTTGTTTGATTTCATGAGTTATCTTATGCATCATAAAAGACAATATATTCCCATTCATATATGTCAATCTTAACCAAAAGAAATATTGTTTGTGAACATTTGTATAAGTACAAACTTATCTGTTTTGTAAACAATTTACTTTAAAGTGTCTCAGCTTATAACTAGTAATATTTATTTAGGGATTGAGTCCACAAGTTGTCCGCTTTCGATTTGATGGTAATCCTATCAATGAAACAGATACACCGTTATCCTTGGAAATGGAAGAAGGTGACACAATTGAAGTATTCCAACAACAAACGGGTGGTTGCTATTTTTAAGAAACTATTTTTAAGTCATACTTACTATTTCCATGTTACTATTTTGTTTATGTATACAATAAAATTTGTAGTAATGTGAAGATAGTGAAAAAATTATGTATAGATTTAAGTTTAAGAACATAAATATTTGTTTAGGTAGTTTTCTGAAATTATGTTTTTACAATATTAATAAATATGATGGATACTGAACAGAAATAAATATAACTGAATAAGCTTTTTTCATAAGTCTGTTGTTTTCATTAATTATATTTTTATTAAATGTGAAATAGCTTTGTCATTTTATACAATGATGCATATATTTATATATACATATATATGAAGAAACACTTAAAGCGAATCTCCAGTTACAAAGGCTAATACAAATTTCAATTTTTTTTGTGATCTATAATCATCAAAAAAGAAAGTGGAATACGACTAAGGTGTGGAGAATTCCTACGTTTGTTTATTGAATTTTTTATTTAAAATATATGTTTGTATGTAGCATTATTGAATAATAAAAGTGCTACTAATGTCATTCCTGTTTGAGTTAACATCATCTAAACTACCCTTAGAAATTATGCTTTATTTTACCTTAATATAAAAATAAGTAACGGCTTTACAATTTTCCTTTACTTGTTTATTGTAAAACATTAAATTCATCAGACAATTAATAATAATTTTTCACCAAAAGACTCCTTACATTTGGTAATAATAAATCATTCCAAATTAATAATATATAAGGAAATCTGTATCTAATCAATTTAGTGTGTTTGAACTGTCAGGAAAATTATGGTTTAGAAATTACCAAAGGCCAAAATTTCAAAATGAAGCTTAAAAATATGAACATTTGTAGACATTACTATAGACCATAGTTGAGAGATGCAGTGAGCAAACATGTGATTTACTTATCAAGTAAAAGTAGCAGAAAAATAACTCTTACAATCTTTTCTGTAGAATTGAGTGAGACTATGATGGAGAGGATATATGTACTATTCAACAATCTTCGACTTCTACACATTTATTTTAAAAAAACTTGATTAAACTAAACACTACAATTCAATTTTGAATGAATATTTAGTTATGTATGTATGTATGTCAAACCGCTAATAATATGGACTATCATATATATATATATATATATATACGAGGAGGAGTCAAAAAGTTCCCGGAATTTTGTTTTAACTCTTTATTACCACAACATAGGTACACAGTCACTTAATCGCCTTCAAAATAGGCGCCGTCTGAACACACACACTTGCTCCACCGCTCCTGCCATTGTTGGAAACAACGATGAAAGTCCTGTTGTGGTATTTTCCGAAGTTCAGCCGTCGCGTTGGTTTTGATGTCTTCTACGGTGTCAAAACGGTTACCTTTGAGGCCCTTTTTGAGCTTGGGGAAGAGCCAGAAATCCAATGGCGCTAAATCCGGTGAGTAGGGAGGCTGCTGGAGGACTGAAATGTTTTTTTCTGCAAGCCATGTTTGCACAACAATCGACGTGTGGGAGGGAGCATTGTCGTGATGGAGTGACCATCCTTCTTGCCATTTGCCTGGACGTTTTCTTCGAACTGCTTCCCTCACTCTTTTCAAAACTTGCACGTAAAAAGGACCGTTAACCGTTTGTCCAGCTGGTACAAATTCATGGTGCACCACACCTTCGTTGTCGAAAAACGCAATGAGCATCACTTTTGTTTTCGATTTGACATGACGTGATTTCTTTGGTCGAGGAGAGGACGATGTGTGCCATTCTGATGACTGCATCTTGGTTTCCGGGTCGTACGCGTACACCCAAGTCTCGTCACCAGTAACGATTGTCTGCAAGAACATCGGGTTCTCTGTGCTTTTTTCAAAACATTCGGCCGCCGTCAACTTCC
Source organism: Dermolepida albohirtum (assembly GCA_031893035.1). NCBI lineage: Eukaryota > Metazoa > Arthropoda > Insecta > Coleoptera > Scarabaeidae > Dermolepida > Dermolepida albohirtum. The sequence goes on along the minus strand of JAVIWB010002452.1, from coordinate 122,461 downwards.
GAGTTTCCATCTGATCCGGGTTCAGCAAGCGCGGGACAAACTTTGCACTGACACGTTTCATCTTCAAATGATCTGACAGGATTGCGTGTATGGATCCATGAGAGATCCCCGCTTCTTGTGCCAACTCGTCGGTGGTCATTCTGCGGTCTGCTCTGATTAATTATTTCACTCGGTCGACCATTCCTTTGTTCCTGGAGGTTGAAGGTCTCCCACTGCGACTCTCGTCTTCCAGCGATTCCTGTCCACCCTTAAATCTTGAAAACCACTCGTAAACGGCTGTTTTCTTTAAAGAATCGTCACCGTAAACTGTTTGTAAGGCTAACAAAGTCTCTGAAGCACATTTTCCCAATCTGCACATGAACTTGATGTTCGCCCGTTGTTCGAACTGCGACATCGCGCCAACTGATCACCACACACTCCTACCTTCCGCTAAACTGCAGTCACACTGCGTGTTCAGACTTGCTCAGACCTGTGAGCGTCATAACTATGCACCATAAGGAATGTACTGTACAAAATTTATTGTGATTGCATCACAACTGCCAACACTACGACACAATTCCGGGAACATTTTGACTTCTCGTCGTATATATATATATATGTTATAACTGTTAAAGCAAAATAGAATTTCGCTTTATGATAAAACTACAAACAAAACAAGCTTGACCTCTAGTGGAATATTGTATTTTTAAAATTATTATTGATTTTCTCTTTAATTGTATAATAATTAATAGATTTCGCACACTAAGGTTCATTACATTTTAATCATTGTAACGTTATACCTAAATAATGAGAAATATTTACTTGTTTACTATAAAATACAATAAAGTGCATTTAGTATTAAAAGTAAACTTATCATTAGAAAATTAAAAAAAACAGTTTCCAAAGTCTCTAATACAATAAAGTGGAATAAAATGCAAATATTACATATCAGTGGCTCATATTGCTCAATTTTCGTTATCAATCGAACGTAATGATATTCAGAAAGTTCATGCTGACCGGCATTATCGGTCAGATTCGCTAATTTGATCACGTTACTTCAAAAATACAAAAAAAAAGTGGTTATCGAAAATCAATTTTTACATATTATTTTGGCAAAACATTCAGTATGATAATTCATGTTCATTAATAAGTTTTTATATCCAATTTAGAAGAAGAATGGTTATTCAAAAAGCCGTTTCTAATATATTTATAAAATAGCGAAATTATCTCGTTCCACTTCAATGGAAATACATTTTTTTAAATATGAATGTATTTCGTTGTTTTCTGCCATAGATACGCATTAAATTATAATAATGCATCATGCATGGTACTTATTTACTAAATATTAATTACTTAAAGTTACTGATACTTCATGTGTAGAAATAGTTAATATTGCAAAAATATGTCACTTTGGAGTCAGATAATTATTAATCTAAATGTAGTTGAATTTGATGGAGCCTGTGGTTGATTGACTTGATCAATAAGGTTGATATATTTCGACAACCAAGTTGTCATCATCAGCAGATAATTTCAAAGTGTCGCACCTGGTAAAACACGGCGAAAAAACAATTGTACGAAAATCAAACTCCGCACGCGATCCACACCGCTCAAAACCAAGATGTACACTTCAGTGGTTTTCAGTGGTTCACTTGGTTTTGAGCGGTGTGGATCGCGTGCGGAGTTTGATTTTCGTACAATTGTTTTTTCGCCGTGTTTTACCAGGTGCGACACTTTGAAATTATCTGCTGATGATGACAACTTGGTTGTCGAAATGCGTATACAGAATTTACAAAAGTTAATGTGGAAAGGGGTTATATATCAACCTTATTGATCAAATCTAAATGTATTTTATCTACAATACACTCAATTGATTTTGACTATTATACATCACGTATCTCTTGAATATTACTCTATCCTTATCTGTTGTTTTGTTTTCATATAAATTAATGTCGTAGTTTTATGAATAAAAATAAAGCTGCACAATTAAACGTTGTAATCTTATGGACATGCTTATAACAGGTGGCGCAAAAGTATGTCATAATTTGAATTGGCTGCCATTTTTGCAGATGGCGCCGAATGTCACTGCGCTTTGACATTTATGATGTAGATATATAGAGAATTAGTTGTCAACAAGCCATGGAGCGATATACACCTCAAGAACGTGGAATTTTTGTTACCGCTTAATCGACAAATTTTCAGTTTGTTGTTTTAGTGCAACGTGAATTTCGTCGTCGTGTTCCATGTGCTCGAACAATTAAGCGTTTGACTGAGCGCCTCGTGCAAACTGGGTCCACTACAGATGTAGCAAGAAGTGGCCGGCCTCGTATTGCTCGTTCGATCAAGAACATCGCTGCTGTTGCCGACGACGTCAGAGAGACGACGATGTACACAATAGGCATCTGCAGACGTTCGTTTCAACGAATTTTGGTGAAAGATTTCAAAATGTTCCCCTACAAAATGCAAACTGTTCAGGATTTGCTACCTGCTGATCGTCGGACAAGGTAAGCTTACCGCCATACTCTGTTAAACTTGGTAAGAAGAGGATGATTTCGTATCAAAAATCATAATGAGCGACGAAGCCAATTTCCACTTAAGTGGTAATATTAATAAACAAAATTTGCCTTTCTGGGGCACAGAGACTCCACATAAAATGCATGAAGAGCCATTGTATCTCCTCAAAGTGACTGCTTGGTGTGGCATTTGCCGTGAAAAAGTTATTGGCCCATATTTTTTTGAAGACGCCGATGGCACCACCGTGACCGTAAATGGTGAGCGTTACAGGCAGATGCTAAACGAGTTTTTTTGACGCAAGTCGCTGCATTGGATCTCGATCATTGTTGGTTTTAACAGGACGGAGCAACCACTCACACAGCTCGGGCAACGATGGAGATTTTGAGACTCCAATTTTCAGGTCGAGTGATCTCCGGTTTTGGAGATTTGAACTGGCCGTCCAAACCGTCAGAGCTAACAGCACCAGACGTCTTCCTTTGGGGCTTTTCAATATCTCGCGTTTACCACAACAAACCACGAACCTTGCAAGTCTTGAAAGCTAACATAGAAGAAGAAATCGCCAATTCGGAGCTTGATGTTTTGCGAGCAACAATTCAAAATGCCGTAAAGCGAGCGTAATTATGCATCAACTCGGGAGGTGGTCATTTGAACGATATAATTTTTTCCAACTAATTACATTAATTTTACACTTTCAAATAAACTTTTTATGAAAACAGAGCTCTTTTTTCACTTATAACAAAATGGCAGCCGGTTCAAATTACGACATTACTTTTGCACCACCCGTTACTTACGTTTGCAATACAACTATCGTTGGCCTACTTTGTATATTCATAATGTAAATCTGTTAGATGCAACACTTCTCCGGCAATATATGTATGGTCCGTGTGATACCAATTAGTTTTCAACTAAATTGTATTAAAAAACTGTAACAATAATTTAAAACAGTAATTTTCTTTTAATTTTCTTGTTTATATATTGAACATATTCCTAAAATTAAACTTTTTATTAGTGATCATAGAAATGTATCTAAATTTATTGTTCGTACCAATTCTGCATTTGATTTTAATCATACGTTTATATTCTACCATATGTTAATTTACACAACACAATCTCCAATAAATAAGAAATATTAATTGGATACTGTGGTTAAGTGAATAATCTAGAAGGTAAAAAAACTCAGTACATTAATATTTATATTCTGGATAAGTATTTCGACAACTAAGTTATCATCATAAGCAGCATATAGACGATCCACGATATCTCTTATCTATTACCGTTACACAATCTCGGCAAAGAATTTATGTGCTTGCCATATCATGTAGATTATAAACAAACTTAAATAAGTCTGTGAAGAACGAATTATTTTTCGGTCGAGAATCTATCAAATGCCTTTTGGGAAATGCGAAAGATAAAGTTGAGGAAAATCAGAAGTCTGGTACATATGAAATAAACTGTAGAAATTGTAATATGAAATAGGTTAGTCAAACTAAACGTTCAATAGCAACCCGTTGTAAAGAACATATACAGTGTGAGCAACAATGAGTGACCTGATCCTACACTTCTTTCCATACATATCACCTCAATATTTACTTCCTCTTAAAAGTGAAATTAGACAGTATCTCACGCAATTCTAATAATTATAATAAAAATATGCTAGCTACTATGTAAACAACAAATTCCAGTGAAAACGGCATTTTCGCTACGTATATGTGAACTGAAGAATTTAAAAAGACTAACGAAAACTAGCATATAAGTATAAATAATGGATATTAATCAAAAAACAAGTCCTGTACACTGCACGTCAATGAAAGGTTAATGACATAGACATAGAGTAGGAAAGCTCTCTAGAAATTACTAAACTGCTAACTTCAGATAGAAAAAAGGAAGTAAGTACTGATATGGGGCGTGCGGAGAGTAATAAAAGATCAGGTCAATCATTGTTGCTCGCTCGTTATCCTGTATCAGATAGGCTGGAAGAATCGAGTGCAGTCCTATATGTGTTAGAAAATAATTATAATATAACTGCGGATTGCCTACAATAAAACTATAAACAATTACCGCAAATTAAATGGTTACGAGAGCACCTTTATAGTGAAAAACAAAGACAATATGTCAACCGAGACAGAAGACCGATACCATACTTCTGCTTGTACGAATTCCTGGAAGGTATACGAACATTAAAAAAAGGTACAGTAGTGAACAGCTAATCAAAAATATAAACGATTACTGCAAATTAGGCAGCTACGAAAGCATCTTATAGTGAACAACAAAGACAATGTGTTTAGCCGAGATAGAAAACGGTGTTAGACACAAAATTTTAATATGTGTTTATACATTCTATTAAGTGCATTTTATTATCCTTTGTTAATCTTATGGCGCTCTCGTATCTATCAGTTAAAGATTATAATCATTAAGATTGAATTATAAATCTCTCCGATATTTTAATTATTAGAATTGTATGATTACTGTCCTATATTGATTGGAAGTTGTTGTCGGTTGTTTTGCAATTAATTGACATAATAATTAGTCGATATCTTGCACTTTCTTGCGTTCCTGTTTTTCCTAAATACGCCAACCCTGGGTTATTAAAAAGAAAAGTATTGGCATTTTACTAAAAGGGACGATTTTAATTTTGTTAGTTAACTCTCAAAACCAAATCTGAGGTGATCTTTGTACTGGCCTAATTTTTCTCTTGTTTTTTCTTCTATATTGTCTAGGGTTCTTGCCTACCCTATTTTTGGTAGCTCCTTAATAATCCAACGTATTGAGTTTATTATTGAACTCATCTGATTAAGAAGAGCTTGATCTGCAGATTTAAGGTAACGAAGCCATTTGATGTCTCGCTTGACCTGTGATACGCCGGGGAATTGAAGCAAAAACTTGGGATCAAAGACGCTCGTAATTACTATTATTTACATAGTTTATTGTTAAATACATTTGACTTATAAGGCTGTGGAATCATCTGTTTAGGAGAATCATTTAAGAACGTTTAGATCCTGTTTTGTTACATTTAAGGTCTAGTGTAACTTTAAAAGCAAACTAGTTAACAGAAGGTATTTATACAATCACCTATTAAAATAATTTCCAGAATTTATTACTTTAACTAATTACTAACTCGTTAGAAAGCATCGATAATTAAAACTGGTACACCCACAGCTGTAAATTGACTAAAGGCTTGTGGAAATACCGTACCCTGTTTAGATATTTTTTATTAAAAATTAGATATCTCTAACGTAGTTGATAATCCTAGTTTATCTACTAATTACCAACTTTACCTTCGAACATTATTTAGCTTCAATTTAATTAATTACAGACCTCGTTAATAAGTAGTTTATGATTTATTAGTCATATAGTGCCATTATTTATTTGTTAACTCTAACTTCATTAACGGCATTTTGAACGGATAGCCATAATTGTTTATTTCTACTTACTGACAATTAATTAGTATACCATCAACTAATTATAATACTTTTTTTAAATTCTCATAATCTTTTGCATTTTATATGTATGTAACTATTAATTCAGTAGCGAACTGAACATTACTTTTCTTATGCGATTTATTGCTATTATTTTGTTTGTTTTCTTTTGTTTTTGGGAAGTGCTCATTAAGTGGCACATATATTATCAAGTATTTCTTTTGTACCACTAGTCTGAACTAACTATACATATAGATGGGGTTTATAAAGCCCCGAAATGTTACGTAGGCGTTTCTTCGTCTCAGATATATATATATATATATATATATATATATCTGTTTATACCGTGTCATTCAAAAATAATTGAACATACAATAAAATTGTAATAGAGCTTAACTTTCGTTTTACTGCAAAAGCACCCCTTTCTCCTTTTTTTAATTAACTAAAAACTGAACGTATTTTATTGATCCATCTTTTGCTTCAGTATTGGCTTAAGGGCTTTCCAGGTAACAATACTGTGGCGCCCTATTAGAAGTGATTAGCAGGGAACCCACCCACTTTCCTTGTTTATTTCTTGAGCTAGTTTAGCATCCTGGAGGTCAAGTAAAATGATCGTTTTATGTGAAAGTACAGGCGTTATTTATTGTTCTACTAGTGCAGGATGGGACTATAAAACAGATACCTTACTTCTGCTTGTACGAATTTCTGGAAGAGATACGATCGTCAAAAAAGGTCTAATAATGAGCAATTAATCAAAAATATAAACAGTTACTGCAAATCGGACAGCTACTAAAGCATCTTTATAATCAAAAACAAACACAATGTGTTCAACCTAGACAGAAAACCGATACCATACTTCTGCTTGTACGAATTCCTGGAAGAGATGGGACTGTTAAAAAAGATACAGTAGTGAACATAGGGGTATGTACTAAGAATTTTTGGCGCGTATTCTTCGTGTGCGCTCTCAATATCGTGAAAATGATAGCTGGCGTTTGTTACATGATAATGCACCATCTCATCGCTCGACGCTTATCACTGAATTTCTCACTACAAATAGCATTTAACCATCAACCATTCACTGGATTTGCCCTCCTGTGATTTCTATTTATTCTTCAAACTACATTTGCCGATAAAAGGAGAGCGTTATACCTACGTGGAAACCATTACAAAGGCGTCGACAACGATATTGAAGGACATCTCCATAGATGAACTTAAAAATTCATTCGACGTGTTACTTGGGCGTGCAAAACGTTGTATTGAAGCCGAAGGCGACTACTTTGAATAAAATAAATGAATTTTACCAAAATAGTAAACTTTTGTTTTTATTTTAAAAAATTTCTCTCTCTGCGGCAGACTGTGCATAATGAATATGATTCAGTAAATTCTTGTTACTCTTAAAATGTTTGTATACTATTCATATATTTTTTTCACTTATGGCAAATTTCTTTCTGGGCGTATAATTTAAGTAATGTTCAGCGAGCTAAAATAAAATTAAATAAAAAAATTATTTAATTTATAGAGACAAGGAACAAAAAAAAAATCAGACTAAAATACAAGAAGACTTTATTTATTTTTCTTTATTTTTATGATTTGTTCCTTAGCGCTCGATTTTTTTTTGGAAACATCAAAAACATCGTCTCCAAACGAATTCGCATGCAAATTGCCATATACAACAGCTGCGACTACAGCAAAGCAGATCGCTATCGAAGAAAGTTCAACCATGTTGGGTGCTTTTACACCACAGGCTGTGTACCAGATTGAACCTTGCGGAGGTGGTTTCCTATCAGGTAAACAGTTCCAATCAAAATATTTTTCGTCGTAATCGGTTGCGCATAAATATTTTCTCTTATTCAAAACCTAAATGTAAATGGAATATAAATTAACACAAATGTAAGTAAGCTTCTTTGTTACTTTTCTTATAACTTACCATTCCAAATGCCGTTTGAACAGGAACATATTCATCACAACGACCTATGGGCTCCCCAAGTCCAATGGCAATTTCATTTTCGGGTTTGAAATATAAAGTAAACAATATAAAACAAGTATAATGTACAAACAAATGCAGTAGTAGGATGTAGGAAGACCAGTGGATCTTCACTCTTGATGAGCTAACATATTTCGTTCTCGCTACACGATCTCCTGTCCATGTAATTAATAAGAAAATTGAGAATAGGAAGAAGAAGGTGACTTCGCTGTGTAGCTTAAAAATATCATGTAAAGGATGGTAAATTGGTATAAACATTAGCACGCCACCTGGTGTTCCCAGTAACGCCGCAATGATTGTGCACATCATTTCCCTGAAAAACCTTAAAAAACGGTAAAATTATAAATAACGAAGTTATTTATAATTTTGTATTTTTTAACGAATAACATATAACTTATTAAATTTATTAAGTGCGAAATATCTCATCAATTATGTAAATCTTCACAGTGAAGAGATAAAATCGATTTTTACAATATAATAAATAATTAGCATGAATTAATAAAGGTTGCTCTTCGAAAGCTCACGTAAAACTTAAAAATACGAACGTGGTGTGAAGTGTTCCACCCTGATATATATATGTCAGTCAGAGTATCACATAAAATCTATTGCTGAAACTACTATTATTACTTTATTATCACCTTTTTGCAATTATGCTTCTTCATGCTCATGCTCAACAATGAAAAATGGGTAACAAAATTTAAACATGGTCGTGCATTGATTGAAGATTATGAGCGCCCTGATTTTTTTTGATTTCATATTTTTGCAGCACTTATTTGGTTTATAAACATTGGATTAGAGTTAAACTCCATTAAAGACTTGCCAGATAAAATAAATTATTTTCTAGGCATAATCCATACCTTTACCCCCTCCGTCAGCTTAATCCCAAAATAACATTCAGGTGAGAATGCCGGGTTGCAAGTAATTAGTACGCTAGTATTTGTGATGTAATTTAAAATTATCGATTATGGATTCGCTTTAATCAAAAAGGGATCAGATCGATCCAATCTTGCAACCGCGGCGTGAAAAATCAGTAACTTACCACATACACACTTCTAATTAATGAAAAATTACTGTCAACAAATCACTGACTATTACCCCTTTTGTTAATTTAGAACGCCAGGAAGCCTCTTTTTATCAACTATGTATAAATCACGTAGTCGATGTTGAATTGAATAACGATAAACGAAGAAATGAGAAAATTATACTACAGAAAAGATAAAGCAGTACAATGCTCTTTATTGTATTGCCACTTATTGGGTAGTATAGTTTATCATTTCTTCGTTTATATACATTAACATATATTTCAGTAGTAGTTAATACGCGCGCGCTCGTGGTGCGAGTTGAGATTATTAGTTGTGGGAATTCATCTTAAACGAAAAGAGAAATCACGAAACAACTTCCTTTCGGACTCGATTCCGCAACTCTGGCGTGAAAAACCTGTAACTTACCACAGATCAATTGACACATGAAGAAAATAAGCAAATATTCCTATTTAATAGTTCTATCGATTCAGTTAACAGCAAACAAATATACATACTTGTAATTAATTAAAAATTACAGTCGACCATTACGAGTTTCATCCATTTAGAACTTATCAGGCTATATACAAATCACCCAGTCGATGTTGAATTGAATAACGATAAATAAATAAATGAGAAAACTGTACTTTCATCTCTCAGATAGAAAAGATACAACAATATAGTACTGTTTAGTGTACTTTCATTTTTTTGATAGTTTTCTTTCATGTCCGAAAGATGGAAGTATAGTTTTCTAATTTCTTCCTTTTTACATATTAACGTATACTTTATACATACGTATCAGCTTCCCACTTCTCGGTTTTCGAAATTAACGTTTTCGAAAAATGGAACCAGAAAGTGAAACTTGCGGCGAAAGTTGAATGAAAGTAAAACGAATTCCATGGTACCCAGTAGAATCTATCAGCTATGTTAGGATCGGTATCGTGCCAAGTCCAATGTAAAAAGTTTACTGAAATAATATCATATGTAGTATCGATCAACACTGATCCTAAACCGACGGCGAATGGCTCTGCCCATTTAGGCAATTTTAACTTGGCAACAGCTACAGAAGATTGATAGATGAAACATGGATCTGCAAAACGTAAAATAAATAAGTACAATAAACGCAATTTCAAATTTTGTTAAAAATACGGCGTGAACGATATGTGGCAGCAGTTGGAAACAGAACACTTAGATTGGCTCTACTACTACTTTTAATATTGGTCATCAATAACCATAATATCGTTTCTTAAAATGTATATTTGGCACATAAGCAGGAAAAGTATCACCAATATATGAAGATAAAAACGCTCCAATCTACCAGAGTCTTTTGTGCTGCTAACTACAGGCAGGTCAAATTGTCTACGATGTATTTGGTTTAAGTATCATTTAAATTTAATTTGATTTTGATTAAACTAAATTTAATACGATGAAAGATTTTTATGGTAATCTACCTAAAAGGAAAGACAGATCACCATACTCATCCATAGACTTATTCACACATTTCTACAATAACGAGATTTCAAAATAATCATTAAAAGCAGTTTTCAGGTCATCATCAGCAGAAAATCTCCGCTGTCGTACTTGTTTTCAGGGAAAAATAGTAACTGTGAATGTCTCAATTACTGCCAACCCGATTCCAGAGTAACTTGTCGAACTTCTAGGGGCCTTATGCTCTTACAATTATATAACAGTAAGGTTTTTTTTAGCAAACTCTAAAGAGATTTTCTCTTTAAGATTTCTAAGGACTTCTTTACAAACATCACCAGTAATTGTAGTGCTTTCTTTGTGTTCTTAATCAATAGAATTCCCCCGCACTTCCAAAATGCCATTGCCATCATTTTTCCCGTTGAAGGTTGCGTTTTTGTATTTTTTTTTGTGTTTATGCACCTCCTGCATTAACCCCTATTTCGTTTGAGGGCTCAGTGATATACCCAAATGAAAATTATCATTGATATTATCAATGATAATTTTCAAAAAAAATTATAATATAGTTTTAACGCTTCCAAATTTTTCTGGTAAAGTTTACGCGTGGTTTCAGTTCCGGAGTAAGGAGCCTGGGAATCCATTTCGCTTACACTTTGTTTATCTCGAAATCTATACAAAATCAAATCAAAATCATCTCTATAGACTATTCAAGAATCAGAATCAAAAATGTTTGTACTAAATTGTCCAATACCCCAAATGTATAGGTTAGGTATCAGTTGTCAAAATTGTAATAGTAAAAGGGATAATAATAGACAATATACCATTTTGTCTATTAATATCGTTCTTACTATTAATAGTAATAGACAAGACGGTATATAAACCAGACCTTAATATGACAGAATAGCAAATGTACTGATTTTCAGCGCCGTTATTGTATTTTAAAGTACTGCTTAAAAAAGTAATATTTGTAATTAAGAAAATTGACCTGCACTGCTTTTTATTGCAAATAGTCTATATCTGAGTTATCTATTCCAATAATCGAAATTTTAATTCTTTGATCGGTCAACATTTTCTTTGTTTTCTGTATTCTTGTCTCGAGATGTCTACCAGGCTCTGATCGCCTTTAATGGATTCTCAACCTGAATGAAATTGTTTTAAACAGAGTTTTACTTAATAATGTGATGATGATACAGATATCATCGGTTTATTGATCATATTTGGGCAATTTCTCTCTTTGGTTAAAAATTTTACAACGTTTCTGTGTTTAAGTTTTAAATCGCTTATTTTTTACCGTTCAAACTGCTACCAAAACTAAACAATCTTTCAATTTCAGTTAATCAGTTAAGGTGGATATATAACCCCTTTCCACATTAACTTTCGTATTCTGTATACGTATTACGATAACTAAGTTGTCATGATCAGCAGATAACTAAACAGTGTCGCGAAAGCCAAAACGCACACTGTATATTCGTTTCACATAATTTTAAAGAAAACTTGTTTTCTGTATTCTTCCAATTTTCTTTAAAATTAGATGAAACGAATATATAGTGTGCGTTTTGGCTTTCGACGGCTCAGATCGTGTACGGAATTTGCTTCGTGCCGGTTTTTGCTGTAGTTTTCCAACTGCGACACTGTTTAATTATCTGCTGATGACAATTTAGTTGTCGAAATACGTGTACAGAATACGAAAATTAATGTGCAAAGGGGTTATATACCAACCTTAAGTGATTAAGTTAATCAACCACAGGCTCCATCAAAATTACCTTTCAATTTCAGCATCATTTGGTCAGAATGATTTTATTATTATAAAATCTATTAAATTATTTGCTAACATACTAAAGAATGTGATAGTATGTGGTATATAGAGTAGCGAAACAACAATTACAAAATCCGAAAAAAGGTTTTATTATTAGTAACGCCGGTCGTGAAAGCCGATGGAAATCAGTATATTTTTATGAATTAAAATAATTTAAAATTTTTCAAAACTTTATAGTACTTACAAAGAAAAAGAATATGTATAGGCAGTCTTCGGCCTAGTAACATAATAGGAGTTTGTGAATGCCAGAAATTGTCTACATCCGGCAAAAAATATGAAAGAGCCTCGACAACTAAACCGTGCAAAGCAGTTGCCAACCACAGATAAGGCAAACGACCGCCTCTTATTAATGCTAAAATATACATGAAGATATAGCATTAAATAAAACCACCTTTCAATTCATACCATGACATAATGTAGCTAAACCTCCAAATATATACAAAAAATGTACAACAAGGTATGTTGGATGGTACTTCCAAACATGTTCGATGCTTGTAAATTGAATAAACCAATCTAAAGTCTGAAATATATAATTTTTAAATGTGTATATATATATACATACATATCCATATTTTTAACTTACACTTTCATAATTTATTTCGGGATAACTTTTGCCAAAGGCAAATAGATCTTGATTTTTTACCATATCTTTTCAAACTAATAGAAATCGAATAGTACACCTGCGTTTCTGATAAAACATGAGCACTTATTGCATGTCATATCTCTACGTTATTACTCGATTAAAAGTGTAAACGTGATATAACTAATGTTTATTTTATTATTATCGCTACGAAATATTGAGAGAGTATATTTTCATCTATTCGACATATTTTATTAAAAAATGAAATTAATTAATTCAACAAAGTAACCATATCAGCATCTGAAGTGACCTCAAATATTTGTTTTATCTTATTACCACCATGTATTATTTATATTAGTCCGTTAGTTACAGGAAAGTATATAGTATTTTTAGTAACTAATGCAAATAAGATTACTATAAATTACATTTTAATTCTTTATTGTTGAAGCAGAGGTGGGTTGCTTAAAAAAGGAAATGAATAAGTATCAACGTTTTTCCAATAGTCCATCATAAATATAATTGTTTCTTTTTATTTTAAATTCCCACAATAAAAATTATGCTCTAAATTACGTGATTCATTAAAACGTAATCACATCGATAAACTGCCAACGCTTTAAACAAAGTAGCAATTCGTCTCTCTCGCAGATAAACCATGAAGTACATTCAATACTTGATATTTAAATAACGTTTATGGAAAGTACATATGCCTATATAGACTGTTACGTTTCGCATATACGAGGGTAATGTGACAAGTAGTGAGAATGTAAAAGAAAAACGAATTTTCTAAATACAAAATAATTTTTATTTTTCAATATATTCTCCTAAAAGAGCAATACATTTATTCCAACGGTGCTCCAATGCCCTTATGCCATCTCTAAAATGCGATTCCGGAAGGCTTGCAAAATACTCATTTACGAAGATGATAAGCTCGTCGTTAGACGAAAATTTCTTTCCACCTAGTGCCGTTTTCAATCTTGGAAAAAGGTGGAAGTCAGAAGGGCCTAGGTCCGGCAAATAAGGCGCATGCGGTACTAATTGGAAATGCAACTCGTGGATTTTGGACATCACAACTGTGCCGGTATGCGAGGGAGCGTTGTCTCGGTGAAACAGAATCCTTTTCTTTGCCATTTCTGGCCGTTTAGCACGAATCTCAACATTTAATTTTTGTAGAAGTTCAGCATAATTTATTGTGACACCTTTCTGAAGGTAATCGATGAGCAAAATGCCCTTTGAATCCCAAAAAATTGATGCCATCACCTTGTTTGCCGATAAAGTTGTTTTCGCTTTCTTTGGAGGTGCAGAACCACGTTCTAACCTTTGTTTCGATTGTTGTTTAGTTTCGGGTGTACTGTAGTGTATCCAAGTTTCATCGCAAGTAACAAATCGCCTACAAAAATCAACTGGATTTCGCTTATAAAGGTCGAAACACTCATTGGAAATGCACAAACAAGTGAACTTTTGATCAGTCGTAAGCAATGGCGGCACCCATCTTGCCGAAAGCTTGGGAAGGCCCAATTCTTTCGTTAAAATGTAGTGTACGCGTTCTGTTGAAATGTTTACCATGTCTGCTATATCTCTCAGTTTGAGTCGTCGATCTTGAGTAATAATATTATGGATTATTATAATCATTTCCTTAGAAATCACGATTTTGGGTGCTCCAGAGAGCGCTTCATCAACACAGCTTGTTCCACCACGTTTAAATTCATTTACCCATCTACTTATTGTGGCGGATGATGGAGCAGATTCACCTAATGTTTCCCGTAACTCATCTTTTATTTCGGTAGCTTTCATACCCTTAATTACGAAGTATTTAATCACCGCACGATACTCTGGTTTTTCCATTTTAACAAAACGACGTGTTGCTTCTTTTTCAATCAGCTGTCAAAAATAAACTAATCAACCAATTTATCTAAATATCTGAATGTAAACATATAAATAGGCAACCTAAATTACAGTGCATTTGTTTTACCAATTGGAACGCCACCTATGTGTTATTCTCACTACTTGTCAAACTATCCTCGTATGTATAATAATTTTTTTACATCGTCTTTAAATTAATTTGTTTTAATTTAAATACAATTCTATTTTGAATTCATAATCGAAATATTTGGAGTAATAATCGTCTTATTATTTGTCAATTCAGAGATACTAAAACCCAGTTTTTTAGAGTATTTGAAATATCGTAAATAAATATTTATTAATTGACGAGATAGATATATCGCTACTATTATTTAATTCATTTAATTGATATAGTTTGTGTTTTTTTTTTAATATTACCGATATGCACGCATAGCATCGTTAACCGAATTCATAAATTAATATTCTTGAATATAGAACAAAATAAATTAGGCAGAAGCAATTTAGAAACTAAATATTGGATAATTTACTTTGAAATACTGAAGCAGCAAAACAATTTGCAGATGTAAACTTAGCAGAAAATATTAAAAGCCAGCGGTAATACGTGAGTTGTCTTTTAAGTTTTGCATATAAAACTGGAATAAAACAGTAGATAGCTTTTAAAGACTTCAGTGTTTTTCAAAGTATTCTCCACGAAGATTAATTCAATTTTGCATGCGCTCAAATCAAGTGGAAGCAGATCTTCCATTTGTTTGTTGGTACAGTCAAAATTGCGTTTTTGAAGGCATCTGCTCCTTCTGACGACTAGAACCTTTGACCACGCAGTCCGTTCTAGAGTTTCGGAAAGGTAAAGAAGTCGTTCGGCTTAGGTCCAGACTATACGGAGGATAGTCCAACAATTCGACGTTGTTGCGGTAAAAATTCAATTGTCTTGCGTGCTGTGTGCGAACTTGCATTGTCTTGGTGGAGGAATGATTCGTGCTTCGGGGTTGGTTTTTCCAAGCTCATTGATAACTTGTGGCAAATAAGTGGTTGTATACCAGTCGGCAGTAACAGTTCTTTGATCTTGTAAAGCAATTTATACATGACTGCTTTCGAGAAAAATGTCGCGACCATCTTTTTGGAGACACTTTGAGAACGGATTACTTTCGTCGGGTTTTCTTCACCTTGGAATATCCAAACAGACGACTGGCGTTTATTTTCTAGCTCGTATGAGTAAATCTAAGATTCATCCTCACTGATAATGATGTACATGTTTTTAGAGTTTTTAGGGTTGAAGCGATCCAGAGTCTTTTGACATTAATTCATCCTAGCTGCTTTCTGTTCTTTGGTCAACGGATGCGGCATCCAACGGGAAACTAGTTTTTCTACACAGAATTATTTATGCAAACCTTTTTGAATTGAGGTCTTTGAAATCCTCAATAATGCTTCAATCTGGCGATATATCACATGTCGACCTTCGGCGATGATCTTGCGCAGGACGTCGACGTTTTTCTGGGTGACTGCCGTTTTCGGTGAACCTACTCTTGGATCATTCACGTTTGAATTCTCCTACTAATGAAAAATTGTTGACTGATATGGTGCTTCATTGCCGAAAACAGAAACCAACTCGGCGAGATATTCTTGTTGAAATAATTGTCTTTGAAAATTATAAAAAATTATTCTGGGTTTAATTCCATTTTTCAACTAACTTGTCAGCTTTGACAGTTCGTTGTAGGTATATCACTACACCTATCGCACTGAAACTTTGGATTTAAGTTAATTCAAGATAGTGGTTAATTTTTACTACTCACGTTTGGTTAGTGGCGCCATCTATGTCCCACTATGCAAAAGTAAAAAAAACATCCCACGTATGATCGCATGGGAAGCGATATTACTCGATGTACCTCTCCATGTTTATTTAATTCTTTTGAGACAAGAGGAAACTAAAATCGAAAAGTACATAACAAATACTAATCTAATATTTTAATAACATCAGCATATTCCAAATACGATTATAACACATGGATCAATAAGTCCCGAGACTAACCCATAGATGGCGCTCGTAGTAAACCAGTAACCACGTCTTTCTAGAGTACTAACCTTTGCTTGAAACGTGTCAAAATTTTAAGTCGATCGGACCAGAAACAGCTGAGTTATCGAGGTTGGAGTAAAGTCGTTTTGTAGTTTGTTTAAACAATGGAAAAAACCGAGTTTCGTGTTCTGATAAAACATTGTTTTTTAATGGGTAAAAACACCACGCAAGCAAAAAAATGGATTGAAAAATGTTACCTGGACTCTTGTCCATCAAAAGCAACGATTTGTCGGTGGTTTGCCGAGTTTAAACGTGGTCGTACCGACACAAATGACGCGGAACGCTCGGGTAGACCTGTGGAAGCCGTTACACCGGAAAATGTGAGTGAAGTGACAAAAATTATAATGAAAGATCGTAAAGTGAAGCTCCGTGAGATTGCTGAGATGACACAGATATCATATGGAAGTGTATTTACTATCCTTCATGAAAAATTGAGCATGAAAAAGGTTTTTTCCAAGTGGGTGCCGCGATTGCTTTCGATGGAACAAAAACAGCAACGAGTCGATGATTCAGAAAGCTGTTTATCGCTATTTACTCGCAACAAAAATGATATCTTGCGTCGTTACGTGACCATGGACGAAACATGGATACATCACTACACTCCAGAGTCGAAGCGGCAGTCATCTGAGTGGCGCACAGCTGGCGAAAGCCGTCCGAAACGTCCGAAAACGCAGTAGTCAGCTGGCAAAGTCCTGGCGTCAGTTTTTTGGGATACACATGGCGTGATTTTCTTTGACTATCTCGAAAAAGGTAAATCGATCAACAGTGATTATTATATTGACTTACTGGTGCGTTTGAAGGAGGAAATCGCAAAAAAAACGACCGCACATGCAGAGAAAAAAAATCCTTTTTCACCAAGACAATGCACCCTGCCACAAGTCGATGAAAACAATGGCAAAATTGAATGAATTGGGTTTTGATCTGCTTCCCCACCCCCCATATTCGCCAGATTTAGCCCCCAGTGACTACTGGCTCTTTGCTGATCTTAAAAAAAATGCTCCAGGGAAAAAGATTTGGCTCAAATGAGGAGGTCATCGCTGAAACTGAAGCTTATTTTGAAGCGAAAGATAAATTTTTTTATAAACATGGTATTGAAAAATTGGAAAAGCGTTGGAACCATTGTATCACCCTAAAAGGTGATTATGTTGATGAATAAAAAAAAATTTTGCAAAAAAGATGTTGTTTTCATTGTTAGTCTCGGGACTTATTGATCCATGTGTTACTTGTAACCATATTATTTAATCGAACCTCGTATATAGAGATTATCATGTTATATATTTTAATTTTAAAATATCTTTTAAAAATTCTTTAAAATTCAATGTGTATCCATTCATACATGTATTTGCTTTTGTAAAAGAACGGATACATGATTCAAATTTTTGAAAAGATTTGCTGCTACTACTTTCTTTAACACCAAAGGTCTATTAGAATATAATTAATAATTATAAACATCCATATTTTATTTCTAAGCAATGTATTTGTATTCAATCTTTATCTAAACGCTAATTATATACTTTATAATTTTAGAAATTATATAAAATGTTTTGTACTATAGATATTTTATTTTCAAGTTTAAGAGAGTTCATTACCAAGCGTTATTAGTTTTTCTGCATGTGCAAAACAAATTTCACATTTTTCTCGATCCTAAAACCGCTTTTTTTGGCAACTCCAAGTTTTTGTAAATTTCCATCTATATTTAAAATAAAATTTGTTGATTCTCTTTAGTTAACGACAGGCATTACGCGTGACAGAATCTTCAATTAGAATTATTAAAACAAGAATTTGTTTAATTTTCTGTGTGCTTAATTTTCGAAAGTGTTTTTTAAGGTAAACGATGTTTTTGAAAAATAATTTCGATTATCAATTCCTCTTGTTCCACCTTAGATAATGCCTGTAAAGAAGCCCCGTAAAAAAACAACAAAAACTAAAACTGCTCCGAAGAAGAATGCGATCGTTAAGAAGAAACCAGCGAATTCCTGTTCCAGAGGTACTTGTTGCAGAGCTGTAAGTATCTGTCTCCCGTCGTGACAAGTATACGTTTTCTAAATTAATTTTAAAAATTTCAAGCCCGCCAAGACCGTCGTACGTGGAAATCGAAACTGCAATGGCGGCCGTTGTAATATTAGTTCCTCTTCATATTCATCGTCTACGGAATCTTCAGATTATAGCAGCAGTTATGATTCGGACAGCTCCAGTGGTTGCGAACCCTGCTGTAGAAGATCTAGTGGTTGTTGTCGTTAACTTACCAAATTATTTTTTATTTATTAATTAATTTATTGCATTTTTACATTTTATTCTTAGACGCGTAATTCTTAGAACACAACTTTTAATGAAAAAAAAATCGCTTTAGATTAATGTTCGATTATTATTTCAATATTATTCATTTATACACTAGACAAAAATCTTTATTATGACTAAATTCCTTGTTTTTTTTATGTTATATATGTGTATATCTCCCCATGATTCGTATATTTCGTTCACGATTATATCTAATAAAAGAATGAATTTATATTTTGTCTTTTTGTTCTATCATTTTATAAAAATAATACTTTACATACTTATTTGCTGATCGATTAGAGCAATTTTTAAGAAACGACATTGAAACATAATTTTTCTCGATACGAAATGTTACCTGCCCAAAAAAATTATATTAAAAGGTATATTAAAACTGTCATGATAGGTAATATCGTTGATCATATTTTATTAATTTTCTTTTGAAAGTGGTAAAAGAGTAACAACACAAACTACGAATTCACCTAAACAACAAAACAAAACCTTTCTTTATTGAACCTTAACATAACCTAAATAAGGTTTAATTTTCTAAGAAATTGACAAAAAATAATTCATATAGTATACAGTCTATGCTAAATTAAACGAAAACAATTTAATTCTGCTTGTGTTTAAGTACTAATTAATATTTCATGAATAAATATTAAAAATTAAATATATTCGATTTATCGTTTGTTCTGGATATTTGTAAGTAAAATATATTTAGGGGTTAGAATATATGTAAACAAATCAAATTAAATGGAGGCCAAATTTTTAAGTAGTTTAATCTCATACCAGACATTTTTGAATTCAAACATGCAAGCATGATATACACAATTTACTTGTAATTCATGAATAAGAGGATATTTTAATCTACAATTGATGTTTTCCTGTAGCATAATGCATTATATAG
The DNA here is from genome assembly GCA_031893035.1 of Dermolepida albohirtum. Lineage (NCBI taxonomy): Eukaryota > Metazoa > Arthropoda > Insecta > Coleoptera > Scarabaeidae > Dermolepida > Dermolepida albohirtum. The sequence continues at coordinate 102,619 of JAVIWB010002452.1, read as the reverse complement.
TAAATACTCATATACAATTAATTCTTAACGGTAATTTTCAGTACGATACACGTGTCAATATAGCCACAAGCGGTTTTCAAAATATTAAAAATATTTCTTGTTTAAAATTAATATACATTAATATAATTCACATTTAAGAATATAATTTTATCATTTGTCGGTTTAAATGAGAACCAATACAGAAAAAATCCATTATTTTAACCAATTTTTTTATTGTTTTTCAAAATATTCGTCTTTATGATCTATGAGCTTCTGTATTCATTCTGTTCTCAGAACATTGGGTCCATTGTCCTTCAGTCACCTCAGCTACGAAATTTTCGTAGGCTTGCACAATCACATCTGGGGTATTAAATTTCATTCCAGGCATTTTGTCTTTTATGTATGGGAATAAGAAGAAGTCACAAGCTGCTAGGTCGGGATTATAAGACAAATGAGTCATCAATTCCATTCGTAAAGGGCTAAAACTCTGATGTATGATATGCGTTGTGTGATGGTACACTATCTTGATACAGAATGTTTCATGCTCTTGATTGTTTCTCGCGCACTTTTTGAAACACAGTTGGCAAATACAAATAGTTGTACATCATTCAGCATTGACTGTGTGACGATCCTCTAGCGAAATAGCAAGACACAATTTTCTTGCCAGAGCTTCGTCTGCGTCTCACTTTCGTGGGTTTCTTCTCGTCTTCCAAGACCCATTGAGCCGATTGTCGCTTGGTTTCTGGCTGGTAATAATAAACCCAACTGTCGTCATCTGTAACGATGTTGTACAATGATTTTACTCGATTGAATTTTTTAACATTTTTTTGCACCAATACACGATTTTTTTGCGCTACCGTTAAATTGTGTAGTATCCATCGAGCGCAAAGCTTTCTGACGGCAAGATGATCATGCAGGATAGTTCTAATTTGTGTCTGGATGACTGCAGTGGCAGGTTGTCCCCCACAATGCTCGTCTTTGAGAGAAACACGTCCACGCTAGAACTCATACCACCGTTCAACAATCGACAAAGATAGTGCTCGTAGTAATAGATCGCCAAACAACCGCTTGATTTTTTGCGGACACTTATCGGGGAAAATCATGGCTGGAAAATTTTCGCGCGTTAATTCCACTTTACACAAAACTCACTTTATTTAAAAGAGGGACATCAGCATATGCCAGCAATCTATAAATGCTATTCGAACTAAAAAAATCTCCGAGAATATGACAAAAAATATTTTCGACAGCGCCACCTTACGGGAAATAGCTGAACTGCAAGCTTTCAACGCAACCTACATATGTTTGAAAACGAATTGCTTTTCTACATTATAGTATACTCAGTCATATTCGATGCATTGTATGTAGGAGCCGTTATAGGCTACTAGAACGTCACTAAATAAATGCAGCACATATTATTGTAAATTTGTGCGTGGTTTCGTTTTTATATCGTGCATGTGCATTATTTCTCAACTTGTGTTGTATTTCAGATTTGCTAATATTACTTCATCCTGTAGTTATATAAGATATTTCAATGAATCGAGGATGGAAAGGATACTTATAATACAATGCTAATGCCAGTTATTTATACCAACTTAATACATGAAAACGTAAAGGATAGTGTGTACATACTTTATTCATTTTTTGCGATTGCGTCTTAACATTGAGTTTATAGCGTACGCCAACGGGATTCCCTATAAAAGCACCAACCTTGCATCATTTTAAAGTAAAGTTATGTTTCTAATATGAAATGTAACTGTTAGTTATATTGAAATCTATACACCTAAAGCCGTTTCCGATTTGAATATTTTATTGTAGTTACAAAATCTATATTTTCAAATACAATTTTTTTTGAATAATAAGAATGCATTACTTCATCACGAATATAATTGTATTTTGAATAAATTTATTCATTATGACAAGACTAATGGATTAAAATTAATTTATACCAAGTTTAAAAGTTTGAAATAATTATAGATTTTAATTTGAAAAGCAGGACTCTCTTTTATAAACATGTATTTGATATTTGTTTAATGTTATATTCGCATACGTACACGATAATTCACCCGATTTATATTTCACTACGTGTCACTCTGTTATTAATGCGTGCATGACCTATCAAGTAAAAGTTAAAATTAAATGAACTATTTATTGAGGTATTACATTTTATATTAACAATTGAACGAAATTAACTAACATAAATATATAAAATTGCGCAAGCGGCGCCTAATATAGTGAAAAGTATGGGAAATCGATATAGCGACAAGAATCCTTTCAATTCCTCCTCTTCGCGAACCTTACGTTCCCTATTTTTCCTCTTGCCCTGAAACATTTTCTCGTATTTCTCCAATTCCTTTTGATTTTTCAATTCTTCTTCTTTCTTCTTTTGCTCATATTCCATTTGCTTCAATTTCTCCTCTTCCTTTTTCTTTTGTTCACAAATATCATCGCAAGTTAACTGGGCTTGACCTTGTCTTACTAATTCACAAGGAAATTCCTTTTTAATACGCCTGCATTGGCAAGTGACTTTAATTTTCTTCTTGCAGTTTTCCATATTCAAGCATGGTCCAGAATGACAATTAGAACGACATCTGTGACCGCATTCATACTATAAAAAAGTATGTATATATATATATATATATATATATATATATATATATATATATATATCACTTTATTAAACAAATTTTCTTCAGTTCTTACATTATGTGGACATTGGTTTCCACAACTTTGTAGTTCTTCTTTATTTTCCAAACTTGTCCAATCTTTACAAGCAACGTAAGGCTGATGAAGGCCACAATGACATTTGATTCGAACCATTTGTTTGCAAGGTGGACAATTATCGGGGTGACAAGACTTGGGACACGTATGTGTACAGCCAATTGGTTGAGGTTTTGAACAGGGATTATTACATATATCGCAATTATCTCCAGCCTAAAAATCAACAGTATTAAATTCTGTAGTCAACAATTAGATTTTCTAATATACGTGAGATGAATCACGAGTTCCTTCAACGATATGACATTCTTTTTGACAGGTATGATTTCCACATTGTAATAACTTTCCACAAGGTCTACCACAACTAGCAGGTTTAGCTAAGTAGCAAGGCCAATCTGAAGTATCATGGTCTCCTAAAGCATAAAAAAGCATTATTAAGATATTACTCTGATAAGTCTAACTATAGTAATGCGCCTTCTTAATAAGCGTAAATAAATATAAATTGATTGTTCATTTTTTAGCAATTGTATGGTTTTCAAGTCTTTCAAAAAGTTTAATCTTCAGTGATTGTAAAAAATTATGCGATGTGAAACTGAAAAATTCTAATTTTTACCATTTTTACGTGGTATATACGTTGCAGAAATTTTTTGAAAAAATTAGTTGCTCTCTGGTGGGACTCGAACTCACGATCTGATGTTTACTCATGTGTTTTACCATTCGACCGCAGTTGACATTAGTATACAGACTGTCTCAGATATTGCGTTCGTGAATGGTAAGAAATAGATAATTGGTTAAATGAGACAAAATGTGCGTGACGATAAGGCCTACTATTTCAAATAAAAACATTTAGAATAATTGAATAAGTGTGCTATAGGGAAAAAACTAAAAATAGACATTCTAAACTTGATCGTTTGACTTATTTCATGTCAACGATACCGAAATAGTAATTTGACATTACAAAAACATTTTTACACAGAATTAATATGATATTGAAACCCTTGTAGCGCGTTTCGAAGTATCTATACTTTCTTATTTAAATTTTAAGTGGTGCATTTTACTGTATCAGAGAAAGCAAAGTTTATTGATTCGAATGATGTATAATATATTGAGTTTATTTGAAGAAATCATAAAGTTACTGTAATAATTCACGTCCTTTTGTGTTTTACACTTATCTATTCCTGGAAATGCGATAGAAAACAAACTAAAAAAAAACTAAAACAACAATTGTACATAATTATTTACTATGGCAAAGAACATCACCAAAATAAATTACACCAAATGCTCAAATTGTTGCTCATTGTTATTGATACATAACTAGAACGGTAAATTTTTATCGTCGCGACAGGATGGAGTAAGTGCGTAAGTACGTATGCACCAATAAACATATAACTTAGTAGACTGATCGGCTTTGAATGATTCACCGTAAATATTACATGTCCATCTATACATGGCATGTCCATTCTGACCAAATTCTCTTACAACACAAACTTGCAGTTTTTTCATATTATTGTATTATGTTTTATACACCTTATTTTTCATATAATTCCAAAGGATTGGGGTTCAATCTGGGGAATGTGCAGGTCATATGACCTTATCTATCAATCCACTGATTACCTAATGTATTATTTAGGCAATTCGTAATAACACGTGTTTTGTGTGCTAGTGCCTCATCCTGTTGGAAACACATATTCGTGGTTAGGTTGAGGAGAATATCATCCACAAGATCTTCCATTTCACCTTGAAGTAAATCCAAATACAGTTCACTCCTTAAATTGTTATCAAATATAATAGGTCCAAGCTTTCTTCTGCTGATAATACTGCACTACACATTGAACACAAAATGTTGTTTATATCGAGGAGCTTCAATGAGCGTGGAGATTTTTTATCGTCCACCAGTGAACCTTATTTCTGTTAAATAGCCCATTGTTCGTAAATAATCATCCGATCACAGTATATTAAATCGAAACATAACATTGACGTTATTCTGATTAGTGACCCAATAACAGAAGTGCATTCGCTTTTCTGCATCTCCTGGTTGGACTCCTTGGCCAATAGAAACTGTAAAGATAATACCAAAGCTTTCTTAATATTCTGTGGGTTGATGTTTTAGGATTTCGTTGTTGTTTCTTCCTTAATAATAATAATAGTGTCTTTATGATCCAACAGAAATAAAATAAAAAGAAAATGAAATACAAGTGTGGAGCAATTTAACATATAAAATAAAAACCAAAACAAAATACCCTAGAATAAATAATAACTGAAAAATGAAAAGTAGTGAAAAGTAGTGAAAATTAGATGTATATTCTTCAAGAGTAAAAAAGAAAATAAATAATTTCGTTATCCCACAAAAAATCTGCATAGTGCTTATTAGCATTACTTATCACCATACAAAGGGAACTTTATCTAAAATGTTGGTGTTGACTTTTGGGATTACAAAGGTAGTGGACGATCTTGTGAATCTAACAGATACTCCAAACTAACCCGCGAAAGGTATGTGTCTATTTTATTATTCACAAGTTTGCACATAAATTTAGCACTCTGCATCTTCCTTAATTCCGCCAAGGAATGAAAACTGTGTCGCTGCAACAGCGCTGAGTAATCAGCACCACATGGCGAATATAATTTATATTCTTTATAAGAAGGATACTTTAAAAAACGTTTTTGTACTACTTCTAAGGTAATTTGTTGACGCAAAAAGAATGGAGACCATATGAAGGAGGTCACTCAAGTTTACTCCTGACGTATGCATTATATAAGGACTTTAGAACTAGAGCGTTTGCATGACTTTATTAGGAATTCTAATGACTTGGCTGCAGTACCACAATATGTGGCCAAAGAATTGAAGGTGAAGTCGAGCCAAACTCCCAAATACTTTACGTACGTTCTTCGCTCCATTGTAATACTATTCAAAGCATAGTCAAATTGTAACGGATCCAACTGCTTAGAGTCCTTATAGAAACTCTTGGATTTTCACAATCTATTTTAATACAATTTCTTGTATTCGTGCAATGACCTTTTGTACTTTTTTCCGGTTTCCCAAAAAAACACCATGTTTTCAAATTAACATCTAAGCTACGAAATAAGGTTTTTTGTGATTGACGTCAATCTGGGTAGAACTCCCTTGAATAGTTGCATTCTTTGAATTTTTATGAACCAATACGTAACATTGGGGCTTATCAAATCTTCCTTCATTACTAAACTTCTCCATAGCGTAATAAACAATTAACGAAAAAACGTATAAATAATAAAACGAACGAAAACAACAAATGCGGTGATTTTTAAATAAAAGTACTAAATAACACAAAAAACGAGGGACATATAACTTTTTTGCAAATAATGTTGACAGAATATTATTACTTATTATTTTATTAGTTTATTGCTGCCTGTGATGTATAGTTTCTACACGCATAACAACCAATATGCACAAATATCATTGCAACTGTTACTTCTGTAACTAAACCTAATGGTATCATACGCATGAGCAAATTATCTGGCTCGTAGACTTCCGCGATCGTTGTCTATACTTTCTTTGTTTTGGCTTTCGAATTGGAACCGCATCTTCGAAACTATCGAAGACGTTGTTCCAGTCCGGAATTGAAGACGAAGAAAGTATCAGTAAATTATGTTCCCTCTGATACAGAAAAAGTCATCTACGATTTGTTGTTAAAATAAGATAGTTGCGTAAAAATCTAGAAATGCATAAAAAGCTACAAAGGTTTCAATAGTACATTTGGATTCTGCGTAAAAATGTGTGTTCATAACATAAATGTGCTATTACGGTATCCTTTGCATGAAATAAACTCGACAATAAAATTTAGATTGTTAATATTTACTTTTTCTTCTATAGCGCACGTATCGTTAAAAAAGCTTTTGTTTCTAAACTAGTAGGCCCTGGCGTCACACATATTTTGTCATTTAATCAATCTCTATCTCTTATCATTCACAAGATCTTAGTAGTGAATGCATTATTTGGGCCAGCAATAAATTGTAGGCACTGTTTTAACATAGGTAATTGTAGGTACTACGAATCAGCATACATTTTGAAATTTTTTTATTTCTTACCTAAACAAGTTACGGGCATCGGCACTACACAATCGGGACACGGGAGTGACTTCTTTTCAAGCTGAGGTGCTACTTGCTCCCAAGGCATAGACGCCTTTTTTCCTTCAAGTTTGATAAGAACCGCACTGTGGCAGGGTGTTGGACAAGTATGTGTGCACTTTTCATGAATTTTGTTGCAAATCTGTCGGCAGGGTGGGCAATCACCGAAATGACATCTATGGTTTTCTCTTTTTGGGTGATGACAATCAGGAGGAATTCTGAAAGTAAAGCAAAACGCATTTCATAAATTATACATTGTATTTCTCATATTTATTTAGATTTTGCACCATTAGCTAAAACATTTGCATATTGTGACAGAGACACCTGTCTTGCGTGAAGTCAAACCTATCGAATACAATCCAGATATACTTACAAGCAATTTCTTATACATTTAGGTGGACGTGTTTTGTGTTTTCTTCCACATGGTACAGTAAGGAATGTTTCACCACAACGGCAATACACGTTTTCTGTCAATTGGCAAGGGTAACATAGACCACGATGACAAATAGAGGAGCACTTGTGATTTCCACAGCTTAAAGTCTTTCCACACGGTTTTTCACATGGCGGACAATTTCCATCGCAACACTACAAATGTTTTCAATTTTACGAATAAAAAATTTTAGTCTCCACTAACGATAAGGAATAAACATACCTTACGATTACATGGGTGTTTGTTACAGTCTTTCATTTGCTTACATTTTGTTTCGCATAAATACGGTTTCTTACATTGCACCTCTTTGGTGTGCAAACCGCAACGACACGATTTCACAACAATTTCTACGCACTGAAATTAAGGACAACATTATAATAAAAGCCAGTGAATATCACTGTATTCCATTTTATGGATCATCCAGAAAACTGTCCGAGCGAAAGGTGTATACGCGTCTTAAATACCCGTCAGAGGGCACCGTTATCAAAATACGTGCAAAAAAAGACGTTGCGCCTATGGCAATTAGTAAACCGCAAATAAATGAAATCAATCAACTATTATTGACAAAGTACTAATTGAAACAATAATCGCCGTTGGTACAACGTCTTTTATGCACGTACGTTGATAGTAGTGCTATCTGATGGGCATTTATGAAGAGTAAGTGTATATATACCTATGAGTTTAATCACCGAAGGTTAATATGTATAAAAACCTTTTCCACATTAAATTTTGTATTCTCTATACGTTTTTCGACAACTAGGTTGCCATCATCAGCAGATAATTAAACAGTGTCGCACCAACTACGGTAAAATACCTGTACGAACACAAATTTCGGACACGAACCGTACCGCTGAAAGCTAAAACGCACACTGTACATACAATGTGCACAACTTAGTTGTAATATGAATACAGAATATGAAATTTAATGTGAAAAGGGGTTATATATCAACCTTCAGTGATTAAATTAATCGACCACAGGCTCCATCAAAATCAGCATACTTATGAGTATTGGAATTACACGAAATGCATCTCGATCAGTATTTCGTCGACAATAGTTGATTGAAGAAGAATATTGTCTATTTAACTAACAAAAAACTTACTGAGCCGCAATTATCTTTATGGCATTTTTGATTGCAAAAATGTTGGCCACATTCCAACATTTTTCCACAGGTATCGTCGCAGGTCGGTGTATCTTCAGTACATGGCAACTGGTACGTTGATTTACCGCACGGACATGTTCTTATCTCTGAAAGTTCACACTGGCCACAATCTCCAGGATGACATACTTTTAAGCAGTTATGATGCCCGCAATCTAGTGGCTTGTTACATTGCTGAGAAAACAGAAATAACTTTGTATCAAATTGCCACCCTATTATCATTACACTTTTAACAAACTTATTCGCATTATTTGTTAAGATTTTTTTAATTAAAATTGAATTCCATTAAATTCAATTTAAAATTAAGATTATGTCAAGAACATGAAAATATTAAGAAATTGCGAGATTTGTCAAATAAATAACAAAAACTTACCTTCTCGCATTGCCAAATTGGCGAAGCACAATCTCTAAGTTTTTGATTTGAACCGCAAAGACATTTTTGTATGCTTTTTTTAGGACATGGTTCACAATTACCAGAGTGGCAAGGCTGAACACATTTATGTTTCTTACACGAAAGCAATTTATTGCAAGGGGAACCGCAAGACCATTCCTTATGACTACATCTTTGAGATCTGGCTGGTTTAGTTCCACAGTAGCAACTTACATTAACTGTCTTGGGACATGGAGGACATGGGCCTGTATAAATTGAAGTATGTAAATATTACAAAAAGAAATAGAAGAAGATTAAAGCGCAATTTACAATAACATACAATCTTGACCAAAATGAATAAATTGGGTCTCTTTCAAAGAAAATTACAATATAACTGCTGTAGAACACGAAATATTTCTGTAATTAAGGCTTTCAAGCAAGCAATATCTATTTTATTCCGTGCTTTGATGAAATATCTAAAGCGTTAGCTTGCTTATTGGTCCAATTTGTACACCTTTTTTATTATAAAGCAATATTCATTACATAGAACCGCAATCTAAGTTTTAAAGAAATTATTAAGAATTCGCATTTTGTATTTCGGAATATTATTGCTATTTTTACTGTACTTTCAGGAGAGCTCTTGTTGATACATATTGCGGGTTGGGACTGTTGTCTATCAATCTCATACGATCTTGTCTGGTGTTCCGCAGAAAACCGTACTGAGCCCCAACTGTTTTGTATATATCGCCAACATTAGACAAATTCCTTGATCCAATCATGCTTTTTACGCAGATGCTTTATAACTATATGGTTCTTCTAATGAGTGACAGACTGTGAGCTGATTTAATGTCTATTCAAGATTGGTGTGAAAAATGGCTAATATCTCATAACGTCTCTACTACATAGGCTAACAAAAAAACTAACTTTCGATCGGCCTTGGTCGTTGCATACGGACGGTGTAGTCAAGAGGGCTAATATAATTCTTTATATAATCAAAAAATGCTTTCCAATCTCCTAGTTTGACACTTACAAGAAAACTTTACATAATCTATGTTAGACTCCTAGTTGAATCCCTTGCAGTCGTCTGGAGTTCACATTTAATGAGATACTTCATTGTTGAAAAGTGTACAATGCCGTGCAATAAGATGGTGCCCACAGACTAGAGGACTAGATTATTTATTTATTAACATTGCGGTTAGAAAAAAATGGATATTTGTAGTTACACAAGGTTAATGCAGATATCGACACACCATTAGTTTAATTGTAGGTTTCATAAGCTATGGATTACCTTTCCATTGTAACTCGTAATTTTCTTTCTTTGAAAGTTGTCAAAATTTATTGTGTCATATTGGAGCTCTCTAATATACAAACGCCGAGATGACTAATATGCATTTTATCTATGTATGTATTTGCCCATGGGAATTCAGGGCTAGGCGATTACACAGTAAACGATTTCTCGATCGTCGTGTACCTGATAGGAAAACCAAAACATTCATTATTTGAAAACCTTTTTCGTCCTTTATATTTCAAATCAAGTGTCTTTCCGAAAATTATGTGAGGACAAAAAAATCTCAAAAGAGCAGAAAGAAGATCCCCATGAATGCATGTTTAGTAAACAGTCTGTATATGAATAAATTTTCGAGAAACCAATTACTGCTGCTGAATTACATACAAACACTTATTTAACTATGTATTTTGGATTTATTTTGTCTTCTTGTTATGTATAATAAAACTATTATTATTAAGTGCAGGATTTTTTTAACAACTCAGTTGTTCATTCAACATTAAATTTAATTAATTTGAAGGCTATTCTTTAATATTGCAATTACTGACAACTTGTATACAGTTGTAGTATCAATTGGCACATTTTTTAATTTATTAATTTTCAATATTTTTATGTAGTATCAATACCATTTTTCTTGCATTTTAAAATTAAAAATGAAAATTGCAATTACATACAATTTATGATACACCTTGTCAAGCATACATTTAATTAATTAATTTATACAAAAGATAATGTAAAATTGTGAATATTGGAAGTAATTTGACATAGCAAATAAAGTTAAATTGACTTACCTGGGTGACATAATAAAACACAATAATGCCCACAAAATGGTTTCAGTTCTTTTTTACAAGTATCACCACAAGAATGAGGTATTAGTAAATTCTGATATGCAGGGTTAACAGCCTTTTTACAAAAACATCTGTATTCAGCAGGGATATCATCTTTACTATATTCCTGGCGGCATTTTGGACAACACCATGCAATTTTAATATTTTTCACATGGGCATGTTCTTCAGATAATTGCTTCTGATTAAATATTGTATCTTTGGACCATCTTTGTATACACATCAAATGAAAACTGCAATAACATTCACTACAGTTCCATATCTATAAGTTAAGCTCCGTTATTATTTTGTATATTTCAAAGTGTTCTGAGTCTTACAGAATCACTACGTTTAATATGTGATATGCATATCAAACATGTAGCAGCTCCAGATACGAAAGCATCTTCAAGGTAGCCTTTGGTTCTTGCTAAATTATATAATTCCGCGCCTGTCGTGGCGTAGTCTTTTAAAATAAAATCTATAAAATATAAAATAAGGTAAATTCTGATATAAATAAAAATAAGTATCATACTGATAATGTTCCCTGATTCAAGTTCATCCTCTTCGGAAGAGGAGTCGTAGTCTTTGATACATTTTTGTACAGCTGCTTGGTATTTTTTTGAAGCTTCATTGAATTTATTTTCTGAATTACTTTTTAATGTGTTTTTTAAATCCTCCGGCTTCTGAACTCGCGGCTGTGTTATAGTCCATGGATTTCTTGGTTTCGCTTGATTTTTTCGAAAGTCACTCATTTTAATGAAATGTTGCTACCTTGTTTCCAAGGATTTTATGAATTTGAACGTAAAAAATACTATAACAAAAACATTTTAAAATATTTCAAGTTTACCCTGTGATTTACAATATTCATGTAAACGTCATCTACACAGATTACTTATACCGTCATCTATACTATAGATAATTCTGTACTTTTTGTGTTTGTGGCAATATCAATAGGTATTCATGATGTAGAAATTTAGATAGAAAATTATGATCATAAACAAATAGTTTTGCGTTTCCAATATAGATGGCCAAGGCAGATTAATTTTACAATTTATTCTTGCTATGTTATTATTTAGCATATAGAGAAGTAAAATTAATTTTTGAGGTAATTTACTATTAAAAAGCTTTCTGTAAAATTTATTTATTAAATACGTGGATTTTCTGTGTCTTTTAAAGATCTGGGAAACATTCAAAAATATAAACGTTGACGTTGTTACTGAAGGAATATATTTTTATATAAAATAAATGTTTTATTAATTAAAAATAAAATTCCAATACTTTTATAAAGATTAGTCATTCATGAAAATAACATACAATCAACATACTTTTATTTATTTCTATATGTGTAAATTTGTTATTGGAATTGACTTCTTTTTCTTACGTCTTTATTGTTTTTGCTATATATGTATATATATATATATATATATATATATATATATATATATATATATACATCTATATACATCTGTAATTTTTATCATTTTAAGATTTTTTTTTTGTTTGTAAATTTGTAAATAAGATTTCACTATTGTCAAAATTCTGATAAATTTAGTAATTTTTTAATTTTTTCAGATTTTTGATAGGTTATTTTTTGGATATGATTGATTTTATCACTTAGGAGCTAAGTAATGAAATTCGGCAATACTACTTTTATTCTGAGATTTTTTTAGTTCTCAAATTATCAACCCAAATGAAAAAAGCTAATTTATTTAAATGTATTTGCCGCGTTTACGGTTTGTGGTTTGGCACATAATTTTTTCATACTCAATTTACTATGTGAAATCGAAATCGCTAATCCCTATGAAATATGTAGAGCCATTCCTACCTCCCATAATTTTATTTGATCATTTAGCACCATGTCATATATATATTTTTTAATAATTTTTGAAGTACACACATACATATTTTAGGCGTCTATTGCCCCGTGCATTAAATATGCTGATCCAGCCACGTTTAAACTCAGATGTTTATCGTTTTATGATTGTAATTGTTAAAGATTGGTCCTTATAAACAGACCTCATTTCAGCTTATATTTCATTGTCTGTTTTGTTCTTTAAAAATATGAATTTAAGTCACTGGTATTTCCACTTTTATGATTTTTCATTACGAACAAGTTAAGTTTGATGAAGAAGTTATTGTTAATAATATCAGACCGGTTATTCAAGGAGTTAAGCCAATGTAAATCAAGTAAATATGACAAGTTCTTCAAAACAAATTTCTGAGAATAATTTCTTGGAATTTCTTCATTACAGAAATACGGCCCAGAATATTACAAAAACATTTTAAAAAAATCGAAGAACATCAAAATACTTTAATTGTTCAATATCATACGACAATATGTAAAAATCATATAAAAGCCTTCGCAAAATTCTTCACCAGCTCCCTCGTCCTACCTGATCATCTAAGATCATATATGATAAAACCACAATCATGGAGAAAACCTATAAATTCTATAAAAACTGAAATCATCTGAGAAGATGAAAGAGTAAAGAACTTTGTTCAACTCTGAAAAGCCATTTTATGAAAAAGATATGAGTAACCAATTCATCTTTACTTTCATACCAACTGAAGTGTATGCGTTGTTCATTTTCTACACGCACTCTCGCGTCTCTAAAAGATTTTCAACATTCAAATACCCGACTTCTAGAAAGGCACTGATAAGCATATAATGCTGAAAGTTTTGGCAAAAGTTTCAATTGAATTCGTTCGTAAAAAGTTTGATTATTATGCGTTGTTCCGTACTCGAATACATATAATTTTCCGACATCGTAACTATAGCTGTCAAAATAATAAAATGGAGAAAATTAGCGTTCATATCTTTCGGAGCATCACCGCCAACCTTTATCCTTTATCTATTTCTGTTTTTGAAATCATATCCATAAACAGATATAATTTTAATAATTCTGATTAAATTTGATGACATTCTTTATAAAGTGACATAAATATGATTGAACATACATACATACGCTTCGTACTTAGGCTTTTAGAAAAAAAGACATACTTTTTTCATTGAAACTGCCTTTAAAATTGTAATGTTAAATATTCACTCCGTCTAGTTAAACTAATATTAATTAATTTACAAAGAGAGAAATGTGTGTGTGTGTACTGTACGTGCGTGTGTCAACTATATATAATTGAAAGAAAAATTGTTAGTGGAAATAAAACAAGGTTGTTCTTAAAATTTTATTTACTAATTTAAATAAAATTAATTCTTAAACTTCGAATAAGTTAATAAAAATAGCTAATATGCGAGAACAATAGCAAAAAATAAAATATAATCAACTGTAAATGTTGTAAGAAAGTATATCTAATAAAAAGCTGTGGAGTAAAATATAATAATAATAATAATAACAATAATATTTCTTAATTATCCAACAGGGATACTTCAAGTGGGGTAAGTACATTGACAATACAATAAACAATAAAATACAATAAAAACCAATGCAAATTATGAAAAAGTTATGTCAATAAAGTCGAACTAAGAAAAACATCATATCAAATTGTGCACCAGTGGAGGAGGTTAAAGTTCCTAGCCGAGTGCATTAATTGAGCTTTAAGAAGTATGTTGGTTCTTGGCGTTGCCATGTACAGTAGGTCATTGAAGCTTGACTTCAATCTCGAAACTGCGAATTTTACGCCGGCTAATAATTTTGGTGCATTAATTCTCCCATAGATCAAGCCATCCATAAAAGCTGCACTGACATTCTGCCTCCGTTTTGCCAAGGACTCGAAGCCATGTTGAATTAGAAGTTGTCTGTAATCAACATCGTGCCCCGGATAAATGCCGTTTTCTTTATACGATAAATATTTTAAAAAGTTTTTCTGTATTCGTTCCAAGGCATCATTTTGAATACCATAAATAGGGTACCATACCATGTGGATGAAAAGAACAAATGAAAGTGGTCCGAGATTTGACCCTTGGGCCACGCCAGATGTTGATATATAATAGTTGGATTTGAATCCGTTATAGTAAACATAATTACATCGATTGCTTAGGTATGAATTGAAAAAACTTAGCAAAGCGTTATCGAAACCAAAGCAGTTCAACAATATAGAATATACAAGAATTAATAAAAAAAGTAAGTATCAAACGATACGTTGTGTACTTATGATTGTGTCCATCTACCTAGACAGAATGTTATACGTTAGGTGTTATTAATATTTGAATGATTCCTTTTAACATTCCTCTATTTTGGCAAATCGTCGAGATTGCAAGATTCCGTCTACACATGCTGTGACAGCTTTGTTGCCAACATACGAGATAGGCGCGGCGCGTTCTTGTTCTGTCGTTTAATGCATTCGTGTGTTGTACGTTAGAGGGTGCCAATAGTTCTTCATTATTTTTCTGTATAGAAAAGGTACGATAAGTTCTACAAAGGAATCATTCGTTAATAATACAAGTTTACATGATGAAAGATGAATTCCTTGAAACAAATTTAGTACACACGTTTATTTAATAAAACTTAATAATATGACAATACTTGTCCTAGAATCCGGTGCTCCACCTGTGGCACTACACCTGATAAATTTAGTACACAGGGTGTTATTAATATTTGAATGATTCTTTTTAACATTCATCTATTTTGACAAATCGCCGAGATTGCAAGTGTCTGTCTACACACGCTCTGACAGTTTTATTGCCGACATGTGAGATAAATGCGTTCTGATTAAGTCGTTCAGTACATTCGTGTGTTGTTCGATAGAGGGGTTTTACATTAGGATATTATATTTGTATTTCGCAATCGCGAAATAAATACGTTGGACACTACATATACGGGTTATGGAAAAACTTCACTCAACGACAAAATGTATGCCCATACATTTTGTCGTTGAAAGATATACTGCCCAAGAGCATTGTTAGCGAAGAAGAGCGAGTTTGTTCGAAAGTTGGGCCTTCTAAAAGAATCATTGGACTAATCAATTTGAAATGAACCAATAAGAGAACAGGAAAGGCACCCCAAAAATTAGAATTAATTAAGAGGTGCGTTATATTGAATATAATTATTATATATATATATATTATTATATTAATATAATTGATATTGGGCAGAATAATAAATATGTATTTTGTGTAGGAAAGGATTAAAGTTTGAATTTATAATTGTGATTAGAAATTATAATACATAAAATAGAAATAATGTTCAATGAAAAATAATTGTCATAGAAGTATAGTATGTTCATTCTAGGAAAAAAGAGACTTTTGTCTTATAACAGTCTAACAGGACGTGCCAAACAAAAGGATTTTTCATTCGGAATTTTGGTAACTCACAAATTTAGGCTTTGACAATAATGTTTCTGATCGAATTGTATTTAAACTACAATAAATAATTTAAAAACATGATAAAAATTATCATACATACTTATATGCAAAGTCTAACAATATTAATTACAGAAAAGATATTCGTCTTAACTTATTAGTTATTATTTACGAGTATAATACATAGTCATTATTTTTTTAAAATAGAACATTCTTAATTTGCTTTTAATAGCATTTTATACGATTTCGTATGTATGTATATACAATACATATGCATACGTATGTTATATAATTTGAAATATTTCTGCTCTCGTAGCTGTTCAAGGGATTGACAAATGGGAAAACTGAAAAACGTACAAATTGATTATTATTCGACCCTAATAAACGAAAACTGAACCGTTACCCATTTTGTTTTAACAAACTCTTTTGTGTTACAGGCCGTTGGGTCCGGATTGCCTCTATTGTTACTGCAGCAGCAACCCGGTACTGAAAGTTTTTATATTCCCGCCGAGAAGTGGCATAATAGGTAAATGGCCAATGTTGAACCCATAGAGTCGAACTTTTAAGCCATTTCCATTATTTATATGTTACGATCTTTCCTTTCTATTCAAGGTGTATAAACGAGAAAACTTATGTTAAAAATATGTAGTTCGCAAATGGTGAACTAGGTATAAAAGTTTGTTATACGTAAATTTATTGTAATGCATGTACTTACGTTCAAGTAATATGGCTATATGTTCACTCTTACATTACTATAATTGATATTAATATTCCTAAATAATTCTTGATATTGCAAAACTTTTAGTTATTTTTGATTTCATTAAAATATCAAGAGAAGGTAGATTATAGTGTAACATTAATCCGACAGCATTATGAGCAATAAAAAATTGCAACACTTAAGTTATGTTACTGTAAATTGAATGCATTAAGAACACGATAGTAAACATATTTTTAATATACACGACTTTAGAGCGGAGAATATTGATTTTGCACGGAAGATTAAAGATTGTCGAGAAGAAGTTAGTTCATAATACGTTTAATATATTCAATACCAAGAAGCCTAAGAAATGTTATTGGAGTTGGAGTATATTAGAAAAAGTATTTCTTATAGCAATGATTACTTAGAAATATATCTAATCATGCAACCAAATTAGACCCGGCGGTTTTTAGATATATGCATATCATAAAAATTCATTTAAATATCTTCTCTATTGTATTGTTAACTTGCGGCCGTCATCGTTACGCAGGACAAGACGAATATACAGATGACTTAACCACGTCACCGGATGGGTGACTTCATGAATGGACAAACGCGGCTGATCCTAACAACAGAAAAGACGAAAGTCGTTTTACCGACCAGGAGGAGAATTCGTAGGGAGATAGATATGAGTGTTAGGATGGACACAATAACAACCACAGACTCCGTAAAGTACTTTGGATTACTGCCAGATAGCAAGATGACTTTCTGGGAATAGATTCGGTCATCGGAGCGATAAAGCCGTTAGAGTAACAACGATGTTGAGCAGAGTCCTGGCCAAAATAGGAGGACCAACAGAGGGTAAACGCCGGCTCCTGACGAACATCACAACCCAACCCAATCCATGCTATGGATGCGAGATTTTGGTCTATGCTTTGGGACAGAAGAAGTATAGGATACGAATGGATTCAATACAAAGGCAGTGGGCTCTCACGATCGCAAGCTCATTTCGCACGGTTTCTGAACCAGCGGTGCCGGTGATTGCGGGAGTAACTAAAACCGATCACTGATTCAGGACAGAAAGAGAGTTCACACGATCCGAGAAAACGTTGGAGAAAACAAGTGAAGGCAGAAGCTAACGCGCTCACTCAACTGAAGTGACAAGAAGTTCTTGACGTTAACATTGGCAATGAAGTTTTCTAATCGGGTAAAACTGAACTTTATTGAATAGAGCTTATTTTCATTGGTATTCTTTTAACTATACTTATTTTAGATTTTAGTTAGATAGCAATATATAACGTGATATAATTTTGAGCATAAGAAACACGTGCTGAAAAAACAATTATTAATGATAGTTTGATGAATAATTTTAAACATGCATAATTTCACTAAAAGCCTTGCTTGGTAATATATGGTGAAAGTGTTAAACTGAGTCTTTGATTGCATACAATAAAGCAGTCGAATGAAATGACTTGATTCTAAAAAACAATTGTAATTAGATCGATTAAATATACGATATTCAAAAAATTGGTCGCAATTTAAGTTAGTTATACTTCCTGCACTATATACCATATAGTGCAGGAATATCAATTACATTTTAATTATCTGCTGATGATGACAACTTAGTTGTCGAAATACGTATACAGAATACGAAAATTAATGTGGAAATGGGTATATCAACCTTCAGTGATTAAAGTAAATAATAATGTAGAAATACTGTCTCATGCCAACAATGAATTAATTTTATCACTTCAATAAAACAATAATATATTTTATTATTCAAATAAACACAATATTTTGTAAACAAAGGAACCGAATAAATATTAAAGTTGCTTTATCCGGCTCTTTATCGTCTATACATAAATTAGATCGATGTGCGAGGTCTAAACGGTTCAATTAAACTGTCTTACTGAAACTCATCCTTATAAAGGTACAGGCAGGGCCGGTGAACCGTATCCCTGGAACGAATTGCCCGTTACTACTACCTGATTTTTTTTGAAGTATTTGTTTCAATGTTTGTGTTTGAGTATTTCTTTGTTATATTGAGGACGAATATTAGTTAAAGTCGCTGATACTTATAAGAGAACTCAGGCAAGTGTCCCTTATCGATCTAAATGAAACATGGTGGGTTTATAGACTAATGTAGTATAAAAACAATTTTTCGAATTTGAAATAAATATGGGGGAGTGGGGTTGTTGCCGGTAAACAATAATCGTGAAAAGAAAACTATTGTCACTATCCTTTAGTACTATTGAAAAAGTGAAATATTTATCATAACTTTTTTCTGATATATCTTACTATTTTGAAGATATTAAAGCAAATAGCGAAGGGTTGTGTTGCCGATAGAGCACTCCAACCCCCAAAAACGAGCGATTGAGCAGCTAAAAAAGTTATCGTTGTTCTTACACTATATCTGTCTATAAACCCACCAAGTTTCATTTAAATCGATGAGGGATACTTGCCTGTGTTCCCTTGTTAGTAAGCTCTGAATCATGTTATGTGTATTAAGGAAGTGTACCTAAATCTCTATTCTTCCCCTCTAGTTGAGGATAATCAAATAATTGCCCCATGGTTAATGCTCGAGACTGTTGCTGTAGGCGGAACGAAGTATGTCTTACAGTCGGACAAATGAATATTTTATGGCCTAGGACTCGCATGTTAACAAACATACGGTAGTTGAATTTGATGGAGCCTGTGGTTGATTAACTTGATCAATAAGGTTGATATATAACCCCTTTCCACATTAACTTTGTAAATTCTGTATACGCATTTCGACAACCAAGTTGTCATCATCAGCAGATAATTTCAAAGTGTCGCACCTGGCAAAACACGGCGAAAAACAAACGGTGTGGATCGCGTACGGAGTTTGATTTTCGTGCGGTTGTTTTTCGCCGTGTTTTGCCAGGTGCGACACTTTGAAATTATCTGCTGATGATGACAACTTGGTTGTCGAAATGCGTATACAGAATTTACAAAGTTAATGTGGGAAGGGGTTATATATCAACCTTATTGATCAAACATACGGTATGTACTACCGAATTCTGGTACAACGTATAGTTCAGAAAATATCAGCTATTGAAATCGTGTCCACCTATTTGAATCAATCTGTGTAATAGGGAAATTATTTTATGTATATTGTCGTCATTTTTAGTAACACTCTTATCAATTTTTGTCAAAATAATTACACGTATTGCATTTTTGTTAAAATTCAAATATTACTTGTTTGCATACATAAGGGTCTAAGGCTGAAACACTGTATGTGTAACAGATACCTGTTTACATAGACTACCTATTGATTTTTGCAAATTAATGAAGTGGAAGTAAATGATTAATGATGTACAATATCGAGGGAAAACGTATTGAGCGATTTTGCAATTCGCAGTTGCTCGTGTTTCAGAACAGAATATCTAAAATGCAAAACACGGTATTTCCAACGGGCAGATGTTAAAATAGCAATGTTTATAACAAAGTTATGCGTCTTCGGAAATACATTTGAATAATTGTATTTTTACTTACTTGTACTCGTATAATTTTGCAGTTCTTATACATGAAATAAAGTCACTTGATTAATATGTACATTGTAAAAAAAAATTAACGGATATTTCATAAAAATTATAATAAATTAAAAAAAAATTAATATAACTTTTTGATTTCAGTACATTTGTTAACAAATATATGAATATATTTTTGTATTTTAAGTTATTTGGACAAGTGCTAATTTGATTTTGATGGGAGGATATAAACTGTATTTTTATTCCAGGGAATTCTCATAAATGTAGAGATTAATGTGTATGATCACTACGAACATCTAAAAAAGCTTGGCATTTTAATGACATGGACCGGATTAGCCACGTTGAGCATTTCTTGGAGAATCATATCCCATTCCTCCTTGACAGCAATTCGTTATATCTGAAGAGTTCTTGGTGGCATATTTCGTGCAGAAACATCTCTTTCCATAGCATCTAAGCATGTTATATTGGATTAACATCTGGGGAATTGTCTGGTTACACCATTCTCTTTATACTAACTTAAAACTTGATGCTAAAATAAAACGAAACAAATTCTTCCACAACTGCTGCTGCATACGGAAAAATAGTAAATCGCAGAATCTCATGCAGACATTTCTGGGTAGTGAGACCTCTATTTCTTACGAAATATAGATCAGTGTGCCTTTCAATATTTATTTCAGCCCATACCATCATGTCACCGCCTCCATTTTGAGGCATTCCCCGGACGAATTGTGGGCTATCGCCTGTCCCAGGTTTATGGCAAATCGGAATGCACTCATTATCTACAGGGAATTGCAAACGACCGTGCATATAAGCCAGATGTATATAAACAATTTCTTATTGTTTGCATTGATAGTAGATTTCTAGTGGCAGCAGAGAACTCACTTCGAATTTCAGTTGCATTAAGAGCGCAATTTCTACGTGCCTACTGTGATTTACTTCGTTTTAATCAATGTGTTGACCTGATGAAATTCGAGTTGAACTCCAGCATCTCCTAGATGTAAATGTTGAGGACCCCGAGAGTCAATAGTAATACAAATGCAGACCAAAATGATTCAATTTCTTTGTTCATACGAATGTCGATTCACTTTTGGAACGCGCTTTACACTCGATATAATTATTGTTACTCTTTTTGTATTTTACCCAAACTATTCTAATTATCTCTGTGTATCTAATTTACAAAGTCAAAGAAATTAAATCGTGTCATACTGGCATCCTGTACTTACTAGTATAGCAAAAACTTCGATAATATAGTTGCCATTGTGAGCGTTAGGTCAGCTGTGCGTGCGTCGAAGAAGCGTAAGGATTTTAGATATGTTATAGCCGGGGAACCGTCAGTCGACTATTGTTTCTCGAATTAAGCATTTACCTCGTTTGTACAATTGTCTTTATAGTGATAAGAATTTTGTATAGTTCAGCTTAATTAAGTGGCAATGACAAACGTCGAAAAGGCTATCATCAGTTTCCAAAGTAAATAAGTTGAATTTCTAGGTCTGATACATGATGGAGTTAAAGTAATTTGTAAAGTTTGTGACAAAACTTTCATGTTTCGGAATAGATAGTGGTAATGAAAGATTCAGATTTTACCAGATTAAAACAAATTTTTGATGACAGTTAATTTACAGATCCGTTAGGTATTAACAAAGATTATTTTTTATGGAAGCGTTTCATCATTAGATGTTGAAAGAATTATTCCTCATGGTGGTCACGGTTACATGAAGAAATTGTTAAAACATACTTGATGCTGCAAATATTTAACTGGTCTTATCCACTCTATGCATCTACGATGCTGTTTAAATGGGTAAGTGTTTATTTACAATTATACCCTGTTAAACCTCTTGAAGTGCCAGAGTAGTATAATGATCGTGCTATTGACAGACTGAATATTCGCAGTGTCTAATCTATTTATGACATGAAATCTGAATAATTTTAATCAGAGAAAAGAAAGAAAAGCATATCAATAAATCTTCCATTTGGAAAATGATAAACTTAAATTTTAATGTTGAAGTATAATGATTTATTATCATAAGTATTTATATAAAATTTAGTTTTTGATTAACCCACGTACATCAATTTGTATGTTTTTATATTTTCCCCTAAAGCACATATCTAATGAACACTTTTCGCACCTGCCTCTTACACTCCCGTATTGGGAGCCTAAAATTAAATATTCATTCAATGAAAATCCTTGATTTCGAACGTCCCGCGAACCCGTCCAAATCTACAATGGGAAAATAATTAAAGTCCGCTTTTTGAGAGTCCATTTTAATGATGTTCTTCTTTGCTTTCTTCATCTTCATCTATTACTCCCGCTCTCTGACAGGATTTAAAATATTTTCTCTTTTCTATTGTGGATAGAAATTACTCCGGCCGTCAATTTCATCAGGTCCGAATTAATTTATTTTTTTCTTCTTTTTACCCTAAACCGATTCTTCTTCATTTTCGTCTTGCGCGCTCGGCACTCCATCAAAATTAATTGATTGGTTTACGTGTTATTTAAAACGAGAGAGGTTTGTGATTGTATTTTTAAATCTATTTTAGAAATTTTAAGGAAAGCACTAATACTTTCACCATTCATGTATATACGAGTATGTATGTACATACATACATGCATATATGTAAATATAAAAATGTAATTGTTAGCAAATAAATCTTAGGTGGATAAAGATAAATACAAATTGTTCAATTCCTATGAAGCTTCATATATCTAGTACATAGAAATTGAATAAAAATAGTTCCATTTACCACAATGTAATTTTAAAATCAGAATTATTATTATTAATCAGAACAATAATACTAACATACACTTCCATATTCATTAAGGCTTTTTCGGCCTATTTCTGAGAGAATAAGAGACTTGAAAAACTATGGTGAATTGGGAATTTGGAAATGTAAATGGATTATCTCTAAAGTTTGAATGATTTTGCTCTCAGAAATAGTGAATTTACATTTCGACAGTTTAGAACTATAAGGTTTTCCAATAGGGATGATATGATTTTGAAGTGACATTTCGGCCATTTGTAATATGTCATGATCTGTCATTTGTTTTTCATTATATTCAGTAGTGTTTACAATTTCATCATGGAGAGATATACGCAAGAACAACGTTTACAAATTATTCAGTTTTATTATCAAAATAATTGTTCTCCAATTGCAACTTTTCGTGCGCTTTTGCTATTTTATGGTCGTAATAATCGTCCAAGTGTGCTCGCTATTCGTCGAATTGTTAAAAATTTTGAGGTTACATTTTCTTTATATAATTTTCAAGTGCCAATAAGACAAAGAACCGCTCGAAGTAATGCAAATATTGCTGCCGTTCAGGCAAGTGTTACTGAAGACCATAATTTGTTGATTCCAAGACGTTCTCAACAATTGCGACTGTCTCCAACCATAACCTGGCGGATTTTGAGAAAGGATTTGGGTTTGCATCCCTAGAAAATTGGTCTCACTCAAGAACTGAAGCCATTGGACCACCGTAAACGTCATGAATTTGCTGATTTTGCCTTGGAACAACTTGAAAACGATAACGATTTTTTTAAGAAAATTATCTTATCTGATGAGGCTCATTTTCATCTGGATGGTGTGGTAAATAAACAAAACTGTCGATTCTGGTGCGAAGAAAATCCACAAATTATTTATGAAAAACCATTACATTCACCTAAATTGACAGTTTGGTGTGGTTTTTGGTATGGTGGAATCATCGGTCCGTACTTCTTTCAAAACGAAGCTGGTAACACCGTTGTTACTGTCAATGGAGAGCGGTATAGATTGATGATAACCAACTTTTTATGGCCGATATTGGAAGAAGTTGATCTTGACAACATTTGGTTCCAACAAGACGGGCCTACGTGCCACACAGCAAATGCAACAATAGAATTATTGCGAGAAAAGTTTGGAGATTCGATTATTTCAAGAAATTGTGATATTGAATGGCCTCCAAGAAGTTGTGATTTAACACCATTAGACTATTTCTTGTGGGGTTATTTGAAGTTATTGGTCTATCGAAATAAACCAGACTCTCTTCAAGCTTTACAAGTCAATCTTGAATATTGAATTGAATATTCATGACATACGACTAGATTTAGTGGAAAAAGTGCTCGAAAATTGGGTTCATAGAATTCGTTCCTGCAGAAGAAGTCGTGGTGGCCATTTGAATGATGTTTTATTTAGAACTTAATTGTATCGATTGTACTTCACATTAAATAAAAAACTTTTGAATTTTCTTAACAATAAGTGTGTTTTTTTTTAAAGAAATCATATCACTCTTATTGGAAAACCCGTTACTATTTTACCTAATCATGGCGTGAGATTATTAACGATGGATAATAACTGTGGCAGTTCGTTGGGTTATTTACATCGTTTGCAGAATTATGGGATACCGGCGTTTTAGAAATTCGTTTACTGTCGGCGTCAAGGTAGCGCTGATAGGGGTTGTTGCTCCTTTTTGTATGGTGATGCATATTGGTAATGACTCTCGTAAATGTTGACAAATTTATGGCTTTTCATATCTCGATCTGTTTCTAGTATTACGACTGTTGGTCTCTTTGTTGGGTTATTTCCATCGCTTGCAGAATTATGATTTGCCAACGTTTCAGCAATCCATCTACTGGTTTCTTCAGAGTAGCGCTGGTAGGTGTTGTTGCTCGCTAAACTGACTATTATATAATCACTTCGAATATAATTTCGTAGCTATAGACAAATTTACTTATGTCTTATTATATTTCGATCCGTTTCTAGTATTATGACTGTTGGTGGACATAGATAGCGTCACTAAGAACTACAGTATAGAAAAGTTCCGTTTTCTCTGCGACAAACTGTGTGTATCAAATTTTAAATAGACCAATAGAAACTTACTAAATAAACAAAAGATGTATTTTCTTCTTATTCTTATGAATCGTTAGTAAATCATATTAATTACAAAACGTTGAATTCTACTTATATTTCAATTCACTATTACTTTTCTATGTATAAAATATACAGCTTTTCGTTTAAATAATTCCGCTTATGGACATGCACATAACCCTACTTTTTTATCATTAATTTTACTTTTCATTTAAAATTCATAACAATAACATTTCTTTAAAATCTTTGCATTATCATACTCCTCTATATTTCAACTTTACATATAATGTTATCTATTACCATCTTGCCTTTTTAATTACTTAATTTCAATTACATATTTTATCCATATAAATCCATTATAAATTTTCTATATCTTACATATTTCCTTATAAATGAATTTATATTATATCAAGCTCTGAACTTTTTTTCTATTAAAATAAATATTCCAGTTATTTTTTCTATGATAATTTTGAAATTTATTTTTATCATCTACATTTTCTGACATTTCCCTTTCAATTCCTACCTCTATCCAATATTAATTTACTTTGTATTAATTGGAACTTATTGTCTTGTAGGCTTATTGTTTACTATGAATGATTTATCAGAATTACCACCTGTTTAAAATTTACAACAGTTGTCTTATCAATACTTTAAAATAATATAAAGTTTTATTTTATATGGACACAAAGAATTATAATGGTACGTAGACTTACACGGTCGTGGCCGATACTATCTGCTACTGGGATTGCGGGCTGGAACCGCGTCACTGATATAACTGCCGACGTTTTGTACCCACTCGTATGGGACATCTTCAGGGCTCAACTACTGCTACTGTCTGTCGCACTGAAACTGGTGATCACCGGAAGTACGAAGAAATATATTCTATCAACATTTATTAAAAGAAATTTATGTATCTTTTGCTAGGCTTTCACAAGTGTTTAGAATTAAATAGAATAATATTAGACATATTTATTCAATATATAATGGGTGTTTTTTAAGCTGCATGAGAACTATCGATATCGATAACTATGGCTTGACAGCTGATAATGTGAAACCGTGTTGACATTTCTGTTCAGTAAGGTTTGGCAAGTCATCATGAATCGTTTAACGCCAGAACAACGCTTCCAAATTGTGGAAATTTACTTTACAAAAAATAAATCTGTTTGCGAAGTTCACAGAGCACTTCGTCCATTTTACGGTCAACATAATCGGCCTAGTGAGCAAGCAATTCGTGCAGTTATTGATTGTTTTCGCACTAATTTTACTGTTTTCGATTAAAAACCATCAACAAGACAAAGAAATGTGCGTACCGAAGAGAATATTGCTGTTGTAGCGTGAAGTATTGAAGAAGACGCCGAAAAGTCGATTCGTCGTCGTTCTCAACTTGTGTCCTTCCACTACGTGGAAAATTTTACGTAAGGATCTTGGCTTACGTGCCTATAAAATACAACTTGTGCAAGAATTGAAGCCAAACGACCATCGTTTGCGTCGTATTTTTACTAATTGGGCTCATTTGAAACTGGCCGAAGATGAGCATTTTTATCAAAGAATTGTGTTTAGTGATGAAGCTCATTTCTGGTTAAATGGCTACGTCAATAAGCAAAACTGCCCTATTTGGAGTGAAGACAATCGTCCTTATTTCTTTCGAAATGAGGAAGGAGTTGCCGTTACGGTGAATGGCGAGCGCTATCGAGCCATGCTGACTGAATTTGTGTTTTCAAAAATTAATCAGTTAAACATCGACGACATTTGGTTCCAACAAGGCGGCGCAACTTACCATACAGCGTACTTAACAATCGATTTATTGCAAAATCTATTTGGTGACAACTTTATTTCCAGAAGTGGTCCTGTTCACTGGCCCCCTCGTTCGTACGATTTAACGCCTCTGGATTACTTTTTATGGGGCTATGCTAAGTCATTGGTTTATGCCGACAAAAGAGCAACTCTTAAATCATGGAAGCCAATATTCAAGCCACCATTGACGCCATACAGCCAGATTTATTGGAAAAAGTAGTCAAAAATTGGACTTACTGAATGGACCATGTAACTCGTAGCCGCGGCGGACATATCCCGGAAATCATATTTAAAAAATAAATGCCATAACATTATCTACCAGATTATAATAAAAAAAATTTCATTCCATATACAGTTCTTAAATGTAGTGACTAATGACTTTATATACTTTAATTGCAAGATATTGATTTAATTTTCTTTATAATATGTATTGTTGTTATTAAAATAACATAATAATTTATATAATATACATACATATAGTTTGCATTTCGATTAACCAAATATTGTATGTTTTCTCAATAGAAAATGGGCATTTTTCGTTATTTCGTAAGATCTATTGTGTGATTCATCCCTTCGCAAGAAAGACGGATAATCTTTCTTTATTATATTATATAAACATGGAGGGAATATACACGATTCTATTACAAACACTTTAAAGTATTACGTTCTTTATTTTCAGAAATAATTCCTTGTGTTTGCCTGGAGCAGAACAAACAGTTATGGGAAGAAGCGTTCAAATATTTAATGTACTTATGTTAGCGTGTAACTTTCGTTTTCACTTTGAATAAATGATATCTTAAGTAAAAGAAAAAAAGGGCGAATATATAGATGTTACGTACATATGAAGTCACCTTTATTTTTTTTTGCGGAAACGAGCACGCAAACCAATTTGCAGAAAGATATAACTAGAACACATTACATAAAATATTTTCTTATTTTTCCCTGGGATCACCGGGGATGTATACCCGAATCTCACAGACATTAATTCCACAATTTCCTCATGTAAATTAGGTTGGGGTAGCTTTAGCATCTCTGAATTTATTTTATAAATAATTCTCTTGTAGATTAGTACATAAAAGTAACATAGTTGATGTTACGAAAGAAAATATTTTGCAATGAACGTTGGATGAGGACCTGTGATATTATTTTAATGTAATTTAATGAAACACAGTTGATTAAATAATTATACTCGAGTGCCTCAGATTTGTTACCAGAAACTAATCTTTCACTTAAATGTCGTTGAAGGCGTATACTGCTGCTGAAGTTCAGGAAATAATTCAAAAATTCTTTTACGACCAATAACTGGATTTAGGAAGATAAACGTTAAATTTTTCTTAAAATTACCGTTTATGTTGTGCGTAGACTTCCGCGGTCGTGGTTCATCGTACCTGCTTCTGGGCTTCCGGGCTGGAACCGCATCACTGGTATAACTGCCAACGTTTTATACCCACTCATATGGGACATCTTCAGGGCTCAACTACTGCTACTGTCTGTTGCACTGAAACTGCAACTCCTTAGTCCCAAGAGCCGACCAGCATTCTCTCTCCCAGGAATTAAGTCATGTTACCAAAGCTCTTATAAACAACAATTTCTCCAACCATAATATTCAACAAACCATAGATCGACATCTTAATCCCAAAGTCCCACAACTCAATACACAGCATACATCATCTCTCCCCCTCTCTAAAGCCCATCTACCCTATATATAAGGTGTTATGTAATATATATATATATATAATAATCTTAAGTGAGATGATAGCTACCCCCTACACAACGCCTGGCAATCATGCATCTCCAAACAACCCAACTTACACCAGTTTCAGTGCGACAGAGAGTAGCAGTACTTGAGCTCTGAAGATGTTCCATATGAGCTGGTACGAAACGTCGGCAGTTATATCAGTGACGCGGTTCCAGCCCGGAAGCCCAGAAGCAGATATTATCGTTTATGTTTTATGGTATGTGTCAGTCGCAATGAATTTTTGTTACTGTTGTAATGTAACTTACACTACGAGAATTGCTGCAATAAATTAGCATAGATGATTCTTATTTTTCAAAATATTTGCTTTTAATATCCATACGCTTTTGCATGCCATCCAATTTTTTCATTTAGTAGTTGGTACCTCAGAAACATGCTGCGTAAACACGTGAACTGTCTACTACTGAGGTTCACAATTATTGTTTCTGATCATAGATGTCCGGCTAGGAAATATATATTTTTGTTACAGTAAGAAATTATAAGTTATAAGTAAAGACGAAAGATAATATTGTTTATAAGTGTAAGTATTTTACAGTGTATAATGTATTTAATAGGTCTGTTTACGTGCCATTTAAGTGAGTTCTTACTGTACATTTTCTTACTTAGTATTATTTACATTATTTTATTTGAACTACTACTAAGGTGAAGGTGACGACTTTGGGGCGAAGGCAAATCTGGCGTTTCGGTTATAAGTTATCATTTATAAAGAGACTAGACACGATAAAGCTGGACTATAAGACAGGTAAAGTTGAAATCAGGAATGTTTTCCGATTACATGATCAGTGTCGTATGAAATAATCTATGGACAGAGAGTGAGGATGTCAAATTAAATACTATATTTATATTGCTGTCAGATGCGATAATGTTAAGAGTTACGATTAATATAACCTGAGATGTTTGTAAATATAGGTTACGTTAAATGTAAATATTGCTAAAATAAGCACACATTTTTATTAACATTTAAGAAGCACCTATGTATTGTATATTTATTAATGCATCGTTTATTTCCAAGCAGGGTGTATATTAGGTATCTTAATGATACTAATCTGAAACACCTCAGAAAATATAAAAACCACGTCGAAAAATAGAAATAAAAATATATGGAAAGATTTATATCTTATGAAATATTATAGAAATGATTATAAATACCACACAAGAAGAAGTAGTTCAGATATTAAATGAAAAAGGAAATAACGTTTTAAATTTTAACATAATAAAACTAGAAAAAAATAAATAGTCTAATATAGTTTATTCACAGTATCGAATTCTAAACCAGTATTTTAAAAAAAAAACAAATACGTCTTCGTCAAAGTTTGCTTCTTTTTCATACCACTTCGCTATTAATGCATCAATATGTCGCATACATTGCTTCCAAAAGTCATGTGTGTACATATTTAAGGTTGTTGCCACATTTTTAAAACATTTTCCTATCCATATACTTCTTCACCAACATGTTTGTTGTAGTGCGTTTTTGCACTGCCCAAACAAGTTTGACTGCTCTGAATACGCAATGGTATGGTAGAATTCGGAGTACTTCGAGAACAGATTTTCTTATTAATTCATCTATTTCATAGACCTTCTGCTTTTTATGCTGTTTTGATATTTCAAGCGGTTCACATTTTCTCATCGTAGGTTCATGGTCGATATTTTTATTATTCAATCAATCAAATATTGCTGCTTTTTTCTAATTTTGGCATGGTTGCTTTTCAAGGAATACGGTAAATCGCATTATCCATTATGATTAAAGAAAGTTCATGCAGATTTGGAATTAATTAGTCGTTTACGCATCTTCTAAACTTTGCAATGTTCATTTCACCATGATAATCAGTACTCGCTGTTACCAAAGAAAATATCAAACTTGCGTTTTCAATAAATGCATCTTTATTATCTGCATGAAGAATTACAAAACATTAACCATCATATCCTTCAGGTTGTCTAACACTGCTTGTGTTCACATCTTAACACGACCTTCCTTTATTGCCCTTAGCAAAAATCCACCTCTCATCGAGAAAGACAGCATCCTTTTTACAAGAGGCGGCAATACATATGTCCTTTATAATTGCTTAAAAAGGAATATCGTAGTGCAGTAATATGACGTTTCTCCATTAAAGCTCTGCGATCATTGCCTTTCACAAATTTAAATTCTAAATGTTTTAACAGACGATTCAAAGAAGAAATGCTAATATCATGTGACATGTTTTTCTAAAAAATTTTTATGGAAAGATTTTAAGTAGATACGTTCTTTGTATATGTCGTATGCAATACTACGGACTTCCATTTTCACCTGTTCATCTATATTTTAACTTTTCAATTTGCTACGTGGTTTATAAGCCCCTACTAGTAACACAGTTTCAGCTTCTTTCCTGTGTTTGACATTAAACACTGCTCGAACACAAATACCTAATGCGGCCGCCATCTCTAAAATAATGCTTTTCGATATTTATTTTCTAAGACAACAATAAAAATATTACTTAAAAGGGCCTCCGTTGCATTTTTCAGCTTTAAAATATTGCAACAACTTATGAACAAAGTCTTAGCAATTAGAATCAAGATATGCACCTGGCATGACTATATCTAACCTGTAGATAACAAATATAAAAGCTACCTACATAGGTCACCTAAGTGTAAACTTACAAGGATGATGAAATAAATATGATAAATTAGCTGTTAGAACAATAACAAATAACAGTGGTAAAATACAAGGAATATAACAATATCGGAACCGTAGAAAAGACAAACTTCATAAGTCGAAAGTCAAAACACTATTTTATTTGTACTATATGTACGTGACACATGTGTACGTAATACACATGCTCTGCATGCGTTTGTTTCTATTTTTTCACGATTTCTTGTCAAGTCGTAGCGCGTAATCCTATTAGAAAAACGTTTGCGCCCTTTCTTTCTTCAACACATGTGACTACCGATGAATTAGACAAATGTCGGTATATGTTCGTATTTTGCAGCGTTATTGATACACCGGCAAACTTTCGTGGTTCCAACTATAACGAGTTGTGTATATACAAATATATGAGCGTGTATTGTATATATATTCACGTCTCACTCACGCTACAATAAACTTATAATCCATGTTGAAAATCATCAAATTATGATCGAGCATATTTACTTTCATTTAGCAACCTTAAAAAACACTAATAAAATATGAATGCTGTTATTATTTAAAACTGCAAGACAATTTTATAAGTATTCTATTATCTTATATCATAAAAGGTTTCGTATACATAACGAAAATAATTTCTAAAATTAAATAAAAGACATAATATTGTTTTAATATTCATTAGCTTCTCTTAAAACTCCTAATCTTTTGGAAACGGATTTAACTAAATTTTTTATATTCCTTCCTTTTTCATGATTACTTAATAGATTTATAACTTTTAAATTCTTACTCAGAGGAAGTTACGTAGTTCCCAGTCGGACGTCTATGATCGGGAACTGTGATTTATGACCATCAAATATTGGAAAACGTTCTTTCCGCATTTAATTTTCAACGAACGGCAATAAAAAGGAATCACAAGGTGATAAATAGGACACAGAAACGTTATACCTTAAGCGTACAATATGTACAATAAACAATTGATGATTAGCATTAAGCAATATCTTTTATGCAATTATTGTTGTTGCTGAATTAGCTGGGATAAATATTTGCAACATAGCATAAACCTCCATATTTACTTCAGCAAATGATTGTCTTTTCTAATACACGGACACTTTCGTTATATAAAGTATATATATATATATATATATATTATATATATATATATATATATATTGTCAATGAAATATTTTGTAATTCTTCTATAGAATGTAATTCATATTAATAGTTTGTCAATCTGTTTCAGCACTGAAATTTTCACTACTTTTTTTTTGATCGCAATTAAATAGTGCGAGGGTGGTCCCATACGTACCCGGCCTGACCTAGAGAAGGTGGTAGTTGTTTGAAAAATATCACTGTATTAGAAAGTACAAAATCTATAGAGCATATGTTTCAAGTTTGAAGACGTCACGTTGTTTAGTATTTGTTTGGCAGCCATCAATGCTGAACGTTTTCAGTGAATTTCTAGAAATGGAGAAAATTGGTCATCGTTACGTGATACAATACTTTTATTTGAAAGGCATCAGCCTAACCGATATAAAAGTTTAACTGGATCCTACTCTAGGTGAGTCTGCTCCTTCGTTTACAACAGTGAAATATTGGATACCAGAGTTTAAAAGAGGCCGTACGAGCTGCCAAGACGAGCATCGCAGTGGTCGACCAAATGAGGTGACGACTCCAGAAACGGTGAAGAAAATCCACAAAGTAGTACTGGATGATCGTCGACTGAAAGCGCGCGAGCTAGCAGACATAGTAGGCATTTCAAAAAGTGCGGTACATTGCATATTATTTGAAAATTTGGACATGAGAAAGCTGTGTGCAAGATGGGTACCGCGTTTGCTCACATTCGAGCAAAAACAATGTCATGAAGATGTTTCAATTGAGTGTTTAGCAAAGTTTCATAGCAGCTCTTGAAAAAGGAAAAACTGTCAACGGTGAGTATTATGCGAAGTTATGGCAACATTTGAGCGAAGAAATCAAGCAAAAGTGGCCGCATTTGGCTAAGAAGAAAGTGTTGATTCATCAAGACAATACACCAGCTCACAAATCCGTTATTGCAATGGTCAAAATTAATGAATTAAATGTTGAATTGCTACCTCATGTAGCCTATTCGCTAGATTTAGCCTTCTTGGATTATTTTCTGTTACCAAACTTGAAAAAATGTCTCTGTGGTCAAAGATTTTCCAACGACGAAGAAGTGATATCGGCAGTTAATGGCTATTTTGAGGAGCAAGAATGGAATGGAATACGGTTCTCTTGTGTGGTATACGCATTATTTAATACCAAAATCTAGCTATATAACATGTTTCAGAAGAAGGTTTTTAAACTACATACGGTTGGATCTGGATATGAGGAAGCCTTCTTCTGTTGATTTGCCATTTCGTATGCAAACAACAACTGAGTGGTGCTGTGTGGCCCACACTTCTATAGTGGATGTGTGAGTTATTTAATACTTAGAAACCGCCTCTTTCAAATGGTCATTGATTGTTCTATCATACAATAATGTTTGAGAACCCAAACATTATGTCATTTAGTTGGTTCATTTTTTTAAAATATAGAATAAAGTTATAGCCAAAGCTATAGCTTACTTTTAAGGTAATACAATGTAACGAGAGAGGATTATACGTCAATCTCTCGAATAGAAATAAAACTTCTGAGGATAGAAGTGAAAGAACTTATGTCACTCTCCATTTATATCTATAGAAGTTTCATGTTTATCGGAGAGATGAACGACTAGTTTTCTATCGTCACTTTGTATTATTGTTTTGTCAATAACATCCAAAAGATGGGTATAACTGCTGATAAAGTTTAGGTTACTTAATGAGCTTTGGATTAAGTGAAACGTTCACAGTAGTTGTTACTTTGTTCAGCAGTTTATGTTTTATTTTGAAGACTTGAATAAATCGTACTACAGGGATGAAACATTATTTAACAAAGTGTATAATCTTGGTAGGAATTTCATCTAGGAAAATAAAGAATTTTGTCCAACAAATTGAGTCTTCTTCATTTTTGCGTAGATCCTTTAGTTTTTTCTTGTAATTGCATGATTTCTGACTTTTTAAACACGAAAAAATTTTGACATTTTTGCTTTTAGAAATCAATTATAAATAGGTTCTCCCCTTGTTTCTATGATATTGTCAGTAAAGTCTAGAAATATTATTATTAAAATAGCGGTGGCAATTGTAGAAGAATTAAACTTCTCGTGGGATTTACAACTAAGTGTAATATTTTAATGGTCGTGGTATGTTTGACTAATTAAATATTTATTTAGTTGGCGCATTGTCTTTGCGGTTTAGATTCTCTAAAGCATCTATGGAAAAGTGAATCCCCGAATTACATAGCGGAAGCAGGAGTCGTAATGATAATAGCACACAAATTCATAATATATTTATTTATACGCTTTTACTAAAGACTTATACATAAATATGAGGTAAAATAATACCAACCTCTGATATATAAACACGAAGTGAGACGGAAACTTGAAACCGAATGAAATTTTCTTCGACTCGTATTTTAAATTTAAATCTCTTGACGTTTAGATCGATATTTATTTTGATTTCGCAGGAGGACTGACAGGCAGTTGCCAAGAACGTTTCATCAGTCAGTCGAAGGAGACAAGGCATTGTCTTGACGGAGAATATCTGTTCAGCAATTAGAAATCCCGCGTCTCGAATATCCCCGGAACAGGTGGATAACGATTGCCTTTGTGCCGCTTTTCTCTTTGATATAATCTCATGAAATGTCTGCAGTTCGTGTGCTTATGGTGGTGGTGTTGTATGCGGCGATATGTTTAAGTTACGAGATTAGTTACAGAGTTGTGAGATATTCCTATTTGTAGTTAAATAAGCACATAGTAACAAATGGTTTTTTAATTGAATGTGTCTACTATCATGGAGTTGCTTTTATGGCCCATTTAGTATTTGATTCATGATAATTTTAAACAACTAAATAAAAATATGTAAACGAAATTGAAAAGTTGAAATATTCTTTTTTAAAATGGTTTTCATAAAGGTTTCGAGAGACGCTGCTTTCTGTGTTAATTTGTAAAGCATTTTAAGGTCTTTTATCTTTTAAAGCAGAGCGTAAAAAGGGTGGCGTTTTAATAGCCGTTGCCCATCGTACCATTTTTCAACTTAATTCTATCAGAAAAAAGTTATTTCTGTTAATCTTCCAAATGGGCAACAATCCTCTTTCCATTGATTGTCGTCTACAAAATGACGTTTTCTGAGGAGCATTTTAAAATTTCAAAATAAAACAAAACCGGATGGAACCAAACCCGGACTGTATGGCGGGAGGTTCAACCCAAAGAAGTTCCACTACTGGTGGATGGCTTGAACTTTGCTTGCCTCATGAACTTGGATATTATCATGAAGAAGGGGAATTTCTTTTTGTTTCTAAATAAAAGCTCTGTAAGCATTTAATGTATTTATTAAAATAAAATAAAATTATTTACACAAAAAAACCAACATTTTGATAACTTAACATGAAACAACTTCAATATTTATTGTTTCTAATAAACTCAAATAGACTACGCATGTACTGATTGAAATGTAACGTCCTAAGAATGTATGATAGTGTTGTAAGATGACGACAATACAGAGTCTATAATTGTAAGAAGTATATTCATAGTTTTCTGAGCGATTGTGTTGCATGCTACATCTTTGTTTAATACATTAGGTATAGTCATAATGTATTGGAAAGTAAGTCCTCTTTCTAAGTTGTATTACTTCGACAGTCTATGTAAGTAATCCTGCACAATTCGTATCATTTATTTCTCAGTTTGATCAGTTTTCAAACAGCGATCGTCTGGAATTGGTGGTATCAATCGTTGGCAATAGTATGTCAAGATATACGTGTTCGTTTCTATATTAAAAGAGCATTATTACATGCAAGAAGAAAAATTGTACTTCTTAAAATTTCAAAATGAAACAAGAAACAGATGGAGCCAAACACGGACTGTATGGCGGGCGGTTAACCCAAAAAAGTTCCACTCCTGGAGGATGGCTTGAACTTTGGTTCCTCGTGAACTTGGGTATTATCATGGAGAAGGGGAATTTCTTTGTGATGCGAGCCTGGGCTTGAGGTGTACATAATTTTGTAGTTATTGTAGTCCTCTTTGGCATGTATTTAAAAAGAAGAGCTGCTGATTGGTTACATAAGACGGTGAGTCATCGTGGACGTATTTACGACCCCACCAAAACTGTTTCAACCAATATTTCACTTTAAAATATGACAGAGCCTCGTCCTCATATCCTACAATCATTCATTCGCGGAATATTTTTAGAAGACTTTTATTCCTTTGTCAAAAATTACCGTGATATTCTAATTTCACAAAATTCATTTTTGCGAGAAACTGTATAGAATACAAAATAACGAACGAATTGAAGTAAAATTTTTTTTCTCAAGTCACACAGGACGTTTTCAAGCGATAAAAAATTAGGGAAGACACGTATAACGTACAAGCTAGACGAATTATACAGACCTATAGTGCTGAGTTTGGCAAGAAACAGTCCTTATCAGAACTGTTCTGAAGACTGTAGTAGAGTAACTGCCAAAATGTTGGAATACTTAAATTCCACAAACGATGGAAACAGACCAAGTGACAACTCGAACCGCTTTTTAACTCGTAACTATATACGGTTATTCATATTACATTTTAGTTTTTATTATGACATGAAATTTAACT
Source organism: Dermolepida albohirtum (assembly GCA_031893035.1). Lineage (NCBI taxonomy): Eukaryota > Metazoa > Arthropoda > Insecta > Coleoptera > Scarabaeidae > Dermolepida > Dermolepida albohirtum. Next base: position 65,606 of record JAVIWB010002452.1, on the reverse strand, counting down.
CAAATTCGAACACCTTGTCTAACAGAGAGATAATAACGGTATGCCGTCAACACTGAAATAAGTTAGAAATCTAACACTATAGAATATGGGAAAACACAGCCATTTGAAATTATGTACAAAGGGTAGTAGGAAAGTTTTGCAATACGGCTTTGTTTATTTAATTTTTTCAAAATAATTTCCTCTATACTCAATACGTCTCTCCATCCTCCGAAACCAATCTTTTCACATGCGGGAACAGTGCAAAGTCGCAGGGAGCAACAGCTGGACTGTAGGGCCGCAGGTTCTTCATACATCCAATGACGACGATCCAAAACGACGCGGTTCACAATTCTACTGAATTTGAAAAATACAGCTACCATTTTCTTCTTTACCGATCGGGATTATCTGACAACTACTACAAAGACCCAAACTTTGTTTTGAGTTTTGGTCGGCACATCGTAATAGTACAGCCAAGTTTCGTCACCTGTCACGATGTTGTTTACATACCGAGATTGACCCTTATTAAACTTTTTTAGCATCTCCCGGCACCAAGTCACACGTGTCATCTGCTCTTCAGTCAGTCTATGCGGCACCCAGAGAGAACAAAGTTTCTTCATGTGCAAATGATCATGCAAAATCGAACAAATTGCTGGTGCATTTAGGTCTGAAGTACTCTCTATCTGTTGGTAGGTCACTCGCCTGTCCTTGCTAAACATTTTCCTCACAGTAGTAACGTTTTCCTCCGTAACTGACGTTCGTGGACTTCCCGGCCTCTCAGCATCCTCCACAGTAAATTTCCCCTTTGGAATTTTCTATACCATCTGAATATCTTTGTGCGATGTGGACAAACATCACCTAGTGCAAGAGTGATTTCTTCGAAGCACTGGTCTATGTTTAAACCACGCACGAAATTATAACGCAAAACCATCCTTATCTCATTTCGTGACCACGATGCCATCGCAAGCACTTTACACTCTCACTGCTAATGAATAACTAAGCCCATCGACATGGCGCGGTGGCTACTATGCACGTATGAACATATCTCAACATGCAACAACAAACAGCTTCCTGCGATCCATTCTTGCGTCATATTACAAAACTTTCCTAGTACCCCTTGTATCATGAACTGATTTGTAAGAGACTCCGTAGAAATACAGTAACGAAATATGTGTTCACCTTAGAAAGTATGGGTTTGTTCCTGTTATAACGCCTTAAAATTAGTGAAAATGTTAGTTTACATTATCCCAAATATCGGTAATATAATGTTCGCAGTATCATGCGTGCACTGTAATTATAATTTACAATATCTAAATTTTAATAAGTTTAGATTTTTTTATGCAATTCAGTTTAGAAATTGTACTACGGACTTATAGTGTCCGGTAAATTTTTTTATTAAATATACGTTTGGCAAACATATACCTACCTTTTTTTATAATTTTCTGAAATATTTAACCGTATATTTGTCAAACTAGGTAAATTTCACTTCAAGCGATTGTTCAATGAATCGTTTTAAGTTTAATATGCCTCATGTGGAGCGAACGTGGAACTACTTTATACTTGTAAGGTAAACTCACTTGTACACTTGCATGCATACACATACATACGTGGACACATACATAGTATTCTTATCTCGGACATAAAGAGCTTCCAGTAAAATTCTCTAAATTCGTTACAAAGTCGAGTACGTCGTATCTTTCTGCACGAGAGGATCTTCATGAAGTTTAATAAATCGAAAATAAGGATATTTTCATGGATATGGCATTCGTGAAGTTTACTTGTGGAAAGTTTATAGCCATTGAGAATATATGTAATTTTGTTAGTTTCGTTTGGGAAATGCATGCGAAATTTTCCAGGTTTTTTTTTTTGAATTTTCTTAGAGAGGAATTAAAATTAAATGCGAATTTTATTGTTTCACGAGAATTTCCTTCACAAAAATAGTTACTTTGGAAAGAAAGTTTCAAATTTTGGTTGAATACTTCTGAGGAGTTTTTTTAAGTTTGACAGACTGGAACAAATTGATATAAATAAATACACTAAAATAATTGATGGTAGGGTAGGAACAATTAATATTAAAATGCTCTACCATGCCTACGATAAAAGTCTTATTTACGGGAATTAGTTTAATCTGGTTTGATTAACTTGTGCGCTGATTAAATCAGAAGATTAAATACATAAGCGCAAATCTTTTATTTGAAAAGCTTAAAATAGTGGATTATTCTTTTTGCAAAAGTGTTGTTGTCTAAATAAAAGCTTTGTAAACATTTAACGTATTTATTAAAATAAAATAAAAATATTTACACAAAAAAAGAACCAACATTTTGATAACTTAACATGAAACATATTGGGTTGGCAACTAAGTATTTTCGGTTTTGTAGTATAAAATAAAACACTTTTTTTTTAAACAGAGAATAGTTTTTAATCAATTATATATTTTTTATTTTGCTCAATGACCTTTTGCCATCTTTCTTTCAGCTGTATGATTCCGCGCTCATAAAATTTCTGGTCCTTATCAGCAAAAAACTGAATCAGGTGCTAATGAAAGTCATCGTAATTTGTGAAAGTTTTACCATTCAAAGAATTCTGCAAACTTCGAAATAAATGGTGATCAGATGGTGCTAGATCAGGATTGTATGAGGGATGTAGTATCACTTCCCAGCCAAGCTACAATAGTTTCCCACGAATTGCCAAAGATGTGTGAGGCTTTGCATTATCTTGGTGGAAAACTACACCTTTCCGATTTGACAATTCTGGCCGTTTTTCTTTGATTGCTTCATCCAGTTTTATTAATTGTTGATAGTAAACATCAGAATTGATCGTTTGATTCCTTGGAAGCAGCTCAAAAAACACAACACCTTTGTAATCCCACCAAACTGACAGCATGATCTTTTTTGGATGCAATTCAGCTTTCGATGTGGTTTGAGCTGGTTTATCGTGTTTGCTCTATGATCGTTTTCGAACTATGTTACTGTACAGGACCCATTTTTCATCACCAGTGATGATTCTTTTTAAGAAAGGGCCGGTTTTATTTCGTCTAAAATGCATATCGCAAAAGTTGATTCTTTGTGATAAATGAATTTCTTTCAATTCGTGAGGTACCCAAATATCAAGCTTCTTTACTAGCCAAAGACATTTTAAATGTTTTTCAATTGTTGTGTGCGATACATGTAGCCTCTCCGCAACCTCTCGAACAGTTATATGACGATCCTCTTCAATTATGACTTTGATTTGGTCATCACTAACTTCAGTAGGCCGACCAGAACGTTGCTCAACTTTGAGGGAAAAATCTCCAGAACGGAATTTTTTATACCAATTCTGACACGTGCGCTCTGTTAAGCAATTAGCACCATAAACTTCACATATCTTTTTGTGAGCCGCAGCAGCTTTCTTTCCTTTACGGAAATAAAATAGTAAAATATGTTGAAAATGTTCGTTTCTGCACTCCATTTAAAATTAACCCACAACTAATAGCTTTAATAAAAATCACGCACTACTTGCTTCTGAAGTTACATCAATGTGACTAGTATCACGCAACAAACAGTACTTAGTTGCCAACCCAATACTTCAATGTTTATTGTTTTTAATATACTCAAATAGACTACGCATATACCAATTGAAACGTAACGTCCTAGGAATGTATGACACTGTTGTAAGACGACGACAAGAGTCTATAATTGTAAGAAGTATATTCATAGTTTCCTGAGCGATTGTGTTGCAGACTACATCTTTGTTTAATACATTAGGTATAGCCACAATGTATTGGAAAGTAAGTCCTCTTTGTAAGTTGTATTTCTTCGACAGTCTACGTAAGTAATCGATAGTTGGCGTCTGCACAATTCATATTATTTATTTCTCCGTTCGATCAGTTTTTAAACAGCAATCGTCTGGAATTGGTGGTTACAATTGTTGGCAATAGTTGATCAAGATATGCATGTTCGTTTTAATATTAAAAGAGCATTATTATATGCAAGAAGAAAAATTGTTTATGATTAAATATTTTTACGATGGAAATTCAGCGGAAAGAAAACACATCATTGTGCAGTTCGAATTTATTAAGCAGTTATTCTCGGACCAATTAATATTATTAAGCTGATTTTGTAAAAAGACGTAATCATACATTCGAGGTATGGTAATCAAATAACGAGACTCGTGTGAGTAATGTTATTTATTGCAAATGAACTTATATTTATCTTTTATCCCCTTCAACATACCCTCTTCAATAACTCTTGCTGTTTTTGCTTTTACATGTTCAACAGACTGAAAATGCGTTCCCATTAATGCACTTTTCACTTTTGAAAACTGGTCGAAGTCACATAGTGCGACATCTAGTGAATATGGAGGAGCACATCAATGCGTTTGTCCGCTAAAAACTGACTCACAGATAGGACATTGCGATCCGGTCTTTTCTTCCTTATTCTTTCTCTTGGCTTGATTAGGACTTCTTTGTAATGTTTCTGATTAACGGTTTGACCCTCAGACACCCAGTCAGTCATGATAACACCCTTGATATCGAAAAAAATGATCGACATTGCCTTCAATTTCGACAAACTTATTCGTGCTTTTTTCTGTTTTGGCGTTACATAACATTATCATCTCTTTGGAAATATTTAATTTCATTCCCACGTATCGCAATGAGGAATTAGGCTCACTTCTGATAAATTCATGCACAAACAAGTTCAATGTTACTTTCCGTAATCACAAATTTTTTTGCACCAGGTTCGTCGTTATTTATGTCCATACGACCGTCTTTAAATCGTTTATACCATTCATACACACTAGTACGTGATAAACACGCACTTGTTTCATCAAATTGAACGTTTCAGTAAACGATTTACCGAGTTTAAAACAGAACTTGATATTTGCTCTTTGTTCAAAAGTCATTTTTCGACTAATGCCAAATACACACTGTTACTTTATGTGCAATTTCTCTGCTTCTAATGATGCAAATGTCATGATATTTTGACATAAATTGGTAAAAGATCTCTTTAGTAGATGACGCAGAAGCACTATTTTACAGAAGTTCGGTTTTCTCTGCGACAGACTGTATATTTAAATTTAGTTAATGTCGTTATCTTAATTAAATTTGTTTCTCTTGTCAAGAAATAATCTGGTTAATTATAAATTTTCCTCCAAAATTATCTAATTGAGAACAACATTATGAAGTATTGCAGTTGAATGTGTTAAACAAATTAAATACAAAGTATGATATTAATCATTGTCTACAATCTACATCACCCACAAGGATATAATAGTTAAATTATTGTACTTTGCCATAAATCCTTGTAAACATTAGTCACTTTTACTGAAAGTAATTAGTTCGAAATTAATTAGGGGTAATTAATTATTTCGGTTGTCTTGAATTCATATTCATTTTCTCATTATTAGATTAAAATTCTATCTTCCGTGAGAAATTTATTGCAGTATTTTTTTTAAAGCATGTTGTGTATAAATAATTGTAATACTTTTTTGATACTAGCTGTGTGCTTCTATTTTTTTAGCCTCATTAAATGTGCCTTTCATTTCACAATTGAAAATGCAAATAAAACAAAGTATTTGGATATGAAAATTGCACATTTAGCTATGTTATGCTAATTAGGTGATTTCTAATGTTGGAATAAATATAATTAGACTTTACAATATTTTATGTGGATATGCACATTTTATAGTTACTAGAATTGAAGTATTTACAGATTTTAATCCATTATCTGCTTAGTAAAATATGTTACAAACAGATATTGTGGACATGTTCAAAATCAAACATTCCTTTACAAGGGCTACTCCATAAATTATGGAATATGCATCATATAATACACATATGAGAAAATTTGTGCTGAATGTGTTCGAAGTCATCTCCTTCAGCATCAATACATCGCTAAAGTCGATATTTCAGCTTTTTAAATGCATCCTACCAGACTTCTGAAGACAGACTCCTCCAAAAAAAAATTATAATTTCTGAATAAATTACTTCTTAAATAAAAGGCAATTTACCAAGTAGATATTTCTTCTAAAACAAAGAACCAGCAGTTAGATGAAGGCAAATTCGGTGAATATGGTAGAACCCAACACTTTCACACATTTATCTTTTAAAGAATCAAAACTGTAAATTTTGCTGTATGAGCTGACGTACTATTTTAATAAAATATTAAGCCATGCTTTTGCAGATCTTTAAATACTTCTGAAAAGCAATTAGTCATATATAATTGAGCATTTACTGTCTACTGCGTTTCTAAATAATACGAACATAACTTTTTTCCTAGGTACTGTTTCGTGACCTCGTTGGGGTTGGGTCATCTTCATGTACCTAAATTCTACTTTCTTGATGAGTTTGAGTATCATAAAAAGATATATGTTTCGTCACCTGCTACTAGTTTAGAAATAATTCTAAATTGTTTTGTTGAGAAATTTTAGGACATTTTAAAACGCTAACTGTTTTGATGGGCATTCAGTGAATGTGATATCCAATGGCTAACAATTTATTTCCTATGAAATTAGTGATTCTGTATTCTGTGAACTACACTGAATCGAACAAAATATATTAAAAGGAAGCTACTACTTATCCTACGTTCTACAGTCAATTTGTTTTCCGAAGCGATTTTAATTTTCAGTCACAATCATAAACATCATTCTGTCGAGAATTGTGTTGACTACAAAATTCTTTATACTATGGTGCTTCACTTTCAAAAACAAATTGCAAGGAATCAAGATATTACTCTTTTTAAAATCACCTCTAAAATCATAGTATATCATCGAGGGATAGTGCTCACATGAGATATCCATATCCATGCTGTGTATTTAAAAGAAAAGATTTAGTAATGGAAAATAGTTTAGGTCAATTTGTTTATTTATTAAATTATTCAGTTTTTTAAGTTTATTAAATTCTAAACATTCTTACGTCCTTTGTTTTCTATATGCATTATTTTACATTTAAAATTCGATCTCTGCTTATTATTACTTAAATGATTAGCGATAGAATAATTTGTTTTTTTTATTATGTATGAGCTGCTGATATACGTTTGTTAAAGTTCTTCGTGTTCGGTCAACATTAACACCTGAGCATGTACCACTTATTAACTTATAGATTCCTGACCTACTGTTATAATGGGTTTAGTTTTTGTTATTTTTTGTATTTTGCAAGTGAATTATTAGTTTTATTACCTATATTATAAAATAATATTATTCTCTACAGTTTCTACACTGTACATTAAATAGTCCACTTTAAACGTTTGAAGGAGCCACTGCGCGGTGAAATAATTGTCATATACATTAAATCAAAATAAAATTAGAAAATTGTATGGAAGAAAAGTGCAGTTGAAGCTCAACGATTGCTTGCAGAAGTGTATGGTGAATCTGCTCCAACAAAAAAATCATGTTGTGTATGGTATCGACGCTTTAAAAGCGGTGCTTTCAGCGTTGAAGACAGACCGCGTCCAGGTCAACCAAAAAAGTTTGAAGACAAGGAACTGGAGACATTAAAGCCTGACCAGCCATCAACATCGACGGCGAAGACATGTATTCATGGTGCCAAGGTAATGCTGTCTATTTGGTGGGATTCGACGGGTGTTAACCATTATGAGCTGTTAGAACCTGGTGATTATATTACGGGCGAGCTATACAGACAACAATTAATTCGTTTGAAGAGAGCAATCGCTAAAAAACGACCAGAATATGCGACCAGACATGTGTCTATAATATTCCATCATGACAACGCTCGGCCTCATGTTGCAAGACCAGTTAAAAACTATTTAGAAAACAGCGTCCGGGACATTTTACCTCACCCGCCTTATAGCCCAGACATTGCCCCTTCTGACTACTATTTATTTCGATCGATGTAGAATGCCCTTATTGGAATACGCTTCACTTTAGTTGACGGAATCAAAAATTGGCTTAGTTCGTTCTTAGCCTCAAAGGATGAACGGTTCTTTTGGGAAGGACTTCATCAATTGCCCGAAAGATAGGGAAAAGTTGTAGCTTCCGATGGACAATACTTTGAATAATGTGTTCATTCATTTTGATTATAAAATAAAGGCATTTTTCTACAAAAAAAGTAACCGAATTAAGTTCCACACCATTAACTCTGTGGGTTTATTAATTTAATTCTAAATTTTCATCAAGTAAAGAGCGAATCAATCTTTAACAAATTTTATTTATTACTTCTTAGTCATTCAATTTTTGTTTTTACTTCTTTTAATTTCAAAAGCATTTTAAATTGAAAAAGAATCTTTTTACTTTTCAATTTTAAAGCCAAGTGCAGAAGATTTCATTCTAATTACTATAGATAATAGTTTAAATTATACTTACCTGCATTGAGAATTGTAGCAATGTCAAGATATCAAGTAATTCTCAAAGAAGATCAAAATATATAGAACACTCATCTAGCTACTGATTAACGTTTCCTGTTACCTTTCTTAAAATTAGTGTTATTACTATGTTATTATAGTAAAATTATTTGTATTGATTAAAATGTTTATTGTTGAATCAAGCGCAATACTAAAAAATTTTCCAATAAGTGTGTCAGAACTTTGAAATTAGAGAAATTATAAGTACTTCATAAGCAATAATTCTGAAATATTTGTTTTAGTTTTAAGAGCAAACCATGACCTGATTTTAAAATTATATCGTTTAGACGCTCTCCTCTATCAGTTAAATGCATTCTCGAGAGCCAATTTTCGATTTCGTTTTTGCGTATGTCGTGTGGTGCATTTTAAATGGTGCATTGAATGTTCCGCTTAAGGTCGGGAATTATTCGCTGTTTATTTTTGTAAACTATTGACCTCAGATAACTTGATAAAAAGTCCGAGAGTGTGAGATTAATAACATTATCATTCTTTAAAATTACGCGGTATGCTATTATTGCAAAAAGTCGATTTTTTTATGTACTCTGGTAAGTTGCACTCTCTTGTTGAAAGAAAACATTGTTTGTTTCCACCTTTATTAGTTTAGTAAAATGATTTCCGTCACAGAAGTAAGGGTACATGCCCTAAGCTATAAACCACACCAAGCATTGATCTTCTGAGCATGAAGCATAAGGCTATTTGTAAATCATTATAGGATTTTTGTTAATCCAAATCCTAAAGTTATATTTGCTAAATATTCATTGAGGTAGAAGTGCGATTCGTGGAGAAAAATTATCTTTTCCCAAAATGTCTTCTAATTACACTAGAGCCCGTTCATGAAAATTTAAAGCAACTCTCCGTTCTTGAGTTAATTAATCTTTATAAGCCTTCAAATGAAAATCGAGATGATAATTGTTAGAAAAACCGAATTCGTGAGAACGACCTGGAATAGAGAGGTATCATGTATCTCTTACAGTCTGGGTATCAGCAACGACATTCTGCTCTGATTGGGTCACCTGATGACGCATAGATGTTGACTTACTTGCAAATGAATTAGGTTTTACAAATTTTGTGATTGAACCATAAAGAGACTCAATGGGCAATCATGGCGAACATACATTTTTCATGAAGCTGAAACATTTGATGAATCGGGCAAGCTTTTTGATAGTAAATATGAATAGCTTCTGGGCGTTGTTAAATCGTATACCCTTCCAATGTTCTGAACATAGCTGTCAAAGTTTAACAATTACATTACAAGCTATGTTGCCACTACTATATTTGAAAAATGTGACATGTTTATTGGAAAACACAATAATTTATTTTCCAATGGAGATTGTGGTGTGAAATGTGTGAATGTGTGTGTAATTGTGGATATATTATACGATTTTATTGCATGCTGTTTGATTTCTTGTAAAATATTTGTAGTTTATGGCTTAACTATAATTATATGCATGCTCGTGTTTTGTTTTCTTCTTAAATCTCTTCATTATGTTATTATAGTTTTTATTTATAATAATATAATCAAAATTAGAAACCTCCAAACACTACAAAATACTTTCGTAGATTTCTGTTGTTCTTTGTAGCTTCTTCTTACGTACTTTTGCAGACGTTTCATAACCACTTAAATGTAATAGTTTTAAAACTTTTTTAAAGCTTTTTGTTCACAATTATTCTTGAAGGACACTAATATTTTTATTTTAATGGTTATTCAATTTACATGGAGATTTTACGTTTTGCAAATATAATTAATGAAAATTACGTTGACGGTTTCCGAAAATGACATTTTCTCTTACTTTTCAAAGAAGTAAATATATGTAAAGAATAATATATTTTCACATTATATTTTTTTGTAAATAACCAAAATTTATCTGAAAATTATATAATTTAATTCAGAAAAAAGAACGAATTCTATTAAATTTGTACTGTTGAATTGTCCAACATGATTTCTGTAAATAAACTATTGAAATTTGAACTGTATACGAGCATACATGTATACAGTTCAAATGCGCGAAAATGCAGTGTTATCTTGGTGTATAATAGCTTCACCGGCATATGACTCGAGCCTTCTCTTCTCTTGCCGGGAGAGAGGGGGGTCGTAGGGCGCTCACTACTATCGATGAGATGGGAGTGAAGCCTTATATTGGCAGATATTTGCGTACCTTCACAGAGTGTATACGTACTACGTGTGTAATAGAAGGTCGCCTGCGCTAGCTGAGTAAGTTCGATGCAGATCAAGTTGTTGGAATGATACATTTAGAGGGGCATGGAACGATCCCTACGTAATATCGAGTGTGCATGCAAAGCGACTACGGAGTGTGAGCATTGCGTCTTGATTCATGCTGGGATAGCGTCGCGTACTTCGTTCTTCCAGCAACTGGTGTAGGTGTAGGAGAAGGTGCATTACCTGCGCGGACTGTACAGCAATGTTTAATGAATAGTGGACTGTGAGGGCGTCGTCTGTTGCAACATACTTCATTAACACCGGAACACCGCTATATACGGAGCGAGTGGTATAATGCTAGGCAATGGTGGCGTACTGAATAGACGCATATATCATTCTCTGACGAATCACGATTTGCGTTGGGTGTGGAAGACGCGCGAATCTGAGCACCTAATCGATGCGTACATTTAATCACGGCAAACCCATCGGCAACAGGACGTAATGAGGTGCTATAGCGGACGTACACGGCTGGTGCCTTTAGAACAGTCATTAACGAGTTCAGTTAGTTACGTCCAATAGTATGTCTCTACATTCGGTGACATGTGTAATTGCCTTCTTACATACACGACCACACATAGCTTGAATAGTACAGACCTTCATGCAAAAGAATGACAACTGAGTGCTTCACCGGTCAGTTCGATTTCCGATCGAACATATCTGGGGTATGATCGGTGGGAGACTTCAGTAATATCCGACTCCCTCGGCTAATGTTGAAGAACTATGGAAATGAGCTGAAGCAACATGGTTAGCCATCTCTTCATACACCATATAGTGACTAGTAGACTTCATGCCACGTCATGTTGCTGACCGAGGAGAGTACGCTATTGATGTATTTCTCCACAGCAGCGTTCTATCGCTTTCGTGGTGAATATGAGTAACATCACTTTATTACTACTTGGACTCCAAATTCCACTGTTCTACATTCACACATTTATGATACGAGTTGTTCTCGTGAATAAATTCCAACAGTGTATTTGTCTTATAAAATGTAAATGGAGGGCTATCTGTGGGTAAATATGCTTAAATTAAATTTTCGCTTCATTTATTTCACCGATGTACTTGAATGCTTGTTTTAGGGTAATATAATTACCATATATTGCTTCAAATATGTGGAGACTTACCAAGAAAATTAACCGATAGGTTTTAAACTAATTAAATAGTATTTAAAACACCTTTTTTTGTGGTGAGTGCCCAACTGAATTGTAAGTCGTTTCAACTTCCACAACCACAGGAGCAACAATGTACATAATGTTCCATGATTTTATTACCAACTTCTCGCCGTAAGAGGGACAGTAGTGTTGATTATTCCTCAGTACAGAAGACTACCGAGAGAAGTACCAATTACCTCCGAGATGAGCAAATAATGGGTGTTTTTTAAGCTGCATGAGAACTATCGATATCGATAACTACGATTTGACAGCTGATAATGTCAAACTGTGTTGACATTTCTGTTCAGTAAAGTTTGGCAAGTCATCATGAATCATTTAACGTCAGAACAACGCTTCCAAATTGTGGAAATTTACTTTGAAAAAATAAATCTGTTCATAGAGCACTTCGTCCATTTTACAGTAACATAATCGGCCTAGTGAGCAAGCAATTCGTGCAGTTGTTGATCGTTTTCGCACTAATTTTACTCCTCTCGATTTAAAACCGTCAACAAGACAAAGAAATGTGCGTGCCGAAGAGAATGTTGCTGCTGTAGCGCGAAGTATTGAAGAAAACGCCGAAATGACGATTCGTCGTCATTCTCAACTTGTTGGCCTTTGTCCTTCGACTACGTGGAAAATTTTGCGTAAGGATCTTGGCTTATGTGCCTATAAAATAGAGCTCGTGCAAGAATTGAATCAAAACGACCATCGTTTGCGTTGCATTTTTGCTGATTGGCCTCATTCGAAACTGGCCGAAGATGAGCATTTTGATCAAAGAATTGTGTTTAGTGATGAAGGTCATTTCTGGTTAAATGGCTACGTCAAAAAGCAAAATTGTCGTATTTGGAGCGAAGACAATCCTCAAACCGTAAACGAATCACCATTACATCCATTAAAATTGATTGTTTCGTTCGGTTTACACGCTGGCGGCATCATCGATCCTTACTTCTTTCGAAATGAGGAAGGAGCTGCCGTTACGGTGAATGCAAAATCAATTTGGTGACAGCTTTATTTCCAGAAGTGGTCCTATTCACTGGCCCCCTCGTTCGTACGATTTAACAACCCTGGATTACTTTTTATGGAGCTATGTTAAGGCATTGGCTCATTCCGACAAACCAGCAACTCTTGAAGCATAGAAGCCAATATTCAAGCCACCATTGACGCCATACGCCCAGATTTATTGGAAAAAGTAGTCAAAAATTAGACTGATCGAATGGACCATGTAACTCATAGCCGCGGCGGACATATGCCGAAAATTATATTTAAAAAATAAATGCCCTGAAATTATCTATCAGATTATAATAAAAAAAAATCATTTCAACAATATTTCTGTCTTGTACTGTCATTTAAAGTTCTCGAGCTCATAAAAAAACGCCCGATACTTAAAAACCATATTGTCGCGAAAGTGGTTCGAACCATCGCCTATTTCAGATAACTAGTTCGAAGTAAAACGCTCTTACCAATGCGCTACTTCAGACAGGGCAAATTATAATCATAATTACATATCGTTTTCTTCGAGAATGTGTAACTAGTAAATGAAAATCCAACAACTGTTAAAACGTTTTATTGAAAGTCTTAAATATGACAAATACAATGATATTATGAATAACTCCACATTCACATTTTTATAGTTACAAGTAAAAAATATTAATCAAAAATTAAAAATAAAACATTTAAAAACAATTAAAACATATTCTCGTTATTAATTAAGTATAGTACTGTTTCATTATCTTTTCTTTAAAATTTATTATTATAATTGTTATTACACATCTATTAGAATTCGATGATAATGTGTTTATCTGTTTATTTTTTATGAATGTAACTACTTATGTATATTTTATGTAATAGACTGTGTGTGTGTGTTGTTTTTGTGTGCGTGTGTGTGTGTATGCGTTTAGTTTTTGTTTTGTGTTGGTATGTCTCTAGCTATGTTATGTATTATGTATTCATGTATATGTAACCAATGTATGTATGTGTATGCCTATTATACAATCTACAACGAACATCTATACATTAGGAATGTAAATTACACCAACGTTCCAATTACGTCAATTAGACGATGGTGGAATTTGCATTGTTTACATAATGAAGGGTCTGAAAACAGTTAAAAGGGTATGATTATACCGGGATGGCAGTGTGTACGAAGGAGAAAATCTAAAGGGAGATGCGGAAATAGGCCGATAGAGGGCGGCGGTGGGGCAGATGAGCCGGAGAAACGATTGGGGCGAGATGATACGTGATCTTTTTATGAAATAACTAACGGACTCTTTTTTTTATTCTTTTTTCATATATTTTTTTTCTTTTTTGAAATTTTGTATTATTACCATGACGCTTCTGTTGCCTATTGGCGGTTGCGACGTGGCGCTGAAACAAATGAGAAAAAAGCATGTTAAAAAGTATTTAAATGTCAAATTATAGATTAAATTGGCATTAAACATAAATAAATGAGTTTGTAAAGAAAAATCATGAAATTCTCTAAAATCACTAATACTACATTATTAATAAGGAAGCAAATATACAATTTTATTTGTGCAAGGGAGTTCGAAATGTTATTTTGACGAAGAAAATATTTTCATGAATTTTTTTAGTCTATTATCATATTGCAATGAAGTACATTTAGACTAACGAGTTCCCAATCTTTAATAAGCTTCGTGCAACCAATTATCCAACTCTGCAAAATAAGCATTTGTTTGAGCTTTGATTTCATCATTTGAAGTGAGTGTCTGTCTAGCGAGTTATTTCTTCAGGGCTGGAAAGCGATTTTAATTGTCGAAATCCAAATCGGGTGAGTATAAAATATGTGGAAGGTTTTCGAAACAAAGGTCATGGGGTTCTGCAGTACCAACCCAAAACATGTCTGCAGGTATATTACCGTGGTGAAGAAGCTCTTCCACTATGGTGATGTGGACGCTTAGTATCTTTCAATTAATCCAGTAGAGAAATGTAATACTTCCCGGTGATGATCCTGTCTTGTCCCACATAGTCAACTACACCTCTAGAAATTCAGACAACCGTGACTATGACTCCTGCAGATGGAACCGTTTTCACTACTTTTGGGCATTTATACCTACTTCCATTCTCTGTTTTGGCTGTTGTTTTATCTTTTATGTAAAGGGCGTTTCAAATTGCGCGGTTTTTTTTAAGAATAAATAAAATATAGATGGCGCACTGAATTTGTCTGGGTATATAGGCATTTAAAATGTGTGATGTATGACATTTATAAAAATGGCTTCGTACACGGTACAACAGCGCGATCAAATTGTTGAATTATTTTATGAAAATCAGCGTTCTGTGAGTTTTTAGAAAATTACGTGAATTTTATGATTTACATAATCGTCCGTCTGAAAGCACTATTGGTCGAATTATTAAAAAATTTCAAGAGACCGGTTTCGTGGGAGGCCAAAAAAGTGAAAAATACAGTCGTAGTGGTCGTTCACAAGAAAATATTGGTTCGGTTCGTGAAAGTGTTGCTGAAGATCCTGAAACGTCCATTAGACGACGTTCACAACAACTTGGACTCAGTGGATCAACAACATGGCGTATTTTACATAAAGATTTAGCTCTGAAGGCATATAAGGTTCAAATAACACAGGAACTGAAGCCAATAGATCATTTAAAACGTCGTTCATTTGTCAATTTCATCAATGAACAACCAGCTAATTCTTCTCAAAAAATAATGTTTTCCGATGAGGCGCATTTTGAATTTGGTGGCTATGTTAATAAACAAAATTGCCGTATCTGGGGTGAAGAAAATCCACAAATTATTCATGAGAAATCTATGCATTCTAAACGAGTTACTGTTTGGTGTGTATTATGGTCAGGTGGTGTAATTGGACCTTACTTCTTTGAAAATGCTGCTGTGAAGCTGTAACTGACAATAGTGATCGATATCGTAGGATGATAACCGAATTTTTGCGGTCCGAATTAATGAATATTGATCTAGAGGATATGTAGTTTCAACAGGATGGCGCTACACCTCAGCTTGCATACGAATCAATTGATTTATTGATAGAAAAATTTCCTGGACGTGTAATCTCAAGAAACGGTGATGTTAATTGGTCACCAAGATCATGTGATTTGACACCGTTAGACTATTTTCTTTGGGGTTATGTCAAAAGTCAGGTTTACAAAAACAATCCACAATCAATTACTGCTTTGAAAGATGAAATTATTCGTGTCATTGGTGAGATAGAGCCTCAATTATATCTAAATGTCATTGAAAATTTTAACAAAAGAGTGGACGTCTGCGGAGCTGCAAGACGAGGCCACTTGGCAGATATTATTTTTCGCATATAAATGTCATAACTGATACTTCAATTATCAATAAAAGTTTTTGAAAGTGAATGCAAATTATGTATTTTATTTGTTCTTTAAGAAAACCGCGAAATTTGAAGCACTTTTTATAACGCCTGTCCACTTATTTCAACATTTTGTACGCAAAAATAACTTTTTTTTAAGTATATATGGATACTTTGGGTTTGGTGGAAGTTACACTTTGTGGCTTACTTTGAAACATTTTTTCTTAATGCCTCGTAGTTTTGGAGATACGCCAATACCGATAACTTTGATTAAAATTTTTGGATTAGATAGTTGATTTGCCGCGTTATTTATAAATGTGATATATTCTCAATATACAATTTATTAATGCAAATTTTACCTTATAATAGAGATCGTTATTATTACATTACCTAAAATATTGATACAAGCTTTTGTTCTATTTCGTATTTCATTTTACTGAAATATCCGAAACGCATCCTAATCTCAAACAAATTTAATTATTTATGGCCTTCATAAATTTCATACGGAGACGTCAATAATGCTTAAGGCGCGATTCGCTTTCAAACAAAGACAACGGCTTTCAACGTGTAACAATTTTGCAGAGTATTTGTTTGCCAAGGGCCATACGCGAACTAATATTTAACAACTCTCTCGCGAGAAGCATGTAAATCGCCCGGAAGCGTTCGAATTTTGTTTTAAAAAGTGTTTTCAATTATGTTCGTATAATTTGTGATGCGATACATCCAAACGATCTGTTCGATTCAATTAAGTGACGATAAAATGAAAAGCTTTTGAAATAGAAAAAAATATTTACGCGTAAAAATTTTTCCTTTGTAAGTTAACTGCTGTGAAATGACAGTTTTTGATAAATTTTTTGTCAGAGAAGGTACGTACTCACAAGAAACGTTATTTTATTTTAATTAACTAGTGCTTGCGTTTTATGCGTAATATGATTTTTTGTAACGAGCTTGATATTTAATACTTTTTGCAATAAAAGGGTCGACAATAAATGATATTTCATACAAAAAATTTTAAAAAATTGATTGATATAGAAACAAAAAGTCCTTTTTGTTTTTCTCCACCTTTCTTCTCTTTCTCTCTTCTTCCCTTCCTCTTTTCTTTCGTATTGGAATTTTTGCGATGTAGATCTGAGTTATCTTTACCAGCATTATACAATTTTTCGCAGATTTGCGCCCATCTTGATATCTCCACAGTTCTTCAGTGTCATTCCAAACCCAATTAGCTATTGAATCTTAGACTTTATTCTGTAACTACTATTACTATTAATATTATATTACAGTGACTCTTAACGGCGGATGACGAGGGTCCAATAATAACTTACACTTGAGATTAGACTGTGCCTCATCTGAAATCTCAATTAATCCAATTTTTCGCAAACAACTTGGCCGATATCAGAAGACATGTTATCATAATGAAGCTCAATTGAGGTTTTCTTTTCCAGAAATGGTTTTGTTCAATTTGTCTGGTAGAGCGCTTTACCAGACAAATTGAAAAGGTTTATCTCTTTGCGAGTACTCTAGTAATTCGTTTAAATCCTCAATTCCATTCTTCTTATATAATCTGTTTAATTTCCTAAAAATGTGCAATATTTAGAACATACAATGGGTACTAGGAAAGAAACAGTCTGCATAGGAGTTAAAAGGGTAACAGTCATTCGCTAAAAAATGTCGCAGTTGAATTCGAGAGTCCAGGTAGAGTTTGGTGCACAGATTAGTGGAAATCATGTTCTACTGTTGGAGATTTCTTTTAATTTGATTAAATAAAATTACTATTTACCAGGTGTACCGGAAAGCCATTACCGGTTTTTCGTAAAAAAAACTACATAACTTTCAAGAAATTGGAAAAATTTATCTTGTCCATTTTTCGGGTAATTTATGCCATCCCAAAAAAATTGTTTCTCCTTTAAGCAAAACCATTCATCGAGCCATTTTCTAACTTCTTTCAAATTGGCGAAGTGCTGCTCTGCAAGCCCGTTGATGCCGGACAGTCGGTCGGGGCAAGGTTTGGAGAGTACGGCGTACGGAATTGCCTGTTTCACCAGGTTTCAACAGTACGTAATACACCACGAAACTCAGTCCCACCAAACACAGAGCACTGTCTTGTGACCAAAACGATTTGGCCTTGGAGCCTATGGGCCGGTTTCGCCTGGTGATAACCATGATTTATTACGCGTAGAGTTTTCGAAATAAATCCATTTTTCATCACCCGTCAGTATTCGATGCAGAAATGAATTCCGGTCATACCTTTGAAGCAGCATTTCACAGAGGATTTTTCGATTTTCCATTTGCCTGTCTTTCAATTGATGTGGCACTCATTTTCTCATCTTTCGATTTTTCCCTATTGCTCGTAATCGGTCGCTAATCATTTTTTAGGCCACATTTAACGCTTCTGTTTTGTTTTCGAATTTGGGTTGGGTCTTCATCCAATAACTCCAGCAGTTTTGCATCTTCAAACTTTTTTGATCTACCAGAACGTTCTTTGTCTTGCACATCGAAATCCCTACTTTTGAATCGTCGAAACCACACCTTACATGCTTTTATGGTCGAAGCATGTTCACCGTGAGTTGTTACCAGCAAACGATGACGTTTGGTTGCTTTTTCCTTTTGATTAAATGCACTTTTTCAGGCACGAATCTTGACATTTTCAAGGAGGTATAAATCTATGATGGTGTAACTTTCGCAAAATACAACATGTATGGCTTTGAAGATTGATGTTAGTGGAATAAAATGATATGTGTTAAATCATAACATTGCACACTTAAGCTTAGCGACATTAATGACTTTTCGGTACAATTGGTATTGAACATTCCTCGTATCTACATATTTTACATAATCACGACACCTTTCGATCTCTTTCATAACTTCTACTTGGTAGTCATTTTATTTTCTATTATTTGTATAGCTATAAAATAGTACACGAATGTATACAAATGTTCATATTCGTGCTTGTATTTCATACGAACAGCCAATCAATTGTATTATTGTTTATATCCCAATGCAATATGTATGTACAAATGACGTCCGTGGTGAAAGACCGTGATATCGGTTTCTTGACCGAAATAATGCCTCGAATAAAATCACAAATGATGCGATTTATACGAGTTACACTGATCATTGTGTACGAGAAGCAATAATATGAATCAAAATTAACGGAAATTTATGATATTCGAATGTACAATTCTCCGTATTTGCATTATAAATAAATTCCAGTGATCGGGAAACATTTCGCTTGTTTTCACCGATTGCAAACAGTTGTTTGTAGATAGATGTAAATATAACAAATTAAAACGACGTTGGATTTGGTGTAATTTGACGGACTTAACTAATTACGTAAACAATAAAGCGATACAAATCTATTCGGAGAAAAAATGTAAAAACAAATAAATTTTCCCGTTTGAAATCCTCTTCTAGGTTTTTTACGAGGGTAGTTTGACAAGTAGTGAGAATGGAAAAGAAAAACGAATTTTTTAAATACAAAATAATTTTATTTTTCAATATATTCTCCTGAAAAAGCAATACATTTATTCCAACGGTGCTAAAATGCCCTTATGCCATCTCTAAAATGCGATTCCGGAAGGCTTGCAAAATATTCATTTACGAAGATGATGAGCTCGTCGTTAGACGAAAATTTCTTTCCACCTAGTGCCGTTTTCAATTTTGGAAAAAGGTGGAAGTCGGAAGGGGCTAGATCTGACGAATAAGGCGCATGCCGTACTAATTGGAAATGCAACTCGTGGATTTTGGACAACTGTGCTGGTATGCGAGGGACCGTTGTCTTGATGAAACAGAATTTTTTCTTTGCCATTCCTGGCCGTTTAGCATGAATCTCAACATTTAACTTTTGTAGAAGTTCTACATAATATTGTTCGTTTATTGTGGCACCTTTCTGAAGGTAATCAATGAGCAAAGTGCCCTTTGAATTCCAAAAAATTGATGCCATCACCTTGTTTGCCGATAAAGTGGTTTTCGCTTTCTTTGGAGGTGCAGAACCACGTTCTAATCATTGTTTCGACTGTTGTTTAGTTTCGGGTGTACTGTAGTGTATCCAAGTTTCATTGCAAGTACTAAATCGCCTACAAAAGTCAACTGGATTCCGCTTATAAAGGTCCAAACACTCATTGGAAATGCGCAAACGAGTGAACTTTTGATCAGTCGTAAGCAATCGCGGCACCCATCTTACCCAAAGTTTGGAAAGGCCCAATTCTTTAGTTAAAATGTGGTGTACGCATTCTGTTGAAATGTTTACCATGTCTGCTATCTCTCTCACTTTGAGTCGTCGATCTTGCGTAATAATATAATGGATTTTTATAATCATTTCCTTAGAACACAGCTTGTTCTACCACGTTTAAATTCATTTACCCATCTACTTATTGTGGCGAATGATGGAGCAGATTCACTTAATGTTTCCCGTAACTCATCTTTCATTTCAGTAGCTTTCATACCCTTAATTACGATGTATTGAATCACCGCACGATACTCTGCTTTTTCCATTTTAACCAAACGACATATTGCTTCTTTTTCAATCAGCTGTCAAAAATAAACTAATCAACCGATTTATCTAAATATCGGAATGTAAACATATAAATAGGCAACCTAAATTACAGTGCATTTGTTTTACCAATTAGAGCGCCATCTATGTGTCATTCTTACTACTTGTCAAACAATCTTCGTATTCTTCAGCGGTTGTTTGCTTTGTATTTATTACAATAAATTTATTGTAGTATTCAATGAAAGAATTCCAAGAATAGTTAACTCAATTTCAAAATGTTTGAACTATATTATACTATATTGGGTTGGGTTACTAGTTTCTGCTTTGATTCATAACTGCTAAAGATGATCAATTTCGTCGGCGCACAGTAGCGCGTGGGTGAAAGTTCAGTTAACGTCAAGCGGGATTATTTTATTTATAACTATAGCGCCCAATTGTATATTAGTTCCCTCGATTCGCTTATAAAGTGCATATTATTGGTTCAACCAACCGTACATACATGTGAACGAATATATTACGTAAACCATAGATTGAATACCATACTGCTTCAACATTCAATACAATTCACAACAAAAATCTTATCACTGAACGTTGTTCATCTAGCGAATATGTTTCGAGAGGAGCGGACATTTTGAAATGAACAAAAGAGGCTACATTGGTTTCAACCTATTGATTGACGAATAGGAAAACAGTAAATCGTAACTGTTTCCACGTATTTCTTAGTAAAATAATTTATCTAGAAATACAATATGATTTACAGTGTTAAACACTCGGCTTAAATCGCAACATATTAATCGAACAAATTCTTTATGATCCAGTGCCCCTTTCTTAGACCTGTTGCGGTAGATTTATCTTTACGAAGGCTATGCTGAGCATTGGTAGGACAGCCGGAGGGAATTATATTTTTTTGGAAAGTTTATCAGCCTTTATCAGCCAACTATTTTGTATAGTTTTAGGAACACTAGTATAGACATTAACCTGTAGATTCTCGGATTGTTAATATCTCTCATTTTGTAATCTAGCAATACTTTGGCGATTTTGTGTTCATTAGCAATAACTCCTTCAATAAAACGACCATTTAAGATTGTAAGATTTGGATCACTAGGTAATACAAGTAGCTATTGATATTAGTATTTTGGTGTAAAATCCATAATAATCTTGAGTTGGTTTACATTTAATTCCATTATCATTTCTCTAGGGTATATTGCTGAATAAAAGAAATTATTTCCGCAAGTTTTTACAAGCTCGAAGCACATTCTTTCCTTTATGGAAGTAAAAGAGTAAATATGACAAAATTGTACATTTTGGTCTTTTATTTTCAACATTTTATAAAATTTCGAATACTCAACCAAAGCGTTAAATTTTATGTTAGAATTGAATTGTCGTAAAGCATAGCATAAAAATAGATTTGAACAATTCTAGTCGTGACCTCTCTAATAACCCAATATTTTATAAATGAAATGAGTTGCATACGAAATAGAAAAATTAATTTCAAAGTTTGGTTAACAATGCTTCTTTTTTATTATGATTCATAAAATTGCAATTAGTTTTCTGAATTACATTGCAAACAGTTGATATAAGTATATCTTTACGGTTACAAAACTATGTAGTACTTTTTATTCATGTACCTTGTATTTATATTTGATATTATTGAACTATATATTATAATGGTATACGTACTTTTTTGGATAGAATTTTTTTAATTTTTATTTTTAATTTCAATGTATTAAAATAATTCTCAGAATGGAGGTACGCTCTCGTAGTTATGTATATTAATTTATTTTAAGTATATTTACGTGTATTTTCCCTTAATGTATTATTAATGTAGTTCTCACAAAGAATCTAATTATACATAGTAATTTTAATCTAATACGTAGATGTGAGTTGTATTTAAAGGATTAACAATTTTTGCTTTCTTTCAAAATTAAAATTACTAACTGCTTCTGGGCTTCCGGGTTGGAACCGCGTCACTGGTATAACTGCCAACGTTTCGTACCCACTCCTATGGGACATCGGTTAAATATTTGGCAAAAAGTAATAGTGGGAGTATTGTGATTATATATACATACATGTATATCGATCTAGGGTAGAGATCCCGATAGAGATCAATAAGCATGGTTTAAAACTATTCAAGAGCGAATCAACGCAAACAATAAGACGATATATAAGGTGAAATATTACATGTGTAATGTTAATTTTGTTTTGTTTTCTTTCTTATTATTTATAAGAAGGATTGCCTAGAGCGATTCTGATTCATGTTGAACGTGTAAATATCTTCTTCCCTCTATTTAAATAAAAGGGATGTTTATGTGTATGCATCCTCTTCGTAATCTGAATCGCCCTAGAATTATTACTTATAAAGGAACTAGTATCTTTATGTAATTAGAAAGACATATGCTAAACTAGTTTGCTAGCCAGTGCATTGTGCCACAATATAATAAATTGTTATATCAGCCCAGGCCCTTGTATTTTATTATTATTAGTTCTATTGTTACTATAATTTAAGGCACCCAACAAAATATAAAGATATATAAATATATATATATATATATATATATATAAAGAAAGGGTTAGTAACAACATAAATTATTTTAAATAGTAACAGCTAAGAACGATATTCAAATCCAGCCAATGGAGCCACAACGTTATGTTTTAATACCAAGGCGCCAATCTTTATCAGGCATTTTTTCGTCCTATTTAATAAATAATCATTTTGTGCTTTTAGCAAGAACGAATGGTTTATGTCATGCATCGACGTACACGAAGAGTGCAGTAAATTCGCCGATGGGGAGAAGCAAAATTGATTTTAAACGTTTACAAACAACGTTCCGTTCCATTATTGGGTACGCTCCTGTCCCGACCAATTTATATCACCCCGCTGTCACAAAATTGAATTGCCAAAGTGTACGTGAACTTTCCATCCACCCTACTGAAACTTTAATGTCAAAATTGAAAAGACATCAAAGTCGCGTGTTTTGATTGCAATATGTATGTATGTGTTCGCTTTGACGTGAACTAAATTGCGATGGTGTTTAGATTTATCGAGATTAAAAGATGCGTATGAAATTATCTTATCCTCAAAAATTATTTAATGGATATCAACACGAATGAATTACCTAATATTAGAAGAATTTTTTAAAAATTTTGTAAAGTAAGACAATAGAAATAAAATAGTAAAATATAGAAGTAAAGAAACAGTGTATTTGACAAAGAAAAGCATGCAAAGCTAAAAAAGTATCAGAAAGTTATAACCAATATTGCATATAATTATGCGCTTTTGCAATGTGAAACTGAAAAGTTCTAATTTTAACCGATTTTTGCATCGTATATATAATGCAGAAACTTTTGATGCAATTTATGGCATGTTAGAAGACTCGAATTCACCGTTCTTCATGGTATAAGGATGAAGACACATGGCCGTTCAGAATGTGACCGCCGATTCAAAGTTCTGCATTATATTGTATATACCATGTAAAAGGCCGGTTAGAATTAGAATTATTAGGATCAATATCTTTATTATATAGGTTGCAGAATAAATTAGAAATTAAAATATTTGGTAAAGTTATTATTATTGCAAGAAAAGTAAGAACGAGGATTATTTTTAAAATAAGGTCTGTTTCTGAATGAGAGTGATAAAGTGTACGGTAATAATGGTACGAGTGATAGTAAAGTTCTAAAGTGGGTGAGAATGTTCAAGGACGGATTCGTTAATGTACATAATAGGACCAAGGCCGGCCTTCTCTGATTTATGAAGATTTGGTTCATAATGTGAACAATAAAATTCATTGTTTCGGAGAAACTAAAGTGCCGAAAACTGTATCCCAAGACCGCTTTCTTACGATCACAAACGAAAAATATTAGGCCGTGCGTTATCATTCTTGGATCACATCTTACAGGAGATGAGACTTGGTTGTCTCATATGATTCTTGAATCTAAGCGACAGATAATGGAATGGAGACACACATCTTCACCTGTTTCGGTATTTAAGGGAGTTCCTTGATGGGCAACAGTTCAACGATGACGATGAAGTGAAAACTGCAGTTATGGATTGAGCCTCTTTACAGGCGGCAAATTTTTTTGGCGTCGTTATTCAAAAACTTTTCGAACGATATAACAAATGTTTGAGCAAAAATATAAATTATGTAAAAAAGTAAGTGAAAGTATGTATCATATAGAAACAAATATATTTAAATGATATTTATAGTATTTTTCTTTTTATTAAAAACAGACTTGAGCTAAAAAGTATCATTCGTATTTTATTGACGATCACGAAATCGATGGAAATAGCTCAAATATCAGACGCTTCCCACGGCAATAACAAAGTTGTCTTAGAACAGTACAGGAGTAATTCAAGTTGACAATACATACCTTATAGAAAGAATTATCTCCTGTTGGGCATTGTAGAATATAGAAGAAACTATAATGGATTTTCTAGAACAATTGGCGAAATGCCTTTTTTAAAGAAGTCCACTTCCTCTTTAATAATATTTGTTCCTATTTTACTTTAACAGAAACGAAATCGATATTATAAACATTTGAAAACGAACGTGTCGATTATTCTTTGATATACTAGCACCGATTAATCAGCGATTTCTGAGTTCCGGATAGGAATTTTGATTAAAAGAAATACTTTTCTACCAATACACATTCAAGGTGATTAGGAAGAAGTCCCAATATTCTGAGGAGGTGGTTGGTTTGAAAATGTGACAAAAAAGCCTAATCTACATATGGTCAAATACCAGTAGTTACTACCATAGCAATGAAACTATGAATAGGTCATGCATTCTAAGCAAAACTGGCTTAAAATCTAGTTTTCTAACACTTTATACATTATAGAATATATAGTTTATAAATCTTCCGACACTTGATACCACATTATCTTGTGCCATCCACAAACATCGAAAGCAGAACAGTTTCTAAATAAAAGAAGTGTCAGTAAAATTAGAACAAAACACTTTGGAAAATTCACCCGCGAAACCTTTAACTATATTATGAGAGTCATTAAATTCTTGTGCGGAAATCCTACACGTCAATGAACTTCCAAATGCTTCTAGATTAATGATAATGTCTGATTTCACACGTGTTTGTTATATACATATTATAGATCAATTGTGGTTTTGATGTGCTCTACTAAACTCGTTACATTACCAACTTTGTATCATTTCATTTTTAAAATAATATTCCTTGATCTGAATAAGGCTTTCGATATCCTGTGTTCACCAAGCTGGGTAAGTGCGCTTTGAGTTTTTCATCATATGTCGATCGAAAATAGAGTATAAACCATCGGTACCCTACAGGTGAAGGAGGGATATACCCAAATCTCTACTGGGTCTACATGTCAGTACCCAAACAGATACAGTTGCTGACTCGGCGAGGGAAAAAGATTAGCCTCCATGGGCTTTCAACCACACACAATAGTCGATCTCAGAGAAGGAGTCTCTGGGGTGTTTTTGACTATGCGAATAATCTTCTAATTTTGTCGCCCGTCAACAGTGGCTTGATAGATTAAGCTTATTTTTGGGAGTGCCAAGGCCCAAAAGCAATACTAGGATGCATATAAGACACAAAGCTGCTTACGAACAATATAAAACATTGTAGACATCACAACAGCGCGATTAAAATCACCATCCGAAAGAAAAGACCAATCAACCAAACAAGATTTGCAGCTCAAGTTAACTCATCACGATAATATAAACTATATTCTGCTATAAAATAATTTATGGTATTAAAATAATGCATAGTAAGTCAGTGCTTAAGTTTCCTGAACATAAAATGAAAGCTGGTAAAGTGGCATTACGATGTTGAAAACATTTTGCATGAATAATCACTAGAAATAAAGATTGACTGAGCTACTAAAATTCATTTTTTTTTTATAGGATCGCCATCAATCGGAGATTTGGATTTTATAAATATCATTCTAATTAATTGAATAAATAATTTAAATATTTTTACTTTAGTATTTTGCTTGAAAAAATTAAAAAAGAAGAACTTAAACGCAATTTGAAAATAACAAAACTTTCACATTTCAATTGCTGGTAAAGATCTGAAAGTTCTTGGTTGGAATTTTTCCAATTCCGCAATCATCCGTTCTTCTATATCCCTATTTATCCAGTCTCAACAATTGTCTTTACCGTAAATCTACCCGTCTGTTGTCAACCGAGCCTTAAAACACGTCGCTCCGTTCACAGGCTAAGATTGAAGGTAATCACTTTACCGGCTGCTCGGAGGATAGCGAAACAATTTCGGTCTCTTTGAAATTGCTCATTCATCAAGTCACATCTAACAAATAAAGCTCAAATATACACCTATTTTTGCAATTGCTTTTATTATTTGGGAACGCTCTCGGCGTCGTCGGCGCGGAGACGAAAGGGGTTCGGCTTTTGATTTATCGTTCTCGTTTTCTGGAGAAAGTACGTTTTCAGGATGCTATTAGAGTTTGCGTTTACGTTTGTAACGGCACATAATGTCGACCATTTATGTTAAAACATATTTGTAGTTGAATAAGCATATAAAACAGGGCTAAGGCGGCTTTGTAGGGTATTTATTATAGGATCCATATCGCTGCAAGAGAATTATGAAATAGATTTACACCAAGATTGTTTGTGTAAGTTGTAAAATTAACGTAGAGCTGGCATGCTACTTCTTTTCTCTACAAAATAAATCAAATTTTTTAACAAAAGGTCGAAAAGTCTTCAGCCCTGCTACTTATAGTTGTTAGATATTTACAATATGCCCACTACACAGATTCAAACTACTTAGTGATATTCGTCAAATATTGAAAAAGATTTATAAGATACCATTAACGTATAGAATAATTTTACAACAGATTAATCTGGTGCGAAATAACACGGGTTGTGTGATGGAAAAATTGTTTAAAATATAAGTGTATTTATAGTTTTTCGTACGCCGATTACGGAGAAAATAATAAAAAAATTCCATCACGCACAGTTTAGTAACAAATTTCATTTGAAATTATCGACAACTAGGCATTTTAGGTAAGTAAGTATTTATTACAGTATTTAATCTTAATAATTAAAATTAGGCTTCAATTGTTCGTGGGAAATATTAGTTTGGTCGGGTGGCAACACTGAGTAGGCTGTCAAACCTTTGTTTGCTTTTCTCATACAGTGTCTTGACTTTCTACTGTACACGTATGTTTTCTGAGTTTTATTGAAGTGGCAAGTGTTTCATTTTATATTTTGTGTTGCTAATTGTAACCAACAACGTAAATTATAATTTACGAATGTTTCTAGAGCATGTGCTACTTCACTCGATTGTTTCTGCTACATTTGTACAAAATTGGTCTAAAAGAAAAGCAGCGTTGGTATGTTTTAAACTTTTTGTAACCAGATTTCTTGGGAACGAAATAGATCTTGACTACAAGGCCATTGTAAGTGAAATGTTGGAAAGCTTCAAGAATTTAGGTTGTAATATGAACCTGAAAGTACATTTTCTCCACTCACACCTAGTCTACTTTCCAAATAATGTTGGTGCTATCATCAAGGAACAGGGTGAAAGATTTCGCCAAGGTATAAAGGAAATGGAAAAGAGATATCAAGGAAAATGGAATATTCACATGATAGCGGACTACTGCTGGATGTTGATTGGGACGACCTCCGGAGATTCTAGAGTAGAAGAAGCACAAAACGAAATTTTTAATAAAATGTAAAATAAAATATACCTTCCACAATTTTTTGTATTTGGCTTACTATTCCTAAAATACATCTGTTTTTTGTGAGAAAATCCTACATGTTAGAAAAAAAAGTTTTTGTTTTTGAATACAGCACTGAAAAACACACAAAAAGTGACTAAAGTTAAAATAATTTTTAAAAGTATTTTCTTGCAGGCCTGTGTAATCAGATAATAAAACATGCCTATAATTCCAAATATTTGGGAACCATTTCAAATGAAACCAACAGCTTCATTAAAGAAAAAGAAATAATTTCAAGAACGAAGGTTCAAATATTTAGCACTACAAACATGACGATAATAACATGTAGCAATAAGACTTGGGTTTTAAATGAAACATGCATCAAATTTGTGAGGTGTTGTCCATTTGGACAAACTTGTCGTCAAAGAAACTCCCATTAACTTTTAATAACTCGGAAATTTTGGGAAACATTTGGCCATTTAATACCACAATCTGTTCCACTTTCGGTATATCTGAATACGTGGTCATATGGAATACTAATGACGTTTCTTTCAAGACAAAAGTACTTGTGAGCTATGTTGAAATAAATAGTTGCTAGTATACGAATGTGAGTTGAAAAGTGCGTGAAATGACGGATAGACGACATAATTTCAGATCATAACTGTCGTGAGCCAGCAAGTTGCCTCCCTAACGTCAACAGTCAAATTGCAGATCATTAAGATTATTAGTTTCGTTGTGATGACTGTTTAATTGCGTGTTTTGAAATATTTGACAAGATCGCTAGTATTTAAAAAACTTTTTCGTAACAAATATTCATGATGAAATGAACGGTTGTATGAAAAACAGGGCAGTTTAATTTTCCCACTGCTGATAAATAAGTGCGTGAGTTCGATTTATCTAATTAATCTGTTTCTATCTCTTCTCAATACATGGATTAACCACCTTAGTTGTGCTTGTTCTACTGTTGTTTCGACAGGGATTATGTTTAGGTTTTTATTACTTATTCTTTGCTCTAGCTAGTTTTATATTTTATTGGCATGCAGGTTTCGAAATTTTGAAGAAAATTTAAACAAATATAAACAAGGAACTCCATAAAATACGGATCATTTTCTATGTAAACATCAACTTGGATATTCCGCTGATCAATCAACATGAAACGTTAATACTGCATTTGAGAATGATAGAACTAATGTATAGCTTGAGAAGCTTAGGGAATGAACCCCGTGGATGTTTCTTTTAATAGCAATAGTTAAAGCTAACCATACAATAATTGGCATACTTGCCGATGATCTCGGAGTAGGCAACAGTAACAGTTTCGAGACATATTGTAGCGCTCGAAAAGGTAAAAAGCTTGATAAATGGATTACACACGAGATAAAGGCAGAAATTGGAACACTTGCAGATATCATTGAGTATTCGCCAAAGAAATTGTTTCTTTCTGACCTGTATCATTACTTGTGATGAAAAGTGAATACTGTACGATAATCGTAAATGTTTAACATAGTGGTTGATTGTAGAAAAACCTGAACACGTTGTCAAACCAAGTTTGTATATAAAGAAGACAATGATGACGATTTGGTGGAATTAAAGGAGAGTTATCTATTATAGCTTACTAGGAATACGTGAAACAATTTATGCACAGTATTACTATCAACAAACTGATATTGTGCATTAGGAAATTTTCATCAGAACCAGCGTTTGTGAATCGAAAAGGCATTATTCTTCTGAATGCGCAAGATGTCACGTTTCACAAGTTACATTTCAAAAATTGAACGAGACGGAATTTGAGGTTCTCTCAACCACCATATTCACCAGACTTGCCTCTTACACTATCACTTTTTTGAACATTTAGAATAGTTTTTAAAGAATAAACGCTTTGTCGATGACGAAGTGGTCAAAACAGCCTTCACAGAATTCATTGATTCTAAATCAAAGTTGGAACAACCCAATATAATGTGTTTTTTACTTTGTTGTCCGATCGCCATTGTTTCCCTTTTTTGTTTATTTATTTTCATGTGTAATGATTTCAATCCTCCATTAATAATAATAAGTTTTATTTCTAAAGCAAAGTGTGTGCAATATATATCAGTACATACAAAAATAGCAATCAATACATACGAGGGAGCGTTTTTATATTCGCGGAATGGGGGACAAGGAGTGGAAATAAAAAAACCAAATTATTTTTCTTTTTCAATATATTCACCTGCAAGACGGGTACATTTTTCACATCTTTCAATTAATTTATTTATACCCTCATAAAAAAATGATTTCTCTTTATCTGCAAAATACGCCGAAACTGCCTCCTTGACTTCATCATCGGCAGTAAATTTTTTACCCCGCAGCTCTTTTTTCATTTTCGGAAACAGATAATAATCACTCGGGGCCAGGTCTGGGCTGTAGGGTGGGTGATTCACAATTTCGAAGCCCACCTTATGCAGGGCAGCTAACGCAACGCGGCTCTTGTGGACGGGCGCGTTGTCGTGCAAAAGCAGAACACCTTTTGTCAATTTTCCCCGTCTTTTCTCTTTAATGGCTTCTTTTAGTCGCTCTAATATTGAAGCGTAATATTCTCCGGTTATAGAAACACCTTTATCTTTATAATCAATCAACAATATTCCTTCCGAGTCCCAAAATACCGTTGCCATGAGTTTCCCAGCTGATTGTGACACTTTAAATTTCTTGGGAGGTGCTGTGCCCTTTTTATGCCACTGCATGGAGTCTTGTTTGGACTCAGGTTCATAATGGTGAACCCAAGTTTCGTCTCCAGTAACAATTCCACTCAATACACCATCCTTGTCTTCATTACAGAGGTCCAAAAATGCACGCGAACACTCTACGCGCTGTTGTTTTTGCGGCGGCGTGAGCATTCTCGGCACCCATCTTGCGCTGACCTTAGACATGCCGAGATGATCGTGTAGGATTTTAAAAATTGTTGTATCGGATACTCCAACCATTTCTGCGAGTTGTTTCTTCTTTAGTCGAGCATCTTCGAGTACAATTTGTTCAACTTTTTGGATAAGTGCTGGCGTGGTCACCTCAATGCTCCTGCCCGGCCTCGGGTCGTCTTCAAGGGATTCCTTTCCTTGTTTAAATAAACTATGCCACTTGTACACCATGGTTTTTCCTGGACAAGAGTCGCCATAAACCAATGACATCTCATTCATTATGGTCGCGACTGATTTTCCTTGCCTGGTAATGAACTTTATAACGGCACGATATTCGATTTTTTCCATATTTCACTTTTCACTCTTGATTATGTTACTTGGTTGACGATAGCTCAAAGACTAACTGTCTAATAACAATGAAACTTCGTATTTATACTAATCATGAGTCGCTGCACAGGCCACGCCCCCAATGCGCCTACTCACCCCTCTACATTCCGCGAATATAAAAACGCTCCCTCGTACTACATACACATGCCAGAAACACGTCTCAAAAAGAAAAAGATGTTATAGATTTGAACATAGAAAGTCATTTATCCAATAACAATTTATTATAAGCAGGTACCGTTTAAGGTTGCTTTTCAAAATACAGAAGTTTGTGATATTTCTAATAGAAAGTGGTAAGTTGTTTTGTAATTTACATCCCATAAACTATGTTTCTTTTTGAAACATAGATTTTGCATGTGAAGCAGGTAATAAGTAATTGTCAGTTCGTGTATCATATTTATGAATTAAGAATATTATTATTCCCTTGCAGCTACTTTTCTGTTTTTGCTAATATTATTAGGATATTATTAGGTTCGTATAGCATAGTTCTGTTAGACGAACGGACCTTACGCTCCATGGATTGATGGAAATACTCCCTCAGAGTCTAGATGCGAATCTAATAGAAATCGTGAGGGCAATTATGGAGCAAAAGCTTTGTACGAAACGTTGCTATACATTAAAGCAACTAAAAATTAATTTGAACAGTGTGGTACCCACTTCATACGCTAAAAATTTGATGGAAAATATAACCAATCGCTGTAAATTAATCCTGTAAAACGATAGAGATTGGACACCATATTAAATTTACCATGCATTAAGAAATGTATTGTAGATTTAAGCTCATGTAGAATTTTTCCAAATAAAGGCATTTGAGTTAGTTTTAGGCCTTTTTTCTTGTTATTCGGACTGTATATCATCTAATTAGTATCAGATCTCTGAAAGAATCTCGAGAAGTTGTAGGCAATAAAAAATTGATGAAGACAGTGATGTTAAATTATATAATTACAAAATTATAAATTATATTTTGTAGTAAGATAGTTTGTCCGGAGTTTGACGTGATATACTATTTTATATAAATATATAAACTTAATTAGCATCGCTATTAGTTTATTAACAGAGAAATGATGAAAAAGAAAATTAAATTTTAAATAGTAATTCGGTAAAGTTAGAAGTGAGAGAAAGAAGACCAGATGATATCGAAGCGAAAACTAATTCCATTTCCAGTCACATCGCAGACAGATGATCAACATATTAAATTGATCGGTAAATGAAATTGTCGATTAAATGCTTCAGAAATCGCATCAGAAATTAATTGCGGGCGCACAAGACAAATTTTAGTGAGTAAACCGTGAAGGATCGATTGCTACAGGGTAATCTTCGAGGTGGCGTCACAGTTCGATAAACATTATCGCGGCGGGTCAACAGAGCGATGCTGCTTCAATAGGCACGAAGACATCAAGATGGTTGGTGAACAATTGTAAACAAGTTCTCTGGACCGATTAATCAAAATCTTCGATCGAAAGATGTGAATATTTTTCCAGGATAGGATGAAATAATTTCCGTTTACGTCGTTCTACGGTGAAACAAGATGGAGGCCTAATGCTTGTTTACAGTTTTTGTTGTTGGTAATGTTTTCGGATTTGCTAGAAATAGGTTCAAACTTTATAAAGTAGTATTATGGATTTTGTCGAAATTGCTTAAATAAATATAAAATAACGATACTCCGGTTTAAAATCCTAGAAAGTTTACGAGTTGAATTGAGCAGAATAAACGCAAGACATTTAACCAACTTTTTTATTATCCCTCAAATAAATGAAGGTGAATTTTTTTCGGAAAATATTCTATTCAAACAAAACACATACCAATAATAATGTTAATTCCTTTACTGGTGTATTGCTGAATCGAATTTTAAAATTGAAGCTTGTATAAAGCATAGTTTTTCTTTTGTTACTTTAACACTACAGTAAGAAATATTAATGATAAAACTTGCATTGCTAGACAGTTGCGAGACATGGACAATGTCACAAAAACATAAGAAGAAAATGCGAAAATACACAATTTAATCTAATTTAATCTAAGTCATCAACTTTGTGATCAGATGCTTAATCGAAATTTTATTATTAAGTATTTTTGGCAATTATTTCGCCAATCCCTGACATAAAGACTAAACGAGGGTAGCTGTTTATATTTCGGGAACTGGCAACACTGTTAGTGTTGCCTGCGATCTGATGACTGTATCATGAAGTTTGTCATTTTCGGCAATATATTTACCTTGACAGTTTTATTATCCGGTCGCTATTTCTATTGTTGTAACTTGAAAATTGTTTGTCAGCGAAAAAATGGAATTAACTCGCGAACATTTTCGTGCAATTATTTTTTGTAACCTTCGGCGTGGATTATCTCAACAAGAATGTATAGACGAGCTAAATTTTTTATATGGTGATGAAGCACCATCGAAAATTACAGTATATCGTTGGTATAGTGAATTCGAACCCAGATCGCGTTCTTTGGACGATGAATTTCGTGAAGGTCGTCCCACAAATGTTGTTGTGTCGGAAAACATTAATACAGTGTCTGAATTGATAATGCAAGACTTTCATGTGACATACTGTGAGATTGAGGCATCTCTAGGTATTAGTAACACCAGCGTGCATAAGATCCTGCATGAATATTTAGCCGTGAAGACGCTATATTCACGTTGGGCACCACATGATTTGACAACCGCTCAAAAAATGACTCGCGTCGATTGGTGTCAAGAAATGCACAAAAAATACAATTCAAACAACATTTATAAAGTCGTCACAGGTGATGAGTCTTGGATCTATACGTATGAACCCGGTGGTAAACAGCAATCGACTGTGTGGGTATTCCAGGATGAGCCAAAACCAACAAAAGTTGTTCGTGCTCGAAGCACATCAAAACAAATGGTCGCTTGTTTTCTCGGAAAAACCGGTCACGCAACTATTTATTTGCCAAAAGTTTTTGAAGAAATAAGAAAAACAAACCCAAAACGACAGATTATTCTCCACCATGACAATGCGAGCTTTCACAGGTTAATTCATATAATTGAATATTTGACCGGGCAAAATATTGAATGATGAGCCATCCGCTGTACAGCCCTGATCTAGCTCTTTGTTTGCTACTCCTAAAATATAAACAGCTACCTTCGTATAATAAAAGTTCATCGTAAGAAGCTATGAAAGCTCATAGGGTGTGACATATCTGGTATGTCATAGCAAGCAGCGCTATGAATCGACCAACAAAGGCTATAAGGCAAACAATAAGGTCGACAAATTGGCTAGACGAGTTTAGATAATGGTTTCCATAGCAGTGGTAATTTTTTCTGACATTGCATAAAGAAATATCAAAGCAGCCACGAAAAAGTGGACTTAAAATGGATCTCAGAGAGGTGGTCCCCAGGTTAGAGATAAGCTTCGTTTAGGAAACGGTTTTTCAAATATATAAGGGATTCAATAAATCTGAAGATACATTAGATCCAGGAAATTTGAGGATGATAGATACTGCACGTTTAAAGAATCACTTAAATGTTAAAACACCCTGTTTACTACGAGTTTCAAGGAATTCGCATCTCATTTGTAAACTTGTGTTATTAACGAACTATCCTTTGTAGTCTTATCTTTTCGATACACAAAAATGATGAAAAAATAATACCCGCTTTTTTCGTTCAAACATACGAATGTACGTACGAACGAAATAGTAAAGGCGTGGCATATCGCTAATATCGGTAACAAAATTACCAATACGCAAATAGACGAACATATTAAAATCTTGTCGAATGTCTATTAATTGAACGTTTTTCAATATATGCTGCAGCGAACGTGTGGGCAAATACAAATTCAATCGATGAAACTATATGCAGATGCTGTCAAATAGTAAAGGAAACTGCGATCTAGAATATTCATCACGATTTTTACAACCATACCAATTAGAGGGCGTGGTAAGAATGTGGTTTTTACAAATGGAAGATGAATATCCAGAAAAATATTTTCTTGAAATTGCTAGGTCTAGTTAAAGAAAAGGGGCTAGACAAAGTACTCTAACGAGAGGCATTAAGGCTATTATAGATCTGAAAAGGTCTCAGTGGAATAGGATGTATGGTCATCTCAAAATTTAATCTAAGTCATCAATTCCCATAGAACTTGAGATCAAAGGCTAAAAATAGATTACACACTAAAACGTTAACGACATTAGGACGCATGCTTTTAATTGGACATCATTTTGGAAAAGGAGCAAAGGAAATGCAATGGATACAAAGATAAGAGAGATAAAGGAGTCATTATGGAAAATAGGAATGGGAAAAACATGTAAAGAAGTCTCTATAACAACAAATTACAAAAGGATATGGAAGCGTCTCATGGATATCCTACACTTCTGTAACTTTAATAATAGATTCTGGAGCCTATATTGCTATTTTTACTGTTCTTATTTCTGCTTATGGTATATATTTTTTTTTAATCACTAAGGTTGATATATAACCCCTTTCCACATTAACTTTTGTAATTCGGTATACGCATTTCAATAACTAAGTTCTCATCATCAGCAGATAATTGCAAAGTGTCGCACCTGGTAAACCACGGCGAGAAATACCTGTTCGAAAACAAACTCCGTAAGCGATCTGTACCGTTGAGAACCAAAATGTACACTGTTTACCAAGTGCGACACTTTGCAATTATCTGCTGATGATGACAACTTAGTTGTCGAAATGAGTATACAGAATTACAAAAGTTAATGTGGAAAGGGGTTATATATCAACCTTAGTGATTAAATTAATCAACCATAGGCTCCGTCAAATTGAACTTCTGTTTATGGTAATTGGAAATCAGCGTTGCTGATTCGTATGGCAACAATTTTGTCGAAAATACTAGGAATATCAGCAAAAAGACATAGTACGAATAAAGCAATGGCATTGTCACAAAACTACAAAAGTTACTTGAAGTAATAACAGAATACAACGCCGTTAATATAAAGAAGTATGATTCAAGCAACTTAAGTGGTTGCTTATTTGAAAATAGTTCAAATACTAAAGTTAATTTATATATAAAGAAGTAGATGTTTCAACTGTTTCCATTTTAGTAAGGAAAAACTGCACTTTTCCGTATGGAATTTTATACATGCTTTCGTTTTTAACCTTAATTCTATTCCATTTTTCACATTCACAAATTCAGTCAAGTGATCGAATATCTGCAATCGGGTGTGTATACGAACATTTACAAAACCATGCAATCTATGATAATATCGTATATGCGACGTCTTCCAAAGGTGCGGATAAATTCTCACCGTTCTTCCCGCATTGATGGATTTTCTATATCTGGAAATACCGTATGAGGTCATGTGTTATATCGAGATATTTCGTAGCAAGCTACTCGTAAAAATCCGGCCTTATATATGTAAATGACTATCTCTGGGATTGTGTAGTTTTTTTTTCGCCGTAAATTTCTCCCTGAAAAATGTGTCAAACGCACACCAAAAAAGACGAAAAACCCGTTTTGCCTCAAATATTTCTTTCATAAATGAAATTAGCTCTTCTTGTAACAGATTTTTAGTTATTAAGGCAAGAGATTTAAGTAAATGAAAATACCATACTTTGTTTTCGCTTGTGTTTGCAAATAAGTAAGTATTAAGATTACGAGTTAAAATTGGCATATTTTGGCTTAATGCATGTTATTTAATTTTGAAAATTAAAGATTAAGTATATATATGAGTAATATATTCTCGGGCTCTGCGCGATGTTGGACAGAAGAATCTGAGTTTAGAAGTTTCGATGACCTGTCAATCATCTTCTTTGGGAGTTGTTTCGTAGTGAAGCGTCAACCCGAAACTGGCTGTGAATGTTGTGCCTTAGCGCGCGTTCATTTGAGGCTGAACTTTGTTCTTTACCTTAGTCTTATTTACCGTCGGTGATTGGCCATGACTGCTCTTCTCACTGCTTTATATAGTTGCTCCTCGTAACTCTTCGGGTTACATCGGTTTTTGATTTCGGTGTAATGGGATTTTAAAATGCTCTCAATTTGCGCTCTTTTGATTATATTTTGCATAATTGTGCACAGCATTTGTGGTGTTACGTTGTCAATTTCGGCTCGAACGTTGTTCTTTAATTCCTTCAAGGTGCGGGGCTTATTCGCGTACACTAACGACTTCAAATATCCTCAGAGGAAAAAGTTTGGGGTAGTCAAATCAAAAAATCTGGCTGGCCAAGCCAAAGCACCGAAATGCGAGATTACATGCGCTGGGAAGGCATCCTTCAGAATACGTATTGTGTCACGTGTAGTATGACCAGTGACCCCGTCCTGCTGGAACCACATGTCCTCCAAATGCAGATCGTCAACTTCCGATAAGAAAAATTCAGTCAGTATGCTACCATTCACCGTAATGGTGTTAGCGTCGGCTATATAAAGTCCAATCGTCTTTCCCGACGTAGGTACATACCATGATTCATGAATTATGTGTGGATTTTCGGTCCTTCAGAATCGAGAATTTTGCTTATTGGCGTGGTCACTGAAATAAAAATGAGTCTCATCCTCGTGATCGATTTTGATGGAAAATCATCCACTTTGTTGACGAGATACAAAATGTTACGGCTGTATTCTAAACGGGCACCACAGTCATTTGGTAACAACTGTTGGAGTATCTGAATTTCGTATGGGAACATTTTTAAGTCCAATGTTAAAATGGGGCGCAGCGAACGTCGCGAAATGTGCAATTGTTGAGCACGTTTTCTTGTGGATGTTTCGAGCTTCTCTACAACATTTTCACGTGTTGCTTCGATGTTTTTAGCCGAACAGTCAGTTTGGGGATTTCCAGTACTTCGCCTGTTCCTTCTTGTGCCGCTCTCTGCAAATCGGGACGCCAGACGTCGAATTGTTTGCGCTGTGGGCGCTTCATGAAATTGGGATATTTCCGCCGAAATTCACGTTACGTTAACACCACTGATGAATTGTTGCGCGCAAACATTATCACAAATATCGCGCGTTCTTGAGGCGTATATCGATTTATTGTTATTCAATATAAATTTCGCACGTTTCTATTTCACGAATGTCAAAACCAAACTGACATACGATGCCATTTGCAAAAATTGTAGCAGTTTCCAATAAGGTGATACTTATTGCTCTACCTGTTATATGTGAAATCTCTACACGTTAGATGATATTTTTCAAATCTCACTGATGTACGCAAAGTGAACAAAGCTAAGAGATTTATCAAAAAATACTCCAAGAACCATTATCATGATTTAGCTTCAAGTGTTGTTTCTTCTTTGGTATAGGTGTGGACAATGTAACACTTAATTTTTGTATAAGTAACTTTACAACATTTAGCAGTATTAAGTTGTAGTTCTTTACCTTCACACCAGTTGGAAGTTACCTTAGGATTATTTTGCAGCTAATCTATGTCTTTTTAACACGTAATAGCAGAACATATTTTTAAATTATCTGTACAAGCTAGATCTGGATATGTGAACAGACATAGCAAGTCATTAATATGTAGTAAAATAATAACGGGCCGAGGTTCGACCACTGCAACTCATCAGATGACATATTGGATTATTAGTAATTGGAATGACGGAGAAAATCCAAAAGGACCCAGTTTGTTTATCAATATAAAGGCTGTTTCAAATTGCGCTGTTTTTTTAAGAATAAATAAAATATAGATGGCGCACTAAATTTGTCTGGGTATGTGGGCCTTTAAAAAGTGTGATGTATGACATTTATAAAAATGGCTTTGTACGCGGTACAACAATGCGTTCAAATTGTTGAATTACTTTATGAAAATCAGCGTTCTGTGAAAATAGTTTTTAGAAAATTACGTGAGGTTTATGATTTACGTAATCGTCTATCTCAAAGCATTATTGGTCGAATTATTAAAAAATTTCAAGAGACCGGTTCCGTGGAAAACCAAAAGGCACATTTTGAACTTGGTGTCTATATTAATGAACAAAATTGCCGTATTTGAGGTGAGGAAAATCCACGAATTATTCATGAGAATCATTATGGTCAGGTAGTGTAATTGGACCTTACTTCTTTGAAAATGCTGCTGGTGAAGGTGTAAGTGTCAATGATGATCGATATCGGATGATAACCGAATTTTTGTGGCCTGAATTAATGAATATTAATCTAGAAGGTATGTGGTTTCAACAGGATGGTGTTACACCTCACTTTGCATACGAATCAATTAATTTATTGATAGAAAAATTTCCTGGACGTGTAACCTCAAGAAACGGCGATGTTAATTGGTCACCAAGATCATATGATTTGACACCGTTAGACTATTTTCTTTGGGGTTATGTAAAATGTCAGGTTTATAGAAACAATCCACAATCAATTCCTGCTTTGAAAGATGAAATTATTCTTATCATTGGTGAGATAGAGCCTCAATTATGTCAAAATGTCAATGAAAATTTTAACAGAAGAGTGGACGTCTATGGAGCTGCAAGAGGAGGCCATTTGGCAGATATTATTTCACGCATATAAATGTCATAACTGATACTTCAATTACCAATAAAAAGTTTTTGAAAGTGAATGCAAATTATGTGTTTTATTGATTCTCTAAGAAAACCGCGAAATTTGAAACTCTTTAGAATGATTAATTGTCTAAAATGTGTGAGGAGTCTTGGTCAAAAGGTTATGAAATGTGAGAAGTATATTAATAATAATTATAACAATAGATATAAATATTACATAGACTTTAATTTTATTAATTGTAAGAATACATTTGCATTTAAGTAACTGGAATTGACTAATATAATACACAAAGAGAATGTATGGATGATTTTAATTAGATTGTTGCATTAAATAGCTAGGTATATTACACGCACACAATGTATAATGACAACAGCTGTAATTAGAGAAGCTTCTGTGTTTGTTTATACGAGCGTCTGTTCCTGGTAATCCTTTAAATTAATTGCTTACATATTCCAGTATATCAACACTACATACATATTTGTATGTGGATGGAGTCATAGATTATTTCAATGCAAACAAGTATGACTTATCAAATAACCACATCGCATTAGTACAAAATTTAATAATAAACTATGAATATAGTTAATAGGAAATATAATCATAAAAATTAGTGCTAATTATCTTGAAGTTATTTCCTAGGTGCTATTCAGTCTTCTAGTGCGACAAATTAAGTTTTTGCTAGGTCATTTCTGGATATGGGTCATAAACTGAACGCTTAAGAACATCTGTTCTTTTTTGTGATCGCCACTAAAAGGTTTATTAGTTTAAGTTTACGGCCGTGCTGTAAAAGTTTAACCTTTCCTATAGAAATACTTTAGTTTGGATATGAATATATGATATGTCAAATATTAAGATTAAATCCTTTTTTTCGTGTTTCGTATCAACTTCTTACAGGTGAATATTAAAATATCTGGAGATTTTTCTCTAGTTCTTTGCCTTAAATAATATAATTTAGGTAATAATAACGATAATAATCTTTAATGCTTAATAGATACAAAAACCAATAATTATAATAATAGGACATACTACTAAGATTAATTAGAAATAAATTATTCAAATAGAAAGAAAAGCTCTATAAAATGTTAGATATGTATAATAAAATAAATTCTTAACATTAAATATGCAAAAAACAAAGTATCCAGACAATCATTAAGGTTGTAACTAATTAAAACTATATCTGAAAGGGATCGTTATTCTAATTATTAACGTTTCTGCGCATTTGTATCAGCGAAACCTTGTAAAAATCACTTGGTCTTTGCTCTAGGTTTTGAAAAAGTTGCAAATGATGTAGTATTCGCTCCGGGCACAAGAAAATCGATTTGAAACAGAAGCTCAACAGAATTAGTTAAATTATGAATCAAAATCAGGATATTGTCCGTCAATTCTTTAGGATAAATACTTCATAAATCTCTTCTGAGCATGCTCCAGGGGTAATTGCTAATAATGAGAATGTGGGTATCACCCTACTAAAGAGCAATAGAGAATCTTTAAAATGTGCAGGATAGTAAAGTCCTCACAAGACTGAATAAGAAACCCCAAACTTTTGGAAGGTGATGTGGTTAGGTCACTTATATGCTTTGTACACAAAGGGTTTTGAAATTATGTCTAATAAATAGACTGTCCGTCTATTCCATTTTAAAATCAGGATATTGTCCGTCAATTCTTTATCATAAGTTCTTCATAAATCTCTTCTGAGCATGCCCCAGGGGTAATTGCTAATAATGAGAATGTTGGTATCACCCTACTGAAGAGCAATAGAGAATCTTTAAAATGTGCAGGATACTAAAGTCCTCACAAGACCGAATAAGAAACCCCAAACTTTTGGAAGGTGATGTGGTTAGGTCACTTATATGCTTTGTACACAAAAGGTTTTGAAATTATGTCTAATAAATAGACTGTCCGTCTATTCCATTCCAAAATCAGGATATTGTCCTTCAATTCTTTATGATAAATACTTCATAAATCTCTTCTGAGCATGCCCCAGGAGAAACTGCTGATAATGAGAATGTGGTTATCACCCTATTGAAAAGCAATAGAGAATCTTCAAAATGTGCAGGATATTAAAGTCCTCACAAGACCAAATAAGAAACCACAAACTTTTGGAAGGTGATGTGGTTAGGTCACTTATATGCTTTGTACACAAAGAGTTTTGAAATTATGTCTAATAAATAGGATCGTCCGTTTATTCCTTTCCAAAATCAAGATATTGTCCGTCAATTCTTTATGACAAATACTTCATAAATCTCTTCTGAACATGTTCCAATAGAAACTGCTGCTAATGAAAATGTGGGTATCACCCTACTGAAGAGCAATAGAAAATCTTTAAAATGTGCAGGTTACTAAAGTCCTCACAAGACCAAATAAGAAACCCCAGACTTTTGGAAGGTGATGTGGTTAGGTCACTCGTTTCCTTAGAAAACCTTAGGTGAAAGTCGAACAAAACTTCAAGGTCTTTAACGATTCTACACTCACAGTGGAATAAAGTGTTACTCCTGCTAAATGAGAGAGCAGATCGTTTATTTATGTTTTGCTAAATCTGAATACAGGCACATCATTCGTCTATTCCTCGCACAGAATTATTTGAAGCTTGATGCTATCCTTTGGTGAATTAACACCGTGAAGGATTTTTAAATCGTCGGTCTAGGCTAGCACTATGCAATCAAGACGTTCTAAAAGATCCTTTATATAGACACTGAAGAAAAGGGGGCCCAAATGGAGAGCCTGGTGAATTCCTGAGGAGATATCGAAGAGAATAGATGAGAAACTATTTTAATGAACGTAACCAGAATAATTTTGTAGGTAGAAAAAGGATATATTAGTAATATTAAGAACTAAGTCAAGAGACATCAACTTAGAATCGTAATAGTAAAAATATAGGTGAATATATTGTTCATTAGTTCATATATTTTGTTTGCTAAAAAAATTTAATAAATTCTGCAGATAATTATTGATTATTAATAAAAATAGAAAAAATACGTAACGTATATGTATGTATATATAAATATATAATAACTAACGAAATACATATGCGAGACTCTTTGTTTGAGAAGCAGTATCTTCATCAATTTTCTTTTGAAAACATTTAATACTAAAGTAAGCAATGAAGATATTATAACAAGCTGGAGCTTGATACAAAAAAGATTTCTATGCAGAGTAGTATTGCGGGATAATAAGATTATTAATAAATCGAGGCTGATTAGAATGAATTGTGCTCCTCCTGGTTACGATGCTTGTAATATAACTGAGTTTGCTAATATTGTCTTATGAACAATGGAATAAGTGTGAAAATATCAGCTTCTCTGCATGCTGAACCAACTTACTCCGTCTACTAAGGACGACACGTGATTATAGCTTCTTAAACTATAGAGAAAATAAATATTTGTTGAAAAATTCTAATTTTCACCGCTTTTGGATTACATATGCCTTGCAGAAATTTTTTAAAAAATTCGTTGCTCTGGTGAGTTTCGAATTCACGATCTCGAACTTACCGTACATATGTATATCTAACCACTTGGTCGCAGAGAACGGTTATATTCGAGCTTACTAACATATTATAAACTGTATTATGGAAGCAGATATTAAACGAAATCCATCAGACAACAGTAAATCTTTTCGAAAATTTCTGCAACGTATTATACTATGTATAAGGCGGTAAAAATTTGAATTTTTCAGTTTTACATCGTAAAAGCGTCTACTTATATGCAATTAAAAATACATGTGCTTTTCATTTTTTGAACTTTCATACATTCATTGTCCAAACATAGACCGTACACATCGTAGCAGTCGAAACATAAGAATTTAAATATGCAAAGCATTGCCTTGAGATTAATGTTTATAATTTTGCTGCTGATATTCAGGCACGTCAATACTGAAATTGATTTCTGAACAACTATATTACCAACTTTAGTGACTGTACTATATATGGCAACTTTTCATTTGATTCTATAGTGATTTATGATCATACAGTACATTGTTTCATAGCATAGTATTTACATTTCGTTTTTGTTTATTTTCATCTTATAGCTACCTTGAAAGATCTCGTCTATGGCTTCAAATATTATATTGTTTTTTTGTTCGTAAAAATAGAATATTCGCGTGTCGTATGTTATTCGCCCTTTCTGAATATACGGATATTCATTCTATTTTTACAT
Source organism: Dermolepida albohirtum (assembly GCA_031893035.1). Lineage (NCBI taxonomy): Eukaryota > Metazoa > Arthropoda > Insecta > Coleoptera > Scarabaeidae > Dermolepida > Dermolepida albohirtum. The sequence continues at coordinate 21,653 of JAVIWB010002452.1, read as the reverse complement.
GGCTAAATTCGTTATTGCTGTTTGATTTATACACATGTCATATACAATTTATCTTACTTATCGTGTAATCTTATTTTTTGTGTTATGTTAAATATTTTTCCTAATTTACTTTGTCAAAGACCTTTCCCGTGTCAATAAAAGTGATATATAAATCCTTCTATTTCCTGTAATCTTGTTCACTTTCATCTTTATTGTTAAAATTGCTCCCCTTTTTCATTTTTGTCAACTAAAACTGAATAGGTTTGCTATTAAAATAGAACAGAATTTATTTTGTAATGTTTTTGGGCTTTATGTTCATTTGATTTTAAAAGTTATTAATACTGCGCATGTTTAAAATTCAAATTTAATTAGACAAATTTATATAATCTATATCTCTATAACATTTATTAATTTTGTTTATTTACATCCGGCGTTTAAGAAAGTCTTATGTTCAGCTAGAGACATTGGATACCTCGTGACAGGAATGCACCAGGTGTACCAGAAAGTCAAAAAGTGCATAATTTTCAAGAAAATGGAAAAATTTATTTATTCAAAGAATTGGCCATTTGATTCTACACATCTTTCCCATCTTTCAGATAATTTATGGATGATATCCCAAAAAAAACTGTCTGCCTTTTGAGCAAGATCATTTATCGAACCATTTTCTAACTTATTCGAAATTGGCGAAATGCTGTTCTGCAAGTGTGTGCCCTATTGATACAAAAAAGAGATAGTCGGACGGGGCAAGGTCTAGAGAGTACGACAGGTGCGATATTGTGACCCATCCAAATGCTTTCATCGCCTACTTGATCGATTCCACTGCTGAGACGGCGTATTATCGTGATGTAAAATTACGTTACGTCTTCAGGCCTATTCGGGCCTTTTCTATCAATGCATGGTTCAAATTGATGATTTGTTGTCGGTAGCGATGAGTATTAACTGCTTCACCAGGTTTCAATAGTTCGTAATACATCTGTCACTCTAGTCCCACCAAACATAGAGCATTGTTTTGCGACCAAAACGATTTGGTCTTGGAGTCGATGGGTGCTAACCATGATTTTTTGCTTTTAGGGTTTTCGAAATAAATCCATTTCTCATCCATTTCTTTAGCGGCTTTTTTCTTTTGATTAAATAAGAAAAGTAACGCGTGCCGCAAATGCACTTTTTCAGGTGCGAAACTCGATATTTTCAATGAGCTTGATGTCAGCAGAATAAAATGGCATATGTGTTAAATCATAACATAGCATACGTAAGCTTAGGGACATCTGTTAGAAAAACCGGTCATGACTTTCCGGTACACCTGGTATATATCCAGGATAACGAATGATATACTTTTAATGAAAGGGAATGTTATTAGCTTTGATCTGCTGTTAATTAATCTGCGAATGATACTTTCTCTAAAGTTAACACCTTCAAAATTTTTGTCATTAGCACGTATTTCGTCATGAACAAGAATATCTGATTATCTGCAATTTTTAAGCAGCAAACGCACCAAAATACCTATTTATGTTCAAAAAGCTTGGGGTCCAATGTATACAACTTTTTACATCTCTCAAAATTTAAAGCAAGACATGCGCACTTATACGCAGAAGTAAGTAGGATAGGCGGTGTGAAACCAAATAAACAAATAGACACATACACCTCAAAATAACCAAAGGCAACCACGCAATGATGATAATAAACTCACGAAAGAGATAATTAAACAAGAGAGATTTAAAACTAATCTATGAACGAAACAATAGCTATAGAAACACTTCGCGAATGTATTCTAATACAACAGGACTTAAACGATATGAGGGAAAGCACACGAAGTTTGACATTGGCAAACAATCCTCACAACATCAACAATAACAACAATAACATGGAAATTGAAAAGAAAAATCATTACGGTCAAGAACAACCAGAAGCAAGTAAATTAAATTAAAACATAAGTTCTGGATCGATAAATTAACATAACTATAAATATAGGAGAGTCATGTTTATGACTTACCTATGTAAACAACACAAACATTTATGGAAAAACTGCAACTAAAAACACATTTACGAGAGTAATTGGACTGGAGAAGCAATGGAATTTAAAGTATGCTTTTAATATGCAAGGCATGAATAACACAGCATTTAGTTTTCTGTAGAAAATAGTTAACAATAGGTTTTCGTAATAATTACACGATCACAACAGAAGATATAATTAATAGAAATAACAATACTTGGACCAATAGCTATAAATATAACACAGTAACGAAGGTATTACACAAACAGGCTGAAATGAAACACGTTTAGTAGAAATAAGATTAACAAAAGGACCTAATTATTAACTACGAAAGAATATATCTTACACCAAGTAATTAATATTATACAGTCTGTTCATTATAGTAATGCTAATATAAATCATAATTTATCTGTTAAACAAACAGAAACATAACACTATATTTGTACTTTTTATAATTTGACAATAGAACGTCTTGAGAAAATCTGGATTCAGCAAAAGCGGATGGAATGGATTTCATGTTTTTTTCCAATATAACTCTTAAATAACAATAGACTGTAAGGAAATTGAAATACATATAATAGTTGTGTCATTTTAAGAACAAGTAAATGTTATATAAGGTACTATTAAAGTTCTTTTAACATTTTAATAATAGAAATGTTAAATATTTCTTTCCTTTATCGAATTGATCCAGCTTTAATTTGAACATTCATATTAATAACTAATATTAATAAATACACAGATTATTAAAATTTTTATTTAAGGAGAATGCATCCATAGCTAATAGATGTCCAGTAGCTAACACTTTCCTAGTCATTAGCTGTAAATTAGTTAACTCTTAACAATATTTGTCTATTATAGAGCTGTCCTTAATAAAAGAGTATATCTATTTTCACTCGAGCTTCAGTAATTTAACGTTTCAATTAGTTGTTCCAAAAGTTTTCTTTTTAAGTACGTTGCAATTCTTTTATTGAACTCGAACAAAAGGATATTTCGGAAATGCCCGTTTTGTTCCACTTGAAAGCCCCTTTTCATTTGTCAATAAATAAAGCAATCTTTGCACAATTTCGCAAATTCAATAAAGGGCACGGTTCCACAGCACTAACTTCCTTGCATCGCTATATCTGTTTCTTACTAATATAAAATGATTTATAGCAGTAACAGTTAAAGTTGCAGGTTTGGATAAATAGGAATATGAGTAATTCTAAAAAACAGTCTTAACTTAGAATCAAGTTAATTATTCTTTAGAATTACCAGATTAACAGACTTTCATGTAAGTATATTTAGATTAATTTTTTCTTTCCCATATACTTATTTATCCAATCGATTCGTAATAATTTTACATAAAGTTGAAAAATCATTTGTTGTTTCGCGGAACATAGGTTTGTTAGAATAAGTTCATATTGAATAATATTCGAATATACATATATGAATATGGCTTAGGTTTAACGGATATTTAATTGACTACATTTGTATTTGAGAGTCAGACTTTTTAGACGATAAAGTTGTTACAGAGAAAATCGTATTTTTCAATTTCATACTAAGAATAAACTATGTGCCTTTTTCGATTTTTATACAAAAACAAGTAACAATATGTCCTAACATATAAAGCGAAAAAGTGGTGGAGTAAAATAGATTTTTTTTTAAAAGGGATAAATGACGAATTTCTTCAAATTTTGTAAATAAGTAATGAAATTTAGGTAAATTCGTGTTTTTTTTAAAAAATGGTGTTTTAGTTTTACAAAACTTGTAAACTACCCTTACTTAATTTTTTCTAGAAAAACAAATACCAGCATATTATAATATTATTTACTGTTTATTTATTTTTGAAAATTTGTTGAAATTGTTTGAGCCGTTTTAAAAAAAAATAAAATACTTATGTCTAATATAATTAATAAAGAGTCCAGTGACCAATGTTAATGTAAATGGCTTCAGAGTGTTTCTTCACGCTACTATCCAAATTTTTTGCGTAGCTTACTAGCAATTGTTTCCATATCTTCCTTATACGACGAGAAAGTCGTATGTTGAAGCTGTTGTACGTTGGCTGCGAAGTTCTGTTTTACGATAGCCTGCACATTTTAAGGCTATCTACAGTGTGAATACCGTTTGTATCTTTTCATTCGACACAATCTACTACTATGTTTCGGATCGTTGTCCTCCTATTAATACTATTGTAGTGTGATACTTGCAAACCACTTTTGCACGGAAGGCGGAAGTCCCTTTTGATACAATTTTATCATTCCACGTGAATCCAATGTTCGCAAATACGCCTAACAATCCGACACCACACCTGCTGAAGCGCCCTCACACATGCACGTTAACTGGACGCTTTACACTGCGATCAGTAAGCTGGTTGGTATTATAGGACCAAACTTCCTTTTTAGGCATCCAAGTCCAAGATGAAGATTTATCAGAAAACACAATCTCGGTCAACCTTATTAGGAACCCAAGCGATGATTTGCTGGCAACAACGGCTTTTTAATCGTACTACGATATTTCAGATTATATTAAGTAAACGATTTCGTAGAGCCATCAACTTACTTTTATATTCTTCTTCCTCAGTTCTACTTGTTCGTTATGCAATATTAATTCAGACTTTTTTCAAACAAAGTGGTAATGGCCTTGTCTTGGCTCGTTGTAATTGTTAGTAGTCTTTCTCAATTTGGAATGGAATATCGCTTCGAAGAGCTTCTCATATATTCTACTCATTTTAATAAAAAAGACAAGAGAGAATCAAGACTCATCTAACACTTACGCGACGCATTAGGGGTAAGGTCCCTCTACCTGACCCTACTCCTCTGCTCCTTTCCACTCATTCCACTAACAAGTAATTAGCAGCTTGCAATTGCTATATAGTCTATATAGATATATGTATGTATTTATAAAATTTATACAAAATCATTTGAGCATTTTTGAGAAAATCGTATTTTTCAGTTTTACATTACGAGTTAAAGTATCTGAGAATGAGATCGCAGATTTTCTTCCCAAAAGAACTAATAGCAGCATATTATATTAGGTGCGCAACTAAGTTCTCGCTATTTTTTTGATGAAAATGCAACTTTATTGTGAAAAAATGTTTACAAATGAATCATTCAAAATATTGCCCATCGCTGGCGACAACTTTTTCCCATCTTTCTGGCAGAGCTCGAATACCGTCACGGTAGAAGTGTTCGTCTTTTAAGGCTATCCACGAATCAAGCCATTTTGAGATGTTTTCATATTAGCGGAACTGCTGATTAGCCAGACCATGTGTCATCGAACGGAACAAGTAATAATCGGACGGCGCGATATCTGGGGAATATGGCGGCGCCCATTTGAGCGTTTCTAAGTAGGTTTTAACGGGTTTGGCAACGTAAGGCCGAGCGTCGTCATGCTGTAGAATCACTTTTTCGTACCTCTGCTCGTATTGTGGCCGCTTTTCGCGCACTGCTCGGCTCAATTGTATCAATTGAGTTCGATACCGTTCCCCAGTGATGGTTTCGTTCGGTTTCAACAGCTCTAAATAAATAACACCGCCCTGGTCCCACCAAATACACAGCAAAACCTTGGCAGCGTGAATATCCAGTCCCCATGATTTTGTTCTCTTTGGGTTGCTGTAATGAATCCATTTTTCATCACCCGTAACGATGCGATGAAGAAAACCCTTTCTCTTTGCCGCTGGAGCAGTTGTTCACAGGTGAAAAAACGACGCTCAACGTCTCTTGGCTTCAAATCATAAGGAACCCAAGTTCCTTGTTTTTGAATCATTCCCAATGCATGTAATCGCTGGCAAATGGCTTGGCGGGTAACTCCTAATGCTGAAGTAAGCTCTTTTAGCGTTTTTCACGAATCCTCATCGAGACATTTTCACACAACCAAAAGTATATGACGCAAAAACAAAATCATTAATGTGTCAAAGCTGTTTGTTTACCATATGTCTAAGCTTGCTTCATGACGTTTTGGTTATGTCACAATCGACCAGCACTTACTACTGGAGCCATCTCTTGAAAAACAGCGAGAACTTAGTTGCGCACCTATTATTATTTATAGTATTATATATAGTATGGTATATTTATTAAATTTAAGAAAAATTTTCAGAACCCTTTTTGAAAAAAATCGTATTGTATTTTGTCCATCTACCCTATTGTTAAATTGTATGTATTTTCTATAATTTATACTTACATTCGTTAATTTCACATATGTACTTTCTTATATTTATTCAGTTTATTTATTGTATGTGTACATAGTTAAAATGTCAATATATAACTGAACAGGTTCATGACGTCTCTGCATAATACCTTTGATTTACAACGTGATTGTACATACATATGTGTGTATATGTATACACATTTAACGGCAGATTCCTATTAAGAATGTACATATGCAGAGTTGCAAACCATTACACAGACGGTATTGATAACTGTTATAATGCAAACATACAGTTCATGCCATAGAACCGAGAAATATTGAATTATATTCTATTTTATGTGAAAATTTTTATATCTCGTTTTATGTAAACATTTTTATTTTGTTTTAGTAACTGCATTAAAGGCTATAATGCTAAAAACAAGGCTTTTATTTGAAAATTTAAGCATACCTTTAAACAGTGAATATAATAATATTATTTATATGTGATGTTTATATATTTATTTATAGTAATAATATTTTATTATTTACGAGCAAAAGAATTGGGCTAATGGAATTAATTTTTTGACCACGATCATCACAAAAGTTAATCAAAATAGATTAACGTAACAAGTAGCTTCTAATTATCTTCTAAAATGCTTAAATTTAAAAATTGCTTTCGATCATTGAATGGTTTGAGCCCCACCCCCTCAAATGGAAAAACTTCGATATCGATTTTTACAAATGCAATACTTACTTCTCTCTTAACATAGTTCAAAAGTAGAAACTATTCATTCAATTAAACATTAATACAGCGTTAGAATAACTTTGACTTATATTTAACAATTTTTCTTGCCAAGATATTCTCATCCTAGAAACCAGAAACGCTACGAACTTATGCATCAATCTGATACATTTAAATATGAAATACACCTTCAAAAATCTATCAATATTGGAAGGCGTATTTCATCTGCTCAGTGTGAATCTTTACTGGAAACAATTATTTATATGTGGCTCTATATCCCTACAGAATCTCACTAAAACCTACAATCATGTGCACGAAAATAGCAGTACTAAATTAATACTTATAAATAACATTTACAACGGACAATTCTGATGCAGCTATATTGAAATTTGACTTCTTTTTGATAGTTTGAGTTAGGGCTTGGCCCTTTTATTCGTAATCTTTACGTTGAATAATCATGACGTAGAATTCAAATTGTGTTATTCACTATCTTCGCTTTCGATTTCCTTTCTTGGTCTTCTATATTTAGTGTGTTGTGTTGGGTATGCTGTTACTGGTGTAAGTGTCGGGTTTGCATATATTGAAATTATTTAAAATCCCTGAATATATATGGTTTTCGGTAAAGTACCGAATATGAGGGGGAATTACTGAGTTTTTCAGTCATGCGCTCTTATTTGCCTATGCATTAAAATAGCAGTACTATAGGTGGCGGCACTAAACGCAGACGTATAAAGTTCTGTCTGTTGCAGAATAATTCAATAGTTTTCAATCATTCATTTCTGTTGTAATACGGGACAAGCAAAACATTGTTTGTCGAGCAATTATACTCGATCTATGTAATAGAGGCAAAAGCTACAATTTTATACAAAATACACTCTCATGTTCTGCGAAAATGATTGCAAACACTAGAAACTGGAGAAAAGTGCAAGAAAATCGTGGTGGAAAAGGGAAAACTCTCCCTAGAGAAAAAATATTATAACCTGTGCACAGAAGACAAGTTCAACTGCAATTAAAAGTGGGTTACACCTTTGTATAAGCATCTTTACAATTAGATGAAGATTGATTTAAGAAAAGTTGCGCGTAAGAAGCCCTAGGAAGATATCATTATTAAATAAAAGGCAAATACAGAGTAGACTGTCGTTTGCTCATGAACACGTACAATGGGACGAAAAAAGAGGCGTAATGTACTGTGGTCCGATGAATCGAAAATAGTTTTATTTAATTCCGGTCCATACCGACAACACGTACGAAGACCACCAGCATTTCAACCCTAGTACACCAAAAAGATGGTAAAATTAGGAGCCTCAAACATCATGCTGTGGGAGTGTTTTTCGTGGTATGGCGTGGGGTCTATACATAAGATAGTAGGCATAATTAATGCTAATGTCTATGTGAACATATTACAAACTGTGCTTCTATCATATGCAGAGGAAGAAATACCACTAAGATGGTTGTATATGCAGGATAACGAAGCATGTTTCTCGTGAAAAGAAAACATGGTTTCGAGATAATAACGTTCGCGTTTTGGGTTAGCCGATACAATCGCAACACTTAAACCCCATTGAAAATTTATAGATGGAGAATAAAAAGCTTCAAAGCCGCAAAATATTGATCTGTGGAGAATATGCCAAACCGAATGGCAACCAATTTCAGTTGAGACAAGTAGGCAACTGGTGAACTCGTTGCCTCACAGGTGTCAAGAAGTGATAAATAATAAAGGTCAAGCAACAAAATATTAAATGTTTCAATCCAATTAACTAAGTAAAAATGATATTTGGTTAGTATTTTGGCATAACTGCTATTTTAATGCTCAATTATTTCGTTTGTCCTAGAATATAAACAGTTTTATTTTCTCTTTGGTCTTAAGAAATCTATTTATTTACTGTTATAGTTATGAAACATGTTGGAATAGAGTTCAATAAACTTTCTTTTATTTAATGTATAAATTGATATTTCAACAAATTTAAAACTACTGCTATTTTCATGTACATGACTGTATATTTAGCAGGGACCCTCTCCTTGTTAGTTTTATTTTAATATATTGGGTTGGCAACTAAGTATTTTCAGTTTTTACTGATAGAGAGCGTTGCTTTATTTTTTGTATAACGTATGCTAGTGCTGTACTTTACCGTTTGTCGCGTGATACTAGTCACATTGACGTAACTTCAGAAGCAAGTAGTGCGTGATTTTTATTAAAGCTATTAGTTCTGGGTTAATTTTAAATGGAGTGCAGAAACGAACATTTTCGACATATTTTACTATGTATTTTATTTCCGTAAAGGAAAGAAAGCTGCTGCGGCTCACAAAAAGATATGTGAAGTTTATGGTGCTAATTGCTTAACAGAGCGCACGTGTCAGAATTGGTATAAAAAATTCTGTTCTGGAGATTTTTCCCTCAAAGGTGATGAGTTGATGATGATCAAATCAAAGTCATAATTGAAGAGGATCGTCATATAACTGTTCGAGAGGTTGCGGAGAGGCTACATGTATCGCTCACAACAATTGAAAAACATTTAAAATGTCTTGGGCTAGTTAAGAAGCTTGATATTTGGGTACCTCACGAATTGAAAGAAATTCATTTAACACAAAGAATCAACTTTTGCGATATGCACCTTAGACGAAATGAAACCGACCCTTTCTTAAAAAGAATCATCGCTGGTGATGAAAAATGGGTTCTGTACAGTAACATAGTTCGAAAACGATCATAGAGCAAACACGATAAACCAGCTCAAACCACATCGAAAGCTGAATTGCATCCAAAAAAGATCATGCTGTCAGTTTGGTGGGATTACAAAGGTGTTGTGTTTTTTGAGCTGCTTCCAAGGAACCAAACGATCAATTCTGATGTTTACTATCAACAATTAATAAAACTGGATGAAGCAATCAAAGAAAAACGGCCAGAATTGTCAAATCGGAAAGGTGTAGTTTTCCATCAAGATAATGCAAGGCCTCACACATCTTTGGCAACTCGTGGGAAACTATTGGACCTTGACTGGGAAGTGATGCCACATCCCCCATACAGCCCTGATCTAGCACCATCTGTTTACCATTTATTTCGAAGTTTGCAGAATTCTTTGAATGGTAAAACTTTCACAAATGACGATGACCTTCACTCGCACCTGGTTCAGTTTTTTGCTGATAAGGACCAGAAATTTTATGAGCGCGGAATCATGCAGCTGAAAGAAAGATGGCAAAAGGTCATTGAGCAAAATGGAAAATATATAAATGATTAAAAACTATTCTTTATTTAAAAAAAAGTGTTTTATTTTATACTACAAAACCGAAAGTACTTAGTTGCCAACCCAATACATTTTTAAACATTTTTTTAAATTTATTTTTATATTTTTTTGTCATCGCTTATCATAATCTTGTAGCTATTATATTTAAATAATGAAGCTGAAAGTTATTGTTGGATTACATTTATTGCATTTGACAGTAAAAGGGCTTCTTCAGTATAATTCATCGTACCCACCGAAATTAGATATAATTTATTTATAGTACAGATTCCGAAGGCGTTTTAAATGAAAGCATCGTATTTTGTTATACCTTTTAGCGTTTCAGATGGCCGGTAAATATTTTATCTTGCGCAGCGTGCTTCAAAATCAATAAATATATATCTCCAGGACTAAACGTAATTTTCTACAAAACATACCCGTGTATGTACGTACGTAATGTATGTATATATAAGGTATATAACGAAAAAAAGCTCTTAGACGTACATATGTATATGCATAAAGTACATACATAATCTTAGAATTCTGGATATAAAAAGAGAAAAAAATTTTGTCTCTCGTTCGATATAATCTGGTTTTTATTATTTATTTACAGAACCGAGGGAGGACCGCAATTGCCATTTAAGAAACCTACTTATCCATTATATGTACATTATGAAAACGTTGCGTCCCGAAATTTAGTAGATAATGGAGACCATTTATCAAAATATTACACGGCAACTGTATACACATATATATGTATATACCAGTCTAAATATAATTAAAGGGAATCCGGAGTTGCATTAAAAGTTCGTTTTCAGTATGGTGCTGTGGCCCTTTGTTTAAAATTTAAAACGGCTCTGCTAATGTTCGTTTTAATATATACGAATATACCTGACCCCGTTGTAGGCCCTGCTTTAAAATTTGCAAATAATGTGCTGCTAACGAATAATAATTTGGAGGTTATGTGGTTTCGCCTAAATGTTTCCATTGTTAAATAGGGGCGATAATTTATGTAGTTATTATATTTTTAATAAAAATAAAGATATTAAAATTTATGAGATTTATTTTTAGTTTAGTTAGATATGTTTATTATTTATTATTTTTTATTATACAATCGAAAAGAACAGGAGATAGAGATCCTATAATGCTGAAAATATAAAACAAAAAATAACGAGAACATAAAGTGTGTGAACTAGAACTACATTTAAACCAATGTATAATATAATATAGTGGTTATCATACATAAATGAACACCCAAAAAACGTTCGTATATTTTAATGAAATTTTCAGGAAATATGTTTCTTATTCGTATTAAGAAACGATATAAATTTCAGCAACATATGATCCTTCTCCATTTCTTACGCATATTAACTAATCCATTAGTAAAAAATTGGAATCGTTGGGCCAAATGGCGGTTATATAGTCGCGTATACAAATGAAAATACAATGACTTCAATGACGATGTATATACACTATTAATATAATGTGAGCAACAATTATTGAATAAATAAAAATAACACTTGTACATACGTACATATCTAGTACATATGCAGTGATAAAATTCTTATTTTTGGAACGTGTAGCACCAAAACAAATTCATGAGCGATTATTAAAAGTGTATAAGGACTTTTCACCTTGAATTAGAACAGTAGAAAGATGGCTTATTGAATTTGAACGTGGTCGTGAAAGACTTGAAGACGATTAACGTGAAGGACGTCCAAAAAGGGAATCAACACCAGAGATCTAAGCAAAAAAACAGTATATGGTTTGGGAAGATCGTCAATTAATCGAAAGAGATTTAGTAGAATCCATAGGCACTTCATTAAACAGTGTAAGCAATATTTTGACAGAAGTTTTGAGTTTGAGAAAATTGTGTGCCGCATTCGTTAACAATGGAACAAAAACACATTCGAATGCAACTTTCTCAGCAACATTCGTAGCATTTTATAAAGAATAAAAAATGATTTTGTGCGTCGTTTCATCACTATGGTAAAGACTTGAGTCTACCATCATGATTCTCAATCATAACAAGTGGCTAAGGAGTGGTGTGAATACGGTACTTCAGCTACGAGGTGAGTTAGACTCCAGAAATCGGCCAAAAAGTTGTTAGCATCAGTTTCTTGTGATGTGAAAGGAATTTTGTTCATGGATTACCTCCAAACTGGTAAATAATAAACTCAGATTAATATTGTAATCTTTTGAACGAGCTGGATGTCAAAATTTGTAAGAAAAGATCTGGTTTACAGGTGAAGAAACCATTTTTCATTAAGACGCGCAGCCCCTCCCCTCACAGCTTAAAAAACCATCGTAAAAATCAATGAATTAAAGTACAAATTGTTGCAACATCTGTCCTATTCGCCAGATTTAGCTACCTCTATTCTCACATCTCAAAAAATTCATGCGTGAAAAACGATTTTCATCGAAGGAAGAGGTAATAGCAGCCGTGGAAGCGTATTTTGATAGTGTTCTGAATTCTTACTTCACGGATAGCATACATAAATTGGAAGATCACTAGAGGAAGTGTATTGAAGTTCAGGGAGGTTCTATTGAATAATAAAATGTAGTTCAAACCATAAAATTGTGTTTTTCTTATCGAACGACAAAGCTTATTGAACAACCTGGTAATAAGCCTTAAAGTATGTAGCCGTGTATTATTCCGCTGTAAAATTGGATTTAGCGGTTGTTGCAAATATGGTATTGACACTGATTCACGAACAATATTGAAGTAATGAATTGCACTTAATGTTTTGTGAATTGCTACTAGATTAGATCTATTTCCATAGCACATTGTAACAGCAGTATGTCGCTGTATAGAGAATTGCAATTTCTTTCTTTCTCGAGGAATCTTCGATCATCTTGCGATCATCATGAGCCCCAAAAACAAACAAAATAGACTGCATAATTTAGGTGAATTTGTGGAAGCCATTGAACACCAGATCTAGGCTAATACAGGAACTTGTGTTTTTGAGAATATGAAGTAGTTTATGTCTATGGCATCGGAGTCATAACTTGCAACATTTTTTGTAATTGTGTTATTAACTTAATGAAGATTGTATTTTTATCATACCGATGATTTTAAGATTTATTTTATTACATAATTGCGAATTAGCAAATAAATATTTTTTTAATTTTAAGTTTAGTGACATATATAGTTGCAGAAATTTTTGAAAAAATTTACTGCCCTCTGGTGAGATAACAACTTACGATCTCATCTCATTGTTGCAAATGTGTAAAATTTTCTCGACCACAGAAAACGGTGATATTCGAAGCTATTAACATGCCATAAATTGCATTATGGAAACAGATATTAAATGGATCCCATAGTAGGTTTTAATAGCATTTAATTATGCGCTGTAAAACTCTAATTTTTACTGTTTTTTACATCGTATATACGTTGCAGTAACTTTTGAAAAAGTTTACTGCCCTCTGGTGAGATTCGAAATCACTATCTCATGTTTCCCGGACATGTGTCTAAAGCACTCGACCACAGAGAACGGCGGTATTCGAATTTATTAATATGTCATAAATTGTATTATAGAAACAGATATTAAATTTCAAATTCTTACCTCAGGGTGCGCTGGACAATTGTCTATAGTAATAAAATTTTTCTTCTTAATTCATATTCGTTAAAAAAATATGACACCCACGGTGAGCTTTAATTGCATATAATTATGCGCTTTCACGATGTAAAACTGAAAAATTCTAATTTCTATTGGTTCTTCTATCATATATTTTGTAGAAATTTTTGAAAAAGTTTATCGTTTTCTCGCGAGATTTGAATTCACGATTTCATATTTACTGGACCATCCGACCGAAGAGAAGGGCGACAGTCGATTTTATTAATATGTCATAAAATGCATTATGGAAACAGATATGGTATATACGTTGCAGACATTTTTGAAAAAATTTATTTTTTTTTAAATATGTGTATATGATTTTCAATTATTGGTATATATCCCTTCATTTAAGAAAAGAATTTTTAAGTACAATTTCAAAAGAAGACTAAAATATTAAATTTAAATAAGTCTTACAAAAATAGGAAACTCCATAGAACGAAGTTAATATCGAACAGAGCCTAGTTGACAAACAAGTTACTCTTCACTAAATTATGTGAGTAATATAGGAGATGATAATCCTACAGGGTGAACGAGGACTTGTACTTAATGAAAGTGGTTTCTAAAAGGTGAGAATTCAAATCTAATCAATGTGAATCGAAGCAGAACGAGGAGCGAGGATCCTATCCAATAAGTATACGAAGAGAACGCATTCGTTTTACAGTTGACTTCATTACCGTCAGTAAGATCAAAGATTTCTACATTATCTTAATGAGAAGTTGCCCAACAACGAACTCAATAACAATAAAATTTAGTATACGGCAAAATAGCTTCATAAATAATATTAAATCGAAAAGTTGAAGTTATGTTCGTTAGTAAGACAATGGTGAAATTGAACAAGGAACATTTTATTTATATTTTGTTACTTTGCAAATGAAATGAAACGAATAAATACATGGCAATGTATTTCCCAAAAGTGTAGTTATAAAATGTAGAATATGTTTTAACACTATTCACGGCCTTTGCGTGTTGAATTTAACATTTTGAACTATAAAAGTTTACAAATAGGCTATAATATTACTATTAACATAAATTCTATTTAAAAAAAGAGGAGAGTAAGGTGTCTTTGTAAGGAATTGGGTAGAATAGGTTTTAGAACACAAGTGAAAAGTCAACGTAAGCCTAATCTGAAACCTTACTTTCATAAAAGAAATGGCAGCTAAAGGTTCTGATGTTATGTCTCAGACTACCTGGAATATCGGTGCTGTTCTTTAAGTTCAAAATCCACCCAAACTGTTGCAAAATATATATCTGGAGGTAATTCTGTGGTAATAACAGTCTGTAATCACTCTAGTACATAGAACGATCTTAGCGAAACTTATTTCAAACCTATAGGCCTCCAAGAGTTTATAGGTTTATATTCGAAAATGTTCGTAAGAATAGCATCCACGTGCTTTAGTATTGGCAGCTAAACTTCTAGGGACCCAACACAGTGGCGCCGCCTAAGAACTTTCATATTGGAACTCGCTTAACTCTTCGAATTATTCTGGCTAGTTCCAGCCCTAGAATTGATGAAGAATTCCTCATACCAGATGAGTAATACGAGCTTTTGGTTAATATTGTCTACCCTAGTGTGTAGAGGGATGTATCCACCCTAGACATCCTTAAAGGTAGAAACCAAAAGAAGATCGATTTTTGATCTGACAATTCGCTCTTTCTTGTTTATTATGACGGAGAAATATTACAATATGAACACTTGTACGTTTGAGAGTTGTCACGTTGGAATATTTTTTGAAAACGAGTAAGTCTTCTGGATGTAGACAGATTAGTAGGATACACGCAGTCTATCGAAGTAACAAGGATACGGATTAGCGAATGGGGTTAATAATAGAATATGTTATAAGGAACAAAAGTGACTGTAGACCGTAAATCAAGGTATGACTGAAAATTCATCTATAATTAACAACGCCGTTAAAGCCTACATAAATTTTACATATCTTTTCCTGCTTGTTACTAAACCAGTAAAACTTTGCTGTTCTAGAATTTCATTCTTTATGTCGAATTGGCTCGTAGTCCATGACCTTTTACCAGTTTTTAGGTAGTGGCCTACTCTACCAAGCTTACAAAATTGGATAAGATCGGCATCAAATTCTCTGGAAGATTAGCAGGGTTGCCTTTAGACCTTACAATTTTTCCTTCGCTCTCATATCACTTATGAAATCTACGCTGTTGTGTTCAGTATTATAGTTCACTGGATGGGTAATTAGACTACGTCCAAACGTTCTAAGGTGGATTTCCATACCACTTCGAAAATTGATAGTATTTTTTTTGGATGCACAAGTCATACAACATGAATGAGATTTCCAGTTATATATTTTGTTGTGTATCTTAGTCAACCCAAAAATTTTACTCATAACTAACTTGTCTCATACAAACCCTTAGACTTTCAGAGACTACTACAAGTATAATCATAATAATAATAATAATAATAATAATAATAATATTTATTAAGTTACCCAACAGAGATTATTACTCCAAAACGGGTAACGAACAAAGAAATACAAAAAAAAAATTAAACAACAGTTACATTGTGAAAATGAAATATGTATCTTAAAACAAAATATATTCATACAAATAGTGGTCATAGCAAATCGTACTGCAGATTGTTGAAATTCACCGCCGAATGAACCAAAGGGGCCTTCAGCAAAATATTGGTCCTTGCCGTAGGGACATAAATCAGTTGATTCGCCCTAGATTCCAGGCGTGGAACAATGAAATAAACACGCGACAGTAAATCCGGTGTATCAACCCTCCCAGTAACGACACTCTGCATAAATAAAGCGCTAAGAGTTTTTCTCCTCTCAGACAGAGATACGATATCATGTCGCTCCAACAACTCGTTGTAATTCACTCCACGGACAGGATATCGACCATCACATTTAAATGAGAGGTATTTCAGAAATTTGCGTTGTATCTGTTCCAGGAGGCTAGTTTGAGATTTGTAGATGGGGTACCAGACTATAGATGCATATTTCAGTTTGAAAACGACATGAGCAAAGAAAAGAGTCTTCAAACTGTCCATATTATGAAAGTATCGGCATGTGCGAATTATAAAACCGAGATATCTGGAAGCCGCAGCCGTCACACCAAGAACATGATGCATCGTTTATTATTAAAAATGGAAGCCGATTTGAAAAAATAAAACAAAGGAAGTTTAATGGGTAGACAGAAAATAAAAGCAGAAGAGAAACTAGGGATAACAGCATTGAAGGAAGTCTGTGGGTTAATAAATGACAAGAAGATGTGGATGGCTTCGTAGACTTTCTATGATTCGAGATAAGGTAATATATCGAACATGTTTAAATGGGTTTTATTATGTTTCTTATAACAAATTAATTTGGTAAACTTTTGAAAAGAAAATTAATTAGAAAGCATTCAATATACTCGGTAGATATTTTGCATCGCTTTGTTGTGGTCTATGAAATTTAGCTGCATTACTATGTGCCAGAATCAAAACGGTAATTTCAGTGGTGGCAGTCCTCTGCCAAAAAAGGCCTAAATCTGGAAATGTAATGGCTGTGATATTTATGGATTCTAAGTGGGTAAAAAATATCTTATCCTATTATCTCGCGAAAAGTCAAACTATCTACTGGAGATTAGCCTGCTCTTCTGGGCAAAGTGAAAGTTGCCATGATCGAAAAAGATCTGCAATGGCTTGAAAAAAAGTGATATTACATCATGACAATATACTGTCACACAACAGTAGTATTGTTCGGCAAAAATTGAATGCATTATACGGTTTTAGGTTATACCCAACCGCCCTACAATGGATTTAACGCCTTCGAGCTTTCATTTATTCTCGAAACTAATTGTTTCACGCCGGAAAAGCATTCAAGACAGACGAGGAATTTATTGCAGAAGCAGAGCAGTATTTTGACGTCTTTAATGCTGTTTATTACACAACTGTATAATGGCAGCAGCATTGATCCAAGGGTATTAATATTGATGAGAAATATGTAGAAAAATAAAAAAGTTACGTGTTTCATTTTAAGTCTCCCCTTCCGAGGAACTGTTATCGTAAATATCGAATGGACATAAAATGGCAGGAGAGAATGCGCCAAATCAATTTGGAATTTTGGAATTACATTTGACAAACATAATAATTTAAAATAATGACTTTTATATTATAGTAAGTAGCTCAAGTTTTAAAATGCGCCTGTTCAATTTTTATTTGAATAACTTTCAAGGCTAAAAAAATGCATATTTACACAAGTATATCGGTACCGTAACTGCAAACAATAAGTGTGAAACAAAGAATGCTGTTTCTGATGTTTATTTTGATATGCTGTAATTTAGTGTGTATGTAGGACAATATTTGTGGCTTGTTTCATAAAGTACAAACTGAAAAAACTATGTACTAGTACGAAGACAAACTGAAAAAAATCGTTTAAACAACACAAAGCAACGTAAATTCAAGACAGGACATGCCGCAAACTATGCAGAAACAAGAGACACTGAACAAAACCTTATTAAATTATTCATGTTTGTAGGTTGCGTGTGTACGGTGTGGTCGTTGTTGTCGTAGTTGCGATCCAGAATACAAGTAGAGTTCACAATAAACACAAAACCAAATAATGGAACTATACGAACTTAAAATTAGCGGGATGGTAAAATAAAATAAAAAGCAGAATACGTACTTTTACCTTTACCTTTTGTAGGTTTGGATCCGTTACATTTTTTCGTGATCTGCCGTGTTTGTTCACAGGAAGAATCACTGTTTGGCTTGAGCTTATCTTTGCGGGTCATTTGATTTTGGGCACATTCTGACCACGCACCTCTTTCGTAACGACACGCTGTAACAAAATAAAATAAATGAAATATATTAAGTAGACATATAAAAAAATGAAATTGCTTTATAATTTAGCATCATATTAATGAAATACCATGACAAGTTTTATATTATATAATATAGACGATAATTTTATAAATGGCTTACACTTCTATTTACTTAATGAAAGCTAATAATAATCTATTATTTTTAAACAATTTACTTATTATCATAAAGATGAGAATGTGACGGTTTACTATTTAATAATCAACATGTTAGTAAGGTTGCATACCAGTCGATAAGTAAATTTAGGTTATCTGTTAATAAACTAAATTTTCCCTCGTAGAATATTTTAGTACGATTAAATGATTTAAATGAATATTAAAGTTCAAATGGTGTTAATAAGAAAATTGTACTAAATGCAGGTAAGTACATATATTGTCTATCGGGGTTTAAATTTGAACCACCGGTTATTTCGAATCTAGCAATACCTACATATGTCATTCTATTCTGTCATAAAATTCAGTATATTATCTCCACTGAACGAAACGAATCGATTTACGCTTGAGCAACGTTGGGATTTATTGGAAATTTATTTCCAAAACAAAGACAATTGGTCGGAAATTCCACGTAAATGTCGTACAAAATTTGGTCGCAGAGAAGGACCAACAGTGCCCGGTATACGCAAGTTTATTGCTAAAGTTCGTGAAACTGGTTTCATTGTCGATGCGCCAAGGCGTGAGCGTGCTCGTACAGTGCGTACACCCTAAAATATCGAAGCTGTTGCTGAGAGTGTGCATGATAATCCATCAACATCAACTCGTCATCGTTCGCAAGAATTGATCATTTCACGCACCAGTTTACGTCGAATTTTGCGAAAAGATCTCAGTATGACGCCTTATAAAGTTCAATTGGTTCAAAAGTTGAAACCGAATGACCATCCGCTTCGTTTTCGCTTCGCTATATGGGCCAACGAGAAACTGCACGATGATGTCGATTTTGCCAAAAAATCTTCTTTTCGGATGAAGCTCATTTTCATCTTCGTGGGTACGTTGACAAGCAAAATTGCCGTATTTGGGGCTCAGAAAACCCACACGTGGTATTACAGAAGCCAATGAACCCATCACGTGTGATTGTTTGGTACGGTTTGTGGAGTGGAGGCATCATTGGCCCATATTTCTTTGAAAATGAGGACGGCGCAATCATTACGGTCAATGGAGACACTTATCGTACCATGATAACTGATTTTTTTTCTGCCCGCTCTTCATGATATTGATGTGAACGATGTTTGGTTTCAACAAGATGGTGCAACTTGCCACACATCTCATGCCCCAATCGATTTATTGCGTCAAACGTTTGATGGCTGTTTAATTAGCCGAAATGGTGATGTCAATTTGTCCGCCAAGAAGCTGCGATTTGGCACCGTTGGACTATTTTCTGTGGGGCGCCATTAAAGACAAATGTTATGTCGACAAACCAGAGACAATTAAGCATTTGAAGGCCAACATTCGTGATGCCATTGCCGAGATATGACCCCATACACTCGAAAAAGTGCTCGAAAATTGGTCCGATCAAATGGGGTACTGTGAGGGCAGCCGCGGTAACCATATGAATGAAATAATGTTCGATCTCTAACCGGAACAATTGTACTTCACAACAAAAATATAATAAATATAAATATATAAATATGTAATAATAATAAAAAATAAATTTGGCAAAATTTCAAATCGTTTTTGTTTTATTGAATTTTTAAATTTAAACTTTTAAATGGACCACCCGCTATTATATAATAAGCTGTTCACATAAACAGTGCACATCTTGGTTTTCAACGGTGCGGATCGCGTACGGAGTTTGTTTTTTCGTACAATTTTTTCGCCGTGTTTTACCAGGTGCGACACTTTGAAATTATCTGCTGATGATGACAACTTGGTTGTCGAAATGCGTATACAGAATTTACAAATAGTTAATTGTGGAAAGGGGTTATATATCAACCTTATTGATCAAGTCAATCAACCACAGGCTCCATCAAATTCAACATAAACTAATAATAATTAAATGTCTTTTTTATTCCTTCAATGTTTAAAAAGAGGGTTATGTCGAATAATTTTTGTAAATTTAGTTAATATTTAATTTATATATAATACATGCTAATTATTTATTTAATTAGCTTAGGCCTTTACTTTTTATCTTAGATAATTCTCATGTTCAAATTGGATGAATTTTGTATAAAAAGGATTAATCTCTTATAGGTACCTTGTCTATATATGAGTTACCAAATCGACGAATGAATATCCAGTTTAATTCTTTGGGTATTTCTTATTCCGAAGGATGGGATCCAGATTACGGAAATAAATTAATAGTTCAGGATAGGAATTCTCGGGGTCAATCTACTCGTAATAAAGTTTTTCAGTGAAGGTCAAATATTTATTGTATTCTAATAATAACAATTACATATATACATAATATATATCTTTAATTTTCTAATAGCGAATTTTCTTTCGACTAGCGTGAAAATTACCAATTCTAAACTTAGCATCTTTTACTATCTGCTTCTGGATTTCCGTGCTGGAACCGCGGCACTTGCATATCTGCCGACGTTTCGTACCCATTTGTATGGGACAGGGACAAGGTTCCAACCCGGAAATCCAGAAGCAGATAGCATGGACCACGACCGTGGAAGTCTACGTACCAGATTAGTGTCTTTTACTTCAATTGTTCATGTTTTAATCTCGTTTCTCGTAAATTTATTTTATAAATGTTACTATCACTGATTTTGTGCAAATTTAAAATAAACCGTGGATTTTTATAATTAGATTATACTATTTTCTGTATCGTATCAGCATTTCATACAATTTTAATGTAGATAGGTATATCAAGTTATAAATTTGTTATAATCTCGTTACAATTTTATATCAATATTTATTATTATGTTATTATTATTATTATTAGATTATGTGTGTCATATATTTGTTTGAATAGATTAAATTAATAAACTTGAACTTTACTAAAGTTTTATTAAATAAGTACAGGTTAGTACTCAAACTTATTAGTAAAGCACAATGCCAACATTGAAAATTGATTATTGTTATTAAATGTTATTGGTTAATTTATGTAAGTTAATAGAAATTCTATTAAATGATCAAATGTTAGTTACACATATGCAATGTGATTAATTAAAAATTACGTACTCAAAATTTTCCCATTTGTATAAAATTTTTAAATTCTCAGAACACAATTTCTG